>VWZV01015467.1:367678-388002 GCA_013397155.1 Irena cyanogastra
CGGCCCCGCCGCTTCCCCGCGCTCCCGGTGCGCGGGCCGGGGCCGCCCCCGCCCGGCCGGAGCGGGGCTGGAGCCGCAGCTGTGCCGGGCACCCACGGCTGCGATTCCCACCGTAATTTTTCAATTTACAAGGCAGTAAATGAAAGAGGGAGATGAGATTTGCTCAGCGCGTTTTCCAGGAGTATTTACTGCTGAGAACGCCGCAAAAGCCATTTAAACAATTGCTTTTATGACACAACACACATTAAAGAAACTTCCCTAATATTTTTTTCAGCCCTCTGCCATTTCGTGCCGTGCTGCTGCTGTTGTGCTCAGCTCGCTGCTTTATGGGCTGTTTGGATTTTAATTGGGCAGTAGCCCCAGGGAGCACTGAAATTTGGAGCCTCATTTAGCTCCGAGAGTGCTCACAGCTGATCAGGCGGAAAGGCCGGCTCCTGTTTAATGCCTGCTGTCACTGCGGGAGCTGCAGGAGCCGTGCGGGGAGGGGATGAGCCCCCGGCCTGGCTGCTGCTGGTGCCCACATCCCTGTGCAGAGGGGTTCCAGGGTGGGTGCTGTGGCCAGTGCCTGCAGTGAGGGCAGGCTGAGCTCTGGGGGGTTTAGGAAAGGCTTTTTCCCTACAGGGGAGGGCTGGGGACTCTCCACACCTGGAGGTTTTCAAGGCTTGGTGAACAAAGCCCAGCCCAGCCTGGAGCTGGTGGCAGACACACCCAAGCAGCAGATGGCAATAAAGACCCCTGGAGCGTCTTGTGGTTTTGTTGTAAACTTTAACTCTTGAACACTTTCACTCAGCCATTCCCAGTGGGCAGTAGGCGATGCCTTCGGAGGGAAGGCAGCTCTCCGTGCTGCTGAGCACAGCCTGGAGCTGCAGCCCATCTCCCTGAGCACAGGGACAGCGGCTCGGGCCGGGCTGGGAGAGCTGGGGTGCTCACCTGCAGGAGGAAAGGCTCTGGGGAGAGCTCAGAGCCCCTTACAGAGCCTAAAGGGGCTCCAGGAGGGGGACTGGGGACAAGGGATGGAGTGACAGAACAAGGGGAATAGCTTCGAGTTGCAGAGGGCAGGGACGGGTGAGATGGGCAGTGTCCCCAGGCAGGGCCGTGTGTGTCCCCAGGCCGGGCTGTGTGTGTCCCCAGGCAGGGCTGTGTCCCCAGGCAGGGCCGTGTGTGTCCCCAGGCAGGGCTGTGTGTGTCCCCAGGCAGGGCTGTGTGTGTCCCCAGGCCCGGCCGTGTGTGTCCCCAGGCAGGGCTGTGTGTGTCCCCAGGCCCGGCTGTGTCCCCAGGCAGGGCTGTGTGTGTCCCCAGGCCCGGCCGTGTGTGTCCCCAGGCCCGGCGGCGCTCCGGGGATCCCGCAGCCGCCGCTCCGCCCGCAGCCACCGGAGGGCGCCCGCGCACCGCGCACCGCGCTCGGCCGGGAGCGACGGGAACGGGGAGGGGAATAACGGGGGAATAACGAGGGAATAACGGGGGAAAAACGAGGGAATAACGGGGGAATAACGAGGGAATAACGGGGGAATAACGAGGGAATAACGGGGGAATAACGAGGGAATAACGGGAGAATAACGAGGGAATAACGGGAGTAATAACGGGGGAAATGGGCAAAGGAGGCGCCGAAGTGCCCTGGTGCAGGGTCACCCAGCAGTTCCCATTCCCACCGAGCTGTGCTGTGTGTTTGCAGCCCCGGTGGAGAGCCAGGGAAACAGGGTTTGGCACCATCCAAGCCACCCGAAGCAGCCCGAGAGTTCGTTCCACGGAACTACGGAGTATCCTGAGCTGGCAGGGACACATAGGGATCATCCAGCGCAGCCCTGGACCTGCCCAGACACCCGGGGAGCCTATTGAGTGCCCCACCACCTTCTGGGGGAAGAACATTTCCCTGGTACCCAGCCGAACCCTGCCCTGACACAGCTCCATGCCAGTTTGGGGACAGGATGTCAATTCTGCTGCAAATCAGTGGCTGTTTCTCTTCGGGCCCTTTCCAAAAGGTTACCAACCCTTCACCTTGTTTCTTCTTTGAAAAGTCCTTTTGCTACACGCACTTCCAGAACTGCATCCTCGACACAAAGCAGCCCTGCAAGCCCGAGGAGCTGGCTGGAATCGATGTCACTCACTCCTTCACACTGTGAATGGCCAGAGCAGCTGGGGCTGCCCCTGGATCCCTGGCAGTGCCCCAGGCCAGGCTGGACACTGGGGCTGGAGCAGCCTGGGACAGTGGGAGGTGTCCCTGCCATGGCAGGGGTGGCACTGGGTGGGCTCTGAGATCCTTCGAACACAAACCACTCGAGGATTCCATGATTCCATGAGATGGCTGTGCAAGCAGGCTGGTGGAGCAGAGTCCACCTCTAACCTCCCAGAACCCCAAAAAGCAGAAGCACCTGAGTTATTCTGACTTTTATTTCATTGCTTCTTAGTCCACACAGTTGGTATAAAATCAGAAAAGCAAAGCAAAAACAAAAAAAAAAATAGAACCCCAAAAAACCCCAAGATTAACCAAAAAAAGCAACAGGGTCTGGAGTCCTCAGAGGCAGCCTGGGGTCTGTGCTGGTGCCTGTTCCATTCATGGCCAGACTCGTTGCTGACAGACAGAGGACTCACATCTCGCTCCGGTGCCAGAGCCCCACGGGCTCCAGCCAGAGCTGCTTCTGTTCCTCTGCACCACGGAGGGGAAGAAGGAATCTTGGTTATAAATGCTTTATTAAAAATAATAGTAAGAGCAAATCTAAGTACAAAAGCAGTTATAGCTCATTTATATTACACAGAATTATTTCTCATTTCTAGCTTGGTTGTTTACCTCAAGGTCGTTAACTGAATTTCCAGTGACTAAGGTTAAATGGCTTAGCAGGATAAGGAATGGTAAATAGATAGCACCATTTCATACATCTGGGATTGGGTGTCAGGGACAGACTGGGCTGGCTGCTTCCCCAGGGCAGTGTAGCTCCACGGCAAGGGCAGAGCACGTTCCAGGCAGGGAGCAGCAGTTCCCAGAGCTCGGCACAGCCAACCCCGGCAGCCGGGCGAGGGAGGGCGGCCCGGGCTGGATTGCAGCTCGACCTAAGTGATTTAAAAGCCCAAATTCCCAGCGGGTGTGGTGGCAAGGCAGTGGGACTTAGGCACATAAGTCATTTAGGCACTTGGGGCAATCAAAGCCTTTGCTCCGAAATCCTTCAAACCTTTTGGAAGCGTCTCCCGTCAGATCTGGACGTGCCCTTTGGGTCACAGCATGTGGCAGGAGCAGGGCCCAGCCCTCCGGCTGCGGAACCAGGCGCGGCTGATCCTAAAACCAGAGCTGGGGGTTCTGACGGGTCAAACACGGGCTGGGACAGGGCGGGAGAGGTCAGCTCAGAGAGGATTTTGCATGAGAGAAAAATCACTGCGCTCTTGTTACACTGTTAGGAGTGAGTTCCTTAGGCACTTGCTTTAGGCTTTAAAACAGCGCATGGTCAACAGAAGCAAACAAGACTATGTACATATATGTAAAAAGTGTTATAAATAGGTTTTTTAAACCATAGATACTATATACATCTTCAATTAACAAGGAACCCTTTGAGTGTTTCCTCTGGGGGTCGGTTGGGTTTGGTTTGGATGGGAGGGTTTACTCCTTTTTTTTTTTTGTTTTTTTTGGTTAATTTTCTTTTCCGTTTTCTCGTCTATTCTCCCCCGCCTCCGTCTCCTGTGAGGACGTCGCGAATGCCCCTGTCACTCCGGGCCACGTCCCGGCGTCACTCGCGCTTCCGGAGGATGACGTAGATGATGCCGCTGGCCAGGGCCAGGGGGAAGGCCAGCCACGCCAGGATGTAGGCGAAGCCGTAGGAGGTGTTTTCCGAGGCTTGGTGCCAGTCCGTGTGCCTCACTGTGAAGATGGCAGCGCCACTCATCACGCACAGCCCTGCAGGGTGACACAGGGGACGCGTCAGTGGTGGCACGGGCCGGTCCCTGCTGGGAGCCCGGGGTCACACAGCACAGCAGCCAGCACCAGCACGGGAGCTGGCTGGGTTACTGCCCCCTTGGATCCCGTCCCTGGGAGTCTCCAGCTTTGGGGAGGGGATGCTGTGGGCTCTGGCCTGGCTGGAGGTGAGCAGGGATGTCTCTGCCACGCTCAGCAAGCAAAGCCAGAGGCTCTGGAGCAAAGCTGGAGCATCACCTGGGCTAACGCATCCCTGGGGTTAACCAGCCCTCCAGACCAACCCTGCTCCCCTGGTGCCCTGCATAAAACCCTGGCCTGAGCCACCTCCCTGCAGTGCTGCAAGAGGGCAGACACGGAGCTGGGCTTTCAGGACAAGGTTTCTGTATCACCTCTCTAGGTGATAAAAACCACAAACCCAGCTACAAAACCCATTCCAAGCAAAACCTCTTCCCTGAAAACTGTGTTCCTTGAAAACCCTGTTCCTTGGATAAACCCTGCTCCTCACAAACCCTGGTCCTCACAAACCTGTTCCTAGAGACCCCAGCTCCCTGCAAACCCTTCCATGCCCATGGCTCATCCCTCTTGCCTGGCACCCCCTGCCCAGCCGGGGCCCGTGGGGGTCCCAGGGAGCCCAGCCCCGGTGGGCAGCGTTTAAGCATTGGTGCAAACCCCCCCAGCAGGGGCAGTACTGCCCAGAGCTCACACAAAGCCACCTCTATTCCTGCCCCAAACAAGCTCTTTGAGTCAATCCCAGTAGTTCCATTATCCACTCGTGGGGCTGTTGTTGGAGCCGAGTTCCAAATCCCCTGCCCGGAGCTCAGGACCACCTACATTTCAGCACGGTGATATTTGAGCTGTAATTCCACTTGACACTGCTCCTTTTGTTCAGGGAAAGTGCACAAGTGGGAATTCACTTCATTAAGGCGCCGCTGGAGCAGTTTCCATTCTCCAAGCATGGGAGCCAACTCCCACTGCCCGGCCCATGCACAGAGAGCACGGCCATTGTCTGGGGACAGGGGACAGGCGTGTGGCCACCAGTCACCTACAGACGGCCAGATACTGTGGCCATTGTCTGCAGCGGGGGCTTGGCCGGCCGGAGGCGATGGCCACGACTGCACTTCTGGGGCACCTGCCCTGCTCTGGGCTGAGAACACGCTGGGCAGGGAGGCCCAGCTGCAGCCAGCTGCCAGCAGTAACGCATCATCCCTGCAGAGCCCGGCTTCGGGAGCACGCTCCGGCCCTGCTCCGGCACTCAGGAGGGCAAACGCTTCCTGACCTTTGTTCCCAGGGTTTGTTCGTGCCGGAGCAGCCCCAGCCCTGCAGAGGAACCAGGTGTCCCTGCACTGGGTACCAGCCCCTGCCCTCCTCCCTGGCTCTCCGGGCAGCACTGCCCAGCTCTGCCACCCAGCAGAGCCCAGTGCTCCTGCCCTGGCTCCCACAGCAGCAAGGAGACCAGAACAGGCTCAGCTCCTGTGACCAAAGCTGTCCCCACCTCCAGGTGGGACCTCCTGGCAGTGCTGGCACAGCCATGTCCTGTTTCCCACCAACAGCCCTGACATTTCGAGTCACAAGGATCAAAAGTGGCCTGAGCCTCCTTCTCCAGCCCTGGCCAGGGAGAACAGCAAGGATGGCCACCAGTGCCCACCTCTGCACGGTGCAGCTGGATCCAGAGCTCTGCTACAGCTCCCCCTGGCCACAGGGAATCTCGATGGGATGAGGACACACTTTTCCTGTCCTTCATACTGGCTGGGCATGGCGTTGGCCCCCAGCTCAACGAGACTGTAGGTCTGACCCTGCACCCCCTGGGACACCCAGCACGGGCTGCAATCCCATTTTCTCCTCCTCTGACAATGAGGTCTCACCAGCAATCACTCAGGAGAGAGAAGCCTTCTGCTCCCAGGTCTATTAGAGAAGCTCTCAGGCAGATAATTGCATTATTAATGCCCATTTCTCCTCCATGGCTCTAAGGGGTTTCCATAAATCTCTTTTTCCAGAGATGGTGCACTGATCTGAACTCCACCTGCACTGTGGCCAAGCAGATCCACTCATCATGGATTTCATGCCAGTAAAGGTTAGCTCTGGATTTCTCCAGGGTTGGAGAAGGCCAGTTGTTTAGAGGATGCCCAGAAAGTTTGTCTAAACTCAGTGAATGAGTTTTTCCACTGATAAAATAGCAGGACCTCGGATGGCTTCTGGTTGAACATCTAAAGCTCTAGGAAAGATCAGTCTCCTTCCCAGACACTCTGTCCTAATGCAGCCAGGACCTCGAAGCACAATTACATGTTTTAGTCTGAACTCTTGAAAATCCTGTCCACTGGTTTCATACATGGAAACATAAACAGAGCCAGTGGCTTTACAGCATCAGTTCTTGGGGAACTGCAGCGTAGGACATGAGCTGTGGCTCCTTTCCAGCACTGAGTTCTCAAAGAGTTAAAAATAGCAGCTGACAGTCCGAGTCAGAGCTCACCCTGCAGCTCCAGGGCTCTGTGCTCATGGGGAAAGCACCAGGCAAGTCTATTTATAATCACCGAGCCCTCTTTTGCCAAAACAGGATCATCACAACTTTCCCCACCCCGTCAGCAGCTGTGCAAGCCTCACCCAGCCTGGTGAAGGGTCCCAGAGCCAGCACAGCCACCCTGGACAGCCCCCCGAGCCCTGGGGAACAGGCAGAGCTCTCCTTCCAGCGTCCCTGTGATCTACTGCCCCCAGCTCTGCCCCAGTGGCTCTGGCACCCTGTCCCTCCAGAGCCCCCCTGGCTGGGGCAGAAACCCTCTTGCACCTTCCCTGGGGATGCACAACGGCCCAAGAGCTGGATCCCATCCCAGGATCCCATCCTCAACACCCCCAAATTGTTCATCCCCTCCCCTTCCCTTCCCTTCCCTGCCCTCCCCAGGTGCTGTCCCTGCCCTGCTGGCAGCCTGGCACAGGTGGCAGTGCCACCCCAGCCCCGCTCACCCGCCAGGATCTGGAAGACTCCGGTGATGTAGAACCTGCCGCCCTTGGTGAGCGTGAAGAGCTGGCAGAAGAACAGGAACAGCGACAGCACGCTGAAGATGACGGAGAGGATCATCATGGCTTGGACAGACTGCAGCCATTCTGGGGACAGACAAACAGACGGACACCTCAGCGTGGGCACCACGGAGCCCCCACTGAGCCCATGGCCTCGCCCCCAGCCCCGGGCCGCCGGCCCACCCTGGCTCCCACGGGCTTTGGGGGCCACGGCCAGCGCTGCCCCAGCTGCTGAGACCCCTGGCACGGGCACGCTGCTCCGGGACTGCGGGTGCCACGTGGATGCCACGGACCAGCTCCTGGAATGCAACAGATCACAGGCCTGGGCACTGCCTCGGGAGCATTCGCCACAAAACGGAGTGGAGACAAAAACCCTGACTGCAAAAGCAGACAGAGCCTCTCCTCTCCATGCCAGGCCCTGGCTGTTCAGCTGTGCTGCGAACACCAAAGCCATGTGCAAAAATCTCTGGGACACCGCTGGCCCAGCTCCGAGGGCAAATAAACACACGGGAACGAAAACACCCTCTGCCCCTGTGGAGCTGAACCTTTTGGAGTCCTCCCCGGCTGCCAAACGCAGCTGTGTCCCAGAGCAGACCAGTCAAACCAGCCCGTGTGAGTCACTGCTCAGCTATTTCCAGGCTTAGTGGGTGTGTAACTCCCCACGTAAAAAAAAATATAAATAAACAAGCAAAATGCAGCTCCATGCCGTGAGCTGCTGCAGCTTGCCAGAAAGAGGCAGTGCTCACAGATAACCTCTGCCTTCCCCTTTCCTTGTAAAGTCTGAAATCAAAATGCAGGACTCCGTACAGGTAAACTGAGGCACACACCACCCAGTGAAAGGCAGAAAAATCCTGCATGAGGCTGGATCCCCAGATGGGATTAGGCAGCACTGAAGCCTCAGACTCAGTCCCCTGTTCCTGCCAGTTTTACTCCCACCAGTTTCAGTCCCCTGCCTGCAGAATCGGCTCCCTGCAGCAAACGGCTGAAATGGTGCAAAACTTGCAAACAAAGCTGCCCTTCAGCTCAGCCACCTCCAGCCTTGGAGCAGCAAACGAGGCGGTCAGGGCTGTCCAGAGCAGTGTCTGCCCCGGAGCAGTGACCACACGTCCCCCCAGACCCCTGCGAGGTGCACTCGGGGAGGGCAGAGGGGGTTTGGGCCGGAGGGTGAGGCTCAGCCCTCAGCTGGGATGGCAGTGGTGGCCCATGGCACTGCCAGCAAACCCAGGGCTGCAGGAACGTCCTGTGCCACTCAGTCAGGTCCGTGGGTTTGACTTTGGGCCAGGATTCCTACCCCTTGTCTCTGCCTCTTGTCTCTGGATGTTCAGCCAAGGGAGCAGACGCAGCCCCTGCTCCCAAAGCTCTGGAACCACCCAGAGCAGCCCCTGGCCCTCACAGCCAGCCTGTCCCTCCCTCCCTGTCACACTTCCCATTTCCAATCCTCCCCAGCTGCTGCCCTTCTTCACTCCAGGGCACCGGGTTCCCTGTGCACCAGCTGCTGCCATTCCTTAGGAAGGAGCAGCTATTGCTGCTTCCAGGAAACCCCAGGGTGGATTTCCCTGCAGTGTGCACACAAAATGCCCAATGGATTTCCCCTGTCTCAGGTGGCCAGGCAGGGAAACCCCCCCTGCCTCAGCCCCACCTGCCCCTTCAGCTCTGGCTGTCCTCCACCAGTGGGAATGGGATGAGGCAGCTCCAGCACCACCAAAATCACCACAAATCCTCGCTCAGGTCAGACCAGAGAAGTGGCTGGAGGATGTGCAGCTGCTGAACTGCACCTCCTTCCATTCCTCAGCACAGACAGGGCTCCCATCCCAGCTCAGGGAAGCTGAGCTCTCCTCTCACCCCTTCCCAGCTCTGGGCACCGGCTGAGCCGAAGCCAAGCCCTGCAGCTCCATCCAGGAGCAGAAAGCCAAGTCCTTTGTGATGGCAAAGGCCACGGGATCCGGCCGAGAGGAGCCCCTTCTGCCGGGAGTGGATGCTCCCACTGCTGGCTATTTTAGGAGAGGGCTGTCTAGACAGAAAGCTGAGCTGAGCTGAGCCGAGCTGCCCTTTAATTGCATCCGCCTCCCCTGCCTGGTTTTTGGTTCTGAATGCAAATGATTTATAGGGGCTTTGCAAAATCCCATTGTAATAAAGAGCTGTGTCGGAGGCAGAGAAGGGCAGCGCCGAGGGGCAGCCCACCGTGGCCAGAGGCTTTGGGCAGCCAGCCTGGAGCAGGGAAATCAGGAGATGATCCCACAGACCAGAGCTCTGAGCTCACATCCAGCCCTTTGCTGACTTTTGCTGACCTGCTTTGTGAAAACAAAGGGCAGGATCCCAGCCCAGGACGGAGACCCACGAGTTCCAGAGCTCCAGTAACTCCAGGCCAGCTGCCCCCAGACTCCAGCTGGATTAGGACAGCTAATTGCCTTTAATTCATTTAAAATCACCCCTACAGCTGCAGGTAGGGTTTCCAGCTCCTCAGCCCCACGTGCCTTTAACCCCTTTGCTGTTGGTGCCGTGTCCAGCCCTCAGGATCTCAAACACAGCAAGTTTCCCAGAGCTGCAGCCGGGCTGTCAGCACTGTTTACTCCCAGGCTGTTATTTGTGGTTTCCCCTGGGCAGCGAGCTGGTTATCCCATTTTTCCCCTGCATCTCTTCAGCTCTGTGTTTATATCTTTGTTCTTCAGGAGGAAGAAGAAGAGGAAGCAGCGTGGAAGGGACAGATAACACCCTGCACGCCGCTTCCGGAGACGACCCGGCCGGAGTGGGCTCAGAGCCCTTCCAGGCAGCCAGAGACAAAGCAAGAAGTTTTTACAAAACAAAACTGAAATTCCTTTAAGTTCTGCAAGCCCTGATGTGCTCACAGCACTACTTACAGCAGCAGGGAGAAGACTTGGGCGCTGGGATGATAAAGACCATGTTTCACTGCCCTAAAATCCAGCAGGAAGGAAAGAAACCCAGAGCAGAAAGTGCAGCTGGATCTCCCAGAGAGACAGCAGCCAGCCCAGCCCTGCCAGCAGAGCCCCAGCCCTGCTTGCAGGGAGGTTTTGTGCCCTGACAGGACTGACAGGGCAGGGGAAATGGTGCCCTTGGCCAGGAGCAGAGGCCTTGAAGGACAGGCATTGCCTCCCCAGGGTTTAATCCCCCACCCATGCCCTCTTTGGGCCCAGCCAAGGAGGAAAAACAAAGTGCACACTGAAGACACTGATATTATTTGAGCACTCAGCTTCTCCAGTGCTGTAAGAACTCCCTAAATGAGTGCAGTGCATTAAAACCCCTCCGTGCTGGCATCTGCAGCTGATGGGAACGTTTTGCAGATGGAGTTTGCTGTTTGCCAAGTGTGTACGCTCTGTACATTTGAAAAGCAGCCACTTCTGGGGAAGAAAACATCCATTAAGGAGGTAACTGTAGCACGTAACACAGCCAAAGCTGGAGGGAGGGAAATTCACGCCCCCAGCTATAAAACCTGCGGTTTCCATGCTGCAAGTTAAATCTCAGCAGGGTCAGGAACAGCACAGGTACAAAGGCACTGGCCCAGGGCTGCCAGGAAAAGCCACTGAGCAGAGCTTTTCTAGAGCTCACTCTCAGGTGTCAAGGCCTGGCCAAGGTCCTGAGCCCAGCTCACATCCTCCCCTCTGAGGTGCCAGGCTGCAGCAAAAGGCCAGGACTTGCAGTGGTTTTGATATTCAAACACCCCAGAGAGGGTTGGAAAGGGTGAGCTGGAGATGCAGAAACACCAGCTCAGCTCTGGGCTGCCCTTCAGACACAGCCCCCAGGGTCAGAACAGCTCCCGTGCCTGCAGTGCTGCCCTGCTCTGCCCAGCCCTGCCCCTCAGCCCAGGGCTGCAGGGAACCTCTGCTGTCCTGTCCTGCAGGGACACCTCTGCTGTCCTGTCCTGCTGGGACACCTCTGCTGTCCTGTCCTGCAGGGAACCTCTGCTGTCCTGTCCTGCTGGGGACATCCCTCCTCTCCTGTCCTGCAGGGACACCTCTGCTGTCCTGTCCTGCTGGGGACATCCCTCCTGTCCTGTCCTGCAGGGACACCACTGCTGTCCTGTCCTGCTGGGACACCTCTGCTGTCCTGTCCTGCTGGGACACCTCTGCTGTCCTGTCCTGCAGGGAACCTCTGCTGTCCTGTCCTGCTGGGGACATCCCTCCTCTCCTGTCCTGCAGGGACACCTCTGCTGTCCTGTCCTGCTGGGGACATCCCTCCTGTCCTGTCCTGCAGGGACACCACTGCTGTCCTGTCCTGCTGGGACACCTCTGCTGTCCTGTCCTGCTGGGACACCTCTGCTGTCCTGTCCTGCAGGGAACCTCTGCTGTCCTGTCCTGCTGGGGACATCCCTCCTCTCCTGTCCTGCAGGGACACCTCTGCTGTCCTGTCCTGCTGGGGACATCCCTCCTGTCCTGTCCTGCAGGGACACCACTGCTGTCCTGTCCTGCTGGGACACCTCTGCTGTCCTGTCCTGCTGGGACACCTCTGCTGTCCTGTCCTGCTGGGACACCTCTGCTGTCCTGTCCTGCTGGGACACCTCTGCTGTCCTGTCCTGCTGGGAACATCCCTCCTGTCCTGTCCTGCTGGGACACCTCTGCTGTCCTGTCCTGCAGGGACACCTCTGCTGTCCTGTCCTGCTGGGGACACCTCTGCTGTCCTGTCCTGCAGGGACACCTCTGCTGTCCTGTCCTGCTGGGGACACCCCTCCCTGTCTGTGCTGTCCCAGGGCAGACCCAGCTCCAGTGCAGCTCTCTCCTGCTGGGGCCCAGCCTCCCGCTGGCGCAGTCAGACATTCCCGGCTGCTCCTTCCACTCCTCCCTTCTCCATCCCCTGGGAACGAGGTATTCCTGGAAATCCCCCTGGCAGAGGGGGATTCTGCAGAGCTCCCGAGGTGTTTGTGAGGGACAGCAGGAGGGAAACCCTGGGGCTGCAGGAGGCAGTGACTGAACACAGCGTCCCGCCCAAGGCCTCCTGCTGCTCTCCTGCAGCTCCTTCAGATGGAGATGAACCCCTCACACCTCCGTCTTCTCCTCTCCTCCTCTTTTCCTCTCGGCTCTCCGCCCTTTCCTTCTCCTTGAAGCTCCATCCAAGAAGTCCACGAGGCCAGGACGCCCAGAGCTCTCCAGAGCTGCCACACATCCCACGGGAGCTCGCATCCCCCAGAGGCTGCTCCTGATCCAGCTGAGGCAGCAGAAAGCTGCTGGCACCACGAAAACTCCTTCCAGCAGCTCCACAAAGCCCAAGGCAGCTCTTTTCCCTGGCCATGGTGGCTCTGCCCTCCTGCTGGCTGTGTGAGGTGCAGATCCATTGTTCCATGCCCAGATCCTCCCCAGGGCTCAGGGAGGATGTCCCGGCGATGTGCAGTCCAGGCAGCAGGAGGGGCAGAGTGGTGCCTTGGCCCACAGACCTGGGGCAGCTCCTCCATTCCCTCGGAGCCCACAGGGAATCCAAGAGGCTCATCAGGGCAAAACCACACAGGCTGAAGGGTTTCCAGCACTCTGCAGGGGACCTGCACCCTTTCTTCTGCTTTGACAGTCATCGTTTGCCCACACGTTGCCTTCTTCCTCCCGTTCTTCTGTGGGCCAGATCACAAATGTGGCAGGGAAGGCTGTCTGACCCCCCCCACAGAAAAAATGGGAGCCAAAGACATCTGGGGCAGCTGAGAAAAAAACAGCACCAATTCCCAACCTCTCCTTATCAGATGCTCTTTGTAAGAAAAACAAGCAACAATAAAAATGGTTTCAAGCAGAGGAAATCCCTTTCCTATTGAAGGCAAGAAAGTTATGGGACAAACTGCTCTGAAATACAAAATATTCTCATGGAATAGAAGATTTTTAGATTTTTGGAGTAAATTCTTTACTCAGAGGGTGGGCAGGCCCTGGCACAGGTGCCCAGAGCAGCCTGGGACAGTGGCAGGTGTCCCTGCTGTGGCGGGGGGGGGCACTGGGGGGGCTTTAAGGTCCCTTCCAACCCAGACCATTCTGAGATCCTATGAATGCCCCTCAGGTAATCTCAGAACACCAAGGGACGAGTTACAGTCCCCCAGGGCTGGCAGAGAGGGTTCAGCCCTGCCAAGTTAAGCTGCTGTCACCTGTTTTTACTGACCTTAATAAAATCTGCTCTGGGCCACCGCCTGGGCTTTGCTTGTGGCCACCACATCAGCAAACCAGCGGGGCATCACAGGGCCCCTGGCACTAGTGATGGGGCACTTCCCAGGGTTCAGGGGTTTCTTTTCTCTTTAACACAGCCCCAAAACACAGCCTGCCTGTGGACAAGCCAGCCACAGGAGAAGCTGTACGAGGACAACAGGAGAAACGTCTCCTGCCATCGCCCAGGATGCGGGGATCTCCACGGATGGCCCCGCTGCCTCCCCACCTTCAGCACTCCACCACAACCAGAGGAGAACGCAGCAGAAAAGAGGTCTTCTTTCCTGCATAAAACATTCAGCTGAGGAAAGGAAAGGCCATTTTCGGAGGAAAAAATATCTCTGTCTGGAAATCTGGGCTGGAATCTCCTCGAGAGCACTTGCTGGGCCCGGCCGCGTGCCCCGAGCCGGCCGCGGGGCCGGGCTGGCACACGGCCCTGCCGACCCACAGGCCCGGGCTCAGAGCTGAATTCCTCAGATAAGTCTTTTCCAGGAATGTCTGACAGCGCAAACGAAGCAAAGATTGCAACATTTTTTCCATAGTTCTCGGCCTCTTGAAGAAAAAAAAGCATTATCTAACAGCAAATGCGAAAATCAAGGCAACAAGCAGGCAGTTGTAGACGAGAGGGAGTGGGAATGTGCCCTGGGCTCCTGCTGGCACGGCTCAGCCCTCGCACACGCCCCGGGACGAGCCCTGCCACGGGGAATTTGGGAGCTGGGAGCTCAGCCCCAGCGAGGCCAGCCCAGCCATGCCCAGGGGCTGCTGGTGCCCCAGTGCTGGCCTGGGCAGTGCTGTGCTCACCCTGTGCTCACCGTGTGCTCGCCCTGTGCTCACTGTGCTCAGCCCTGTGCTCAGCCCTGTGCTCACTGTGCTCACCCTGTGCTCACTGTGCTCAGCCCTGTGCTCAGCCTTGTGCTCACTGTGCTCACCCTGTGCTCACTGTGCTCACCCTGTGCTCACCCTGTGCTCACCCTGTGCTCAGCCCTGTGCTCACTGTGCTCAGCCCTGTGCTCACCCTGTGCTCACCCTGTGCTCACCCTGTGCTCACCCTGTGCTCACTGTGCTCACCCTGTGCTCACCCTGTGCTCACCCTGTGCTCAGCCCTGTGCTCACCCTGTGCTCACTGTGCTCAGCCCTGTGCTCACTGTGTGCTCACTGTGTGCTCACCCTGTGCTCACTGTGTGCTCACCCTGTGCTCACTGTGCTCACCCTGTGCTCACCCTTGTGCTCAGCCCTCTGCTCAGCCCTCTGCTCCATCCCCACGGGATGATCTGCAGGTGAGGAGCACAGCCCAGAGCCTGCCTCAGGGTGAAACGAAAGCAAACCCTGCTGGCACCTGGGTTTGAAAGTTCTGCTTCTCATTGGGCATCCACAAAAAGGTCACTAAGAAAAGGGTCCCTGTGTGACAGGACAGGAGAGGCTCAGCTGAGACCAAGGGGGCACCACAGCACCACCACCTCCAAAATCTCCATCCATGATGAGCACAGGTGACCCAGCACCATCTAATTCCCAAATTCCACTCACCGAGTTTCACTGCCTTTTGAGAAGAGAAGAAAAACCACACCCCAGAGGCCACTGTGATGGTCAGAGCACAAACTGCCCCTGTGTAAAGACTGAGAGTTCTGCCAAAATCCCCAGTGAGGATTCCTTGCTGTTTCCCCAGAGCACTTTGGCACTCCAGGATTAATCATTCAGCACCATCCTAGGCACAGGGAAATGAATTTTTATGGCCCTCTGGAGCCCACTGCAGCACAGCCTCTGTTCTGAGAGCTGTGACCAAGGATGGGTTGTGGCATTTGTATGGGATCGTTCCTAATTTTGAAAATAAGCACATTCCTAGGGAAGGGTGAGGATGAGGCAGGAGACAAGCGTGAGCCTCGGAGGTGGCTCTGCCCCAGTGTCCTTGCCCCGTGACCTCAGTGCTGGCCAGCAGCAGCTTCTGCAGCCGTGACAGGGGAGGGAGGGAGCAGAACCTGCTGGAAAGGAGACCAAGTGGCACTTTTGTTGTTTCACAAGCAGACCTTAGAAGCCCTACATACGCCCAGGAAATCTCCTATCATTTTATGTTCCTGCGGCAGCCGTGGGCTCTGGACCCTGCATCCAGGGTCCCACAGGATGAAGCACTGCTGTCTCAGCAGCACTGCTCCCTGGCCGCAGGTGAATGGGGCAAAGCTTCTGTCCAAGCAAAAGCCCCTTCTGCTGACGCCAGAGCAGAGCCTTTGGGTAAGTGAGAGCTGTCAGAGAGCTGCTCGAGCCTTGAGCACAACGAACTTCTACTCAGAGCAGCTCAGGGGGGCACTTTGTCCTGAATCCCAGAATGGTTTGGGTTGGAAGGGACGTTACAGATGGGCTCGTTCCTGGGCAGGCAGGGACACCTTCCACCGGATCAGGGCTATCAACCCCACTCAGCTGCATTTTCAACAGGATCATCTTGGCTATCGTCCCTTTAATGATGAAAAATCAGCCCTGGAAAGGCTCCAGAGGCTCTGGGAACGGGCAGTGGACACTCCCAGCCCAGCAGAACCGTCGGGTGTGCAGAAACCGCCCGAGCACAGTCTGGACAGGCCCCTCCCAGCACTGACAGCCCCGACAGAGCGTGCTGTAAACATCCAGAAAGAGCGGCACGGGTTTGAAAAGCCAAAGATTTGGGGAGGCTTTAGAGCGCTGAGCTCTGGGACTCCTGGGGCAAGCGCTGCCTTTCATGACAATCGGGGGCTCAGCAGTTTCGGAGCTCGCATGACTGGCCCTGAAGCGGGGCTGCCGACGCTGCAATAGCCGGCCCGGCCAGCTGCTGATGCGGGACCCGGCTCCAAAGGCTCCGCGCCCGGGATGCGATCCAGCCGCTCCCGGCTGGCCCGGACACCGCCAGGCGTCAGCAGAGACCCGCGCTGGGCTGGGAGAGCCGAGCCCGCGAAGAGCCAGGCCACCCGCGGGGACACGAGCAAGGTGGGGACAGAGCCGGGCATCGCCTCCCCACGAGGGTAACACGAGTGGTTCGCTCCCGAAGGCTGGGGGCTGTGATGGGAATCTCCAAAAACCCTCTCATCTCACAGCCTCCCTCCACTGAGGGGCCCTCCGGAAGTGTGGAATGCTCCCGGTGTGACCGTGCCCCCTCACCGGGGCCAATGCCATCGGTGTGCTCCTGGCCAGGCCGCGCTCCGTGTGCCCGTGTCCCAGGGGCGGCGCTGGCTTCCCGGCTGCTGTCACTGGGGCTTGCACCGGGACAATCTCTTCTCCCAGGAAAGCAAAAACCAGGCTAACAAAACAAATGCTGGCCCCAGCACCGCTGACATTAGCTTTGTCTTTCAGGGAAACTGAGGCACGGGCTCGCCCAACTCTCTGACACGGATTTTGTTTTCCTGGTGCCACTGGTCACCCTGGAAACCGCGTGTCACGGTGTCTCAGCACACTGTCCTCCCCTGCTGACCTCAGCACACAGTTCAGGGCTGATGTCACCCAGTGTGACACGCCTTCCCCCGGCTCGGTCCCGCGGTGCCGCCTAGCCCCGGCCCGAGCGCTCAGCACAGCAAACCCCAAACGCCAGCCTGTGCCCGCGGCAAAACCAGGACAGACTTCCAGGTAGGGGACAGGTGTCCTCTGGAGACAGAGTGTCCCCATGGCCCCGTGTGCATCCCTCAAACCCCTCACAAGCAGAGCAAGAGGGAGCTGTGCCAAGAAGAGCCCCACAGCCTCCAGCAGGGTCACGGGCGCCCAGCGGCCCTGCCCCAAGGAACACCTCGTGTTCGTGCATTCAGGAGGGAAAATGTGCTAATAACAGGAGACCCCCCAAAAGGGCTCGAGCTGTCACCGCCAGTGCAGCTGAGCGTGTCACCCTGCGCCGGCGCTGCCGGGAGCTGCCCCTCAGCCCGAGGGCAGCCGGGCAGAGCCACGGGCGGCGGGTCTAGTCCTCGTCCTAAGCCCCATTCAGAGACTGGGACGGGACGGAGAGCAATCCCCCACTGCCGGGCCAGCCCCGTGTCCCCACACCGGGACACAGCAGAGCCGTGCTCCTCCAGCGGGGGACAGAGCAGAGCGGGCAGGGGGTGGGGTGCACGCGGGACAATCCAAGAAGGAATCCCAAATAACACCTATGGGCAAATCCCTCTTGATTCCATAGGTGCCGGGGGGAAAACGAAAGCGGCGGGCGAGGGCAGCCCCGATCCCGGGGAGATTCCCGATCCCGGGGAGCACAGCCCCGATCCCGGGGGGCACAGCCCCGATCCCGGGGGGCACAGCCCCGATCCCGGGGAGCACAGCCCCGATCCCGGGGAGCACGGCCCCGATCCCGGGGGGCACGGCCCCGATCCCGGGGGGCACAGCCCCGATCCCGGGAGGCAGCCCTGATCCCGGGGAGCACAGCCCCGATCCCGGGGGGCACAGCCCCGATCCCGGGAGGCAGCCCTGATCCCGGGGAGCACAGCCCCGATCCCGGGGGGCACAGCCCCGATCCCGGGAGGCAGCCCTGATCCCGGGGAGCACAGCCCCGATCCCGGGGGGCACAGCCCCGATCCCGGGAGGCAGCCCTGATCCCGGGGAGCACAGCCCCGATCCCGGGGGGCACAGCCCCGATCCCGGGAGGCAGCCCTGATCCCGGGGAGCACAGCCCCGATCCCGGGGGGCACAGCCCCGATCCCGGGAGGCAGCCCTGATCCCGGGGAGCACAGCCCCGATCCCGGGGGGCACAGCCCCGATCCCGGGAGGCAGCCCTGATCCCGGGGAGCACAGCCCCGATCCCGGGGGGCACAGCCCCGATCCCGGGAGGCAGCCCTGATCCCGGGGAGCACAGCCCCGATCCCGGGGGGCACAGCCCCGATCCCGGGAGGCAGCCCTGATCCCGGGGAGCACAGCCCCGATCCCGGGGGGCACAGCCCCGATCCCGGGAGGCAGCCCTGATCCCGGGGAGCACAGCCCCGATCCCGGGGAGCACAGCCCCGATCCCGGGGAGCACAGCCCCGATCCCGGGGAGCACTCACCGCTGGACGAGGATGCCAGGCAGTGGAAGACGGTTCCGGAGGTGCAGTTCTGCCACAGGTCTGCCGTGTGCCCGCCGTTCACCAGCCATTGCTGCATGGGGACAGACACAGCCCGTGAGCAGGGCCCGGGCAGGAGCAGCCACCCCGGCCGTGTCCCCCCAGCGCCACCGTGTCCCCCCCAGGCTTCGGCAGCGAGCGGCCGCAGCCCCGCACGTGCCGGCCCGGCCAGGCGCTCCCAGGACACGCTTTTCCGTAGAGAGTGGTTTGGAAAGTCAGTCCCGGTGTTTGCTTTTGGCCCCAGCGGCGCAGGAACAGAAGCTCTTTATGCGCTTTAAACATGGAGCGAGTCCCGCGGGGCCGCGCTTCCCTCCCCTCGCCGGCCTCGCCCGCTGCCTGGCCGGGATATTTGAATGCTTCCACGTGATTCCTAACGGCTCGGAAGATTTTTGTAACGTTTTCCGTCACTATTACCACAGGGAAAAAAAAAAAAAAAAAACCCAAAAAAAAAAAAAAAAACAGGGAAAGAAGCCCCTGGTGAAGCAAGCTTGGAAGTCACCAGCGCCACAGAACAGCTGCCTTAGAGCCAACTCAAACCTCTCTCCGAGCAGCTGACGTGTTCACTGGGCTGCAGCCCCGGGACAGTGCTGGGAAGCCTCTGTGCTGCTCACTCAGATTCAGCCTTGGAAGCTGGGTTAGGAACAAGAGGCTGTGCCTCACTCCCAGCCCCACAGGAGGAGAGCTGGGGAGCAGAATTCTGTGCTGAGGAGCCAGTGCCCAGCCAGGGGCTTTGCTCGGCCTGGCTGTCCTGGTCCTGTGCCTGGAGCTCAATAGCAGGTGGAGCTCCCTTACGAAAGGGGACAGCAGCATCACCCCAGGGGAGGGGATTTTGGCTGCTCTGAGGCTGCTCCTCGATGTGAACCAGCCTGGAGAGGACCTGGAGATGGTTTCCAGCAGCCCTTGTGTCTCTGTACCAACGTGGATGCCCTGAGGACCCCCACAGAACAGAGCCAAGTGTCACACCAGCCTCCCCTGACAGCACAAACTCCCAGATTGCCAAATCCCGCTGTTACTGAGACCAGCAACCGGCCACTAAAGGCTTCCTGCTAACAGCCGGGCTGTCAAACCAGCCATAAATAAAAATAACACCTCCCGCTCTTGCCACGCCGTGTCCCTGCCCGTGGGAGCCCGGAGCAGGGACAATCTGCACTCACACTGACGATGGTGGAGACGAAGAGCAGCACCAGCACGGTGACGTGGAGCACGATGATCCCCAGCAGCAAGAGCAGCATCTTGGCGGTGGTGGAGGGCAGAGCTGCAGCGGGACAGGGATGATGCTGAGTGTGTGTGTCTGTCTGTCCGTGCGTCTGTCCGGGGGCAGCCGGAACGCTCCGCTCTGCCCCGCCCGGCGCGGGGGATGCTGCTGGGCAGTGCCCGGCGCTCGGGTTCTCTCCGCGGGCCCCGCCGACGGAGAGGGGTCCGAGCCCTCTGCCCGCTCCCCGATAGCCCCCGGGGGTCCCCCGAGACCCTCCTCCGAGCCTGCTCTCCCTCTCCCACCGAGGGGGCTCCTCCCAGTCCCCTCCCCGGGGACCTTCAAAGGGGGGCGGTTCCCCAAGGGGGCTCCCCCAGCCCCTCTCCCCGAGAGGGGTCCGATCCCCCTCTCCCAAGGGAATGTGCTCCCCGCCCCCGCCCGGCGGGAGGGCTCGGGCTCGGCGCATCCCACCCGAGGGGAACGGAGGGCGGGGGTGCCTTGCCCACCCACCCATGGGAGCAGTGTGGGTGATTCTGTCGGCCCCCACCCCAGGGCGAATTTACCGGGCTCCTCTGCCCCGGCGACCCCCGGGGAGAGGGCAGGGGCGGGGAGCAGAGGGCGTCAGCCCCTGCCCCTTCCAGCCCCCTGGGCTCCCTCGGCTCCCCTTCTCCGAGGGTGCCCTCAGCCCATCTCCCCTCGGCTCCCCCGGCAGGGCTCTCCTGGACCCTGTCCCGAGCTGGGGGGGACTTTCCCCAGCCCATCTCCCCGTCGGTGAAGAGGGGAGGGGGCTGCCCTGACCCCTCTCCTTAGAGAGCCCCCAGAGCGGGGGTACTCCTCCCCTCCCTCTCGGCTGCGGACCCCCGGCGGGCCTCCCCAGCCCGCGTCCCGCGGCGCGGCGTTCCCGGCGGGGCCGGGCGCTCCGTACTCACATCGCGGCGGAGCGGAGCGCGCTGGCGGCGGCGGAGCGGGCGCGGAGCGGAGCGGGCGGCGGCGCTGTCAAGTTTCCCCTTTAACCGGGGCCACCGCCCCGTTTGCGTCTGCGGCACGGGGAGGGCTCAGCCGCCGCCCGCCGC
>VWZV01015467.1:388032-450214 GCA_013397155.1 Irena cyanogastra
GCGCCCGGCCCCGCCGCCTCCCCCGGGAACCGCTCACGGACCCGTTGCCTTCCCCGCACACGGCTCCCGAGCCGCTCCCTGCCCCGCCGCTCCCGCCCGACAGCGAGGAGATTTGAGGGGGCACACGAGACGAGCGGCCCGTTCTCCGGAGCCCGCGCTGCCCGGGAGCCGTGGAGGAAGGCCGGGCAGAGGTGGCCGTGCCCCGCTCTCCGAGCAGCCCCCGTGGGTGGGGTGTCCCGCAGCGTGGGGCGGCAGCCCCGGGGGGTGTGAGCAGGAGCGGCCGCTGCCCGGGGAGGACAGAGCTCGGCACGTCGGGGTCCCCTCGCCCCGGCCCGGGGGTTTGTGCAGCCCTGGACAGGATCCATGGCACAGGATTTGGGGAACGAGCACCTGGCTGAGCTGAAGGGACTCTAGCGCTTGGAGTCGGCCTTTTTTAGCACTTGAGAGCCAAATTAGGCAGAGCTGAGCAACTTTTCACTGAACGGAGGGTGCGATTTTCCACAGCTCTGGAGGACACTCAGAGTCAGGGCTGTTCAGCCTGGAGAAGGCTCTGGGGAGAGCTGAGAGCCCTTCCAGCAACTAAAAGAGCTCCAGGAGAGCTGGAGGGGGGCTTGGGACAAGGGCTGGAGGGACAGGACACAGGGAATGGCTTCCCACTGCCAGGGGCAGGGCTGGATGGGATATTGGGAATTAGGAATTGTTCCTGGCAGGGTGGGCAGGCCCTGGCACAGGTGCCCAGAGCAGCTGGGGCTGCCCCTGGATCCCTGGCAGTGCCCAAGGCCAGGCTGGACACTGGGGCTGGGAGCAGCCTGGGACAGGGGAAGGTGTCCCTGCCATGGCAGGGGTGGCACTGGAGAGGCTTTAATGTCCTTTCCAACCCAATCCTCTCTGGGATTCTGTGACTCAGGTGCTCGGCAAGGAAGGGGTGGCCGCGCTGCCGCCCTCGCTCATTCCTCAGGCACAGCCGAGCTGTTCAAACAACCCCCTCACACACAGAGCGCACCCCCAGCTCCCAAATAATCCCGCCAGGAGACCTGCGCATCCTGAGCGTTAACACAAATCCCGTCGCCTCCCCTCTCCCCGCACCAGCTCCAGACTCGTCCCGCGTTGTTGCACGAACGAGGGAATTCGGCATCCAGCCACCGGGACTGTAAATCTTGGGAGCGGGGAGCTAGGGAAGCGTGCTTGGCTCCTCTCTCCTGGCAAGCAGAGGCGTGTTCCTGCAGCACGGGCTCCTCACACTCACGGAAGGGGTCCCGGCACAGGCATCCGCCAGCGAGTGGGAGTGGAGCTCCGAGCACCCGGGGAGAGAGGCAGCGGCTGAAAGGAGATTCCAAAGGATGCACTTTCCCTTCCCCTCCAAAAAATCCCGCCAATTCCTCTGCTGCTACCGTCCCTGTGCACCCCGGGTCGCCTGTCAGTGCCGTCCAGAGCACTGGAACATCTGCGCCACCACAGAACATTCCTGGCTGACGAGGCTGTCCTGCCCCGGTGGGCCGGGAGCCTGAAGGAGCCCCCGCGCAGGTCTCGGGAAGGTCTTGTCCCCAGCGCTGGGTGCAGGCTCTGCTGGAGACCGCTCTCTGATCGGGGCTTGCGGCTCCGAGAGCTCGGCTGCTGTTTCTGGACAGAGCACCCAGCCCGTTCCGGGAGCAGAGTGGGATGCAGGGCGGGGAAGGCACGGGGAGCCTGGGGGGCACAGACCCAGCTCCTCCGTGAGTGTGGGACGGCAAACCCGCCCCGGCTCCGCTTCCGAAAAAGGTGCCAAAAGCAGCTTTTAAACGTGGGGAGAAATATCTGAAAGTCAAACCAGGGAAAAGAGCAGTCTGTGGGCAACAAAGGCAGTTTTGGCTGAGAGCCGTGGGTTGGAAACGGCGGAGAAAGCCCAGGGAGAAGAGTGCATCAGTCCTCTGCTCCTTGGACACTTCTTTTGGGAAGGTGCGCTGTTCAAACCGAGCAGGGCTTTGGACAAACATCAGCTGCTGCTGTGAGCGCTGTGACAGAGCTCTGGGGCTGGGAAAAGCTCCTCTCCACGCCTTCCGTCAGCCGGAGATGCTGGAGGGAGCCTGTCCAGGGAGGAGAGGAGGCGAGGGACTGAGGATGGTCAGTGGAGCTCTCGGGGCAGTGAGGATGGTCACAGCAGAGCCCTCAGGGCAGTGAGGATGGTCACAGCAGAGCTCTCGGGGCAGTGAGGATGGTCAGTGGAGCTCTCGGGGCAGTGAGGATGGTCAGGGGAGCTCTCGGGGCAGTGAGGATGGTCACAGCAGAGCCCTCGGGGCAGTGAGGATGGTCAGTGGAGCTCTCGGGGCAGTGAGGATGGTCAGTGGAGCTCTCGGGGCAGTGAGGATGGTCACAGCAGAGCCCTCGGGGCAGTGAGGATGGTCAGTGGAGCTCTCGGGGCAGTGAGGATGGTCACAGCAGAGCCCTCGGGGTTTGCTGGAGGGACAAGGTCACACCCAAGGCGGGACGGGCTGCAGGCGCTCCCGGTGCCCTGCTCAGGCTCGGGGTGAGCGGGGCTGGCAGTGCCATCCCTGCCAGAACCAGAGCAGGCGCCACAATAAATTGGAAAATGTTTTTTGTACAGACAAGATTCGCCACTGGCTATGCTGAGAATACTGGGAGATGGATGAGTTGTATGAACTCTGGGTAAAAAGTGTGGATTTCTCACTTTGAATCTATTCCATGGGACTACTTTCAATGTGATGCTTCAGCTTGAAATTCTAGAATAAAATTATGAGAAGCCAGGATGGAAGGTGGGGTTTCTATCACTTTATGGGGCTCAGATGCTAATCTGATCAGGCAGGGATGGACTGAAGGGATCTGGTGCTCATTTGGCTGTGTGGCATCAACTGAACCAGCACACCAGGGCCCTGCTCCTCCCTTTCCTCGGGCCAGGCGATCGAAACCCCTCTTAGGACAAACCGTTTCCAACTACACAAAAAGGCAACGCTGCCTCTGTGTGTCTTTGTGAGGATGAACTTGTTTAACCCCACATTTTTGCTCTCTCATCGCAGTTTTAGGGACTCGCTTCCTGTTCCCTACCCTGGTGATTAAGACCATTAGCGAGGAGGGTTTGAAATGCAAAGGGCAGGGGCCGAAATCTGCGCTGGCAGCAGCAAACCGCTCCTGCCGCTCCTTCGCTGGGGGCTGCGGAGGGAACGAGGCGGGGAAATCCTGTTTGCAAACGACTGTGCCACTAGGAAAAGGAGGAGAGCAAGATATGGTTTGACTGCGCTTTGTGCAGGATCTGTAGTGCTCCTTCAAAGAACACACATGCAGATGCATAGATACATATAGATATGGATGTAAATGTATACATACATTTACACCGGTGGAATGGGTATTGGAAAAAAATATTTCAACCAGAAAAAAGCATAAAGGGAGACTGCAAACTTCAATAACAAAAGGTCTAATGTATCTTGGAGGCATTGACTTATTTTTCCCGATTTGTTTTCTACCAATTCAAGAAGAATTTATAAAATACTTTAGTCCTGTCTGCGTTCATGCCCCCAAACCAACTTCATCCAACTTTTTGCTTTCCACTCCAAGCCAGTTGTCAGCATTGATAGAGCCAGGCTGAAATCATTGGAGAAAATCCCACTGACTTCAAGGAAACCAACGTTTACCCACTGACCCCAAAACCCTCAAAAAATCAGCAGAGCTCCCCAGCTGGGACTGTGAACATCCTCTGATCCTTTCTGAGCTGCTGCCAGCACAGAACAGACCCTACAGAGGACACAGGTCTAAACCAGCTCAAACTGTTGAGTTTTACACCTTTGGCTCCAGGCGTGGCCCCTTTTCTGTCCCCTGCAGTGTCCCCAGAGTGGCCACTGCCGCCCCGAGGGCGGGATGCTCCGTGCCCCGCGGATCCTGCTGAGGACACAGCGGATGCTGCGCCAGCTCCAAGAGCAACTTGAGCAAGAGCATGTGAACCAAATCCATGGGGGATATTAAACCAGGGACGGCCCTGTCAGCCCAGGAAGTCCTTGGGATACGAATTGCTGGAAGCTGGGAAAGTGGACTGGGAGAATGTCACAGAGTTCTTGCTGCCTTCTGCTGCTTTTATCTCAGCATCTCCTGTCGGCTCTGGCAGAGGCTGCACCAGAGGCTGCACTGTGGTCTGAGCCAGCACGAGCATTTCTGTGATCACACACTGCCCAAATTTTCCTTTAGCATCTTGCCAAAGTTTTCTCCCTTTTTTTCCATAATAGCAATGAGTTTGGGTTGTTGGTTTTTTTTCTGACTGCTGATGCTGTTTGGGGAATTCTCTCTCCCTTGAGCACAATAATCTGCACTAGTTATGCAATACATTGTTAACATGGGTTTTGGCAAGCTTTCATTTCACCCAAGTTCATATTAGACCCTTCCAGGACATTCAATGATTTTTGTTTTCTTAAACAACAAAACCTCCTTTCTGAGAAGTTTCTTGCTAATCCTGCCTGGAGTGTTCACCTGGATCCTGGACTGACACGAAGCAACAGTGTCCTGGGTTTATTAATTTATTGTCTCTCCTCCAGTCAGTAAACAATTAATTTACACACCCAGCTCTGCAGCAGTGATGCAAATGGAATGATGCAAAAGGGTGGGAATATGGTTGTAAGATGCAAAGGAATTTCCACAGAGTAACTTTCTCAGCAACTTGGCTGATAGAGACACCAATAAACCAGCAATAAATAGCAATAAAAGCAGACGCGTCGTTCTGGTGGAGAAAGGAGCCATCCCCTCAGTACAGAAAGGTGGATGATGGGCCTGGGCTATGATTTAGAAGTGATCTCTGAAAGGAAATCATTTAATGGCACGGCAGCAAAGGCGTCTCAGCCGTCAGCAGGAGGAGGCAGGGCTGTTGTTTCATCTCCCAGAGCAGATCAAAGGCTGCTGAAATCCCAAAGCCAGCCCTGCAGGGATTAAATGGAGCAGCTTCACTCAGCAGCAGCTCTGTCATGGAAAGCAAATCCCTCCCTGTGCAGGAGAGCCAGCCAGAGCCTGGTGTTCATTGGAGCTGCACCCAGAGCTGTCCCTGGAGATCCGCTGGACAGGGGCTGGTGGCAGGGCAGCTCCCTCAGGGGAAGAAGAAAACTCACACTGAAGCACACGTAGGATGCCCTGACCAAAGTGTCTGGGGGGATTGGGGGATATCAGCTGCCAGAAGAAATAACATCAGTGCTGTCAACTTATGGAAAACTGGCGTGGAGAAAACAAAACCCCAGAGGGACCTGGGAATTCTCTAACGTCTGGGAAATTGCTGCAGGAAAGTGGAAAGTATTTGTGAAAGAGGAGCTGAAGCTGAAATTCCTCTGGTCACGGCTCAAACAGAGGAAAGAAACTCTTTGGCAGTGCTGTGGAAAGGAGCATCGAGAGGCCAAGACAGCAAGAGAAAATGGAGTTGGGTAACTGCAGCACCACATAAATGCTGGCAGTTAGGAGAGAGCCCCAAAGGAGCTGGCCAGTGGGAAAGATCAGTGTTTGGAGAGCTCTGAAAGCAAAACTGGAGAAAAGTGGAGACTGATCCTGGTGTGCCCTCACTGTGAAACAGAGCCCAGGTATTTTAGACATGACTCAAACCAAAGGTGGCAGTGAAACGAAGGCAAAGCTGTCGCTGGTGCCAGGACTCGGCTCCAGGTACTCAAAGGCTGGAGCCTTTCAGGAAAGGGCCGGGGTGCCTCTGCTGCCCCACACTCTGCTGGGGACAAACTCCCCGGCCCCAAAAGCCTGGCAGCTCTGCCTGAGAACACCTGGAGTCTGCAGGCCAGCAGAGCAGCCAAGACCACCAGGGGCTGGGGAGGCTTTGGGAAAGGAGCACAGCAGAGAACAGCACGGAGCACCCGAGGGCTGGGGAGGGCACTGAAAAAAATCCGAGTTCAGCTGCCCCTGGCTCCTTTGGGAGGCAGGGAAGTGGAGAAAGGGGAGGTAAGATCAGCTGGGCAGTTTCTCCTGCTCATGTTCTCTCTTTCCTTTGGAAAGGGTGGCTGCTGCCTCCGACAGACTCCGGCCCCAAGACACACACAAAGTAGAGGAAATCTATTTTTAGTCTTGACAAAAGTGCTAGTAAAGAAAAAAAAAAAGGTTAGAAAGACAATTGCTTCCTGTTTAGGGCTGGTGCTGGGAGGGAGATCCTGGCAGGACGCTGAGGGAGGGCAGAGGGTCTGTGGGGTGAGGAGGAGCCACCTGGGATGGCAGGCAAGGAAAGGGCTCCCAGCTCCTGCGAGGAGCCAGGCTGGTGCTCCCTGCCCTGGACTCCAGCTTCTGCCCCTTGGGGATTCCTGGTGCACACAGGCTTTAGGCTGAGCTCAACAGCTGAGGTTGAAAGACTCAAGAGATGTGATAGTCTAAGGAGAGAAACTGCAACGTGACTTCCACACTCAGCCTCAGATTGACTGAAGACTTATCCCTCTGAAAATTCCAATACTTGGTAAAATCAGGATTTGCAGCAGGAGAGAAGGCTCTGTGCAGCCAGAGGGGTTTAAACACTGATCAATCTCCTTATCTTCAAAGTGCTTTGGTGCTCCCACCAGCAAATTACATGTGAGAGGTTAAATTATGAACCCAAAATTAAACCCACAGCATTTTCTTCAATGAACTTTCTCCAAGTCGAATCTACTTCCTCTTTTTAAGACCCCAGCGCTGACATTTTTGATGGCATTTAACATTTCTCAAAAGCAAGAGAATTATCATTAGAAATCTGCTTAAAATGCACATTTTTCTATTTTAGGAACAGCACAAACTGCAACTCTTTCCGGGACAGTTTGTGTTTCTTCTGCTGCACCATTAAAAATCCATCCTGGATGTCAGCAGCTCATTATTCTGACGAGTGGCTTTACTTCCCCTTGTGCCTTTTCCACATCACACACACTCAAAAGGAGGAAGACGCGACAGTTTTTCTCCCGAAAACACAGACTGGAAGGGTAGGGATGGATCCCCGTGGGTGGATTTGGTGACATACAGGATATTTTCAGCTCCTTCCTGGCACACAGTGAAAGAGAAAACACAAAGGAAAAGAATCATCCTGGTAACCCAACAAACACAACACTCAGTTAATTTCCACCCGGCGTTTACACCAGGAAATGAAATGCTAACAAATTTGTGAAACTGCAACAATGTATTTGCAAAGAAGCGGCGTGGGGGAGGCGGGGATGTGTCCTGCCGGGGCGCGGGGCGCTCAGGTGAGTCCTGCAGAGACGTAGCCCAGGATCTGCACGGTGCTGGGGTAGCTCTTGCGCATGCCCATGCAGCGCTCCTGGTCGATGAACAGCGAGTTGTTCTTGACCACCAGGTCGTGCTCCAGGACCCCCTTGGAGCGCACCAGCATCTGCAGCATGTCCTCGGAGGCCCGCAGGCACTGGTGCAGGTTCCGCAGCGTCTCGTTGATCTCGTTCACCTCTTGGACAAGGCTGGAAAACAGCGGCACCCCGTCAGAGCCCCCCGGGGGTGGTGGCCACCTCTGGGCACTGGGCACTCAGGCTGATTCCCACACCCCCTGCCCTTGTTTGGGAGAGCCAAGGGCAGAGCTCCTCCCGACCTCCATGGGGAGGGGGGGAGAAGTTTGTTCCAAAGCTCTGGAAATGTTCGGCCACGTCTGCCAGAGCAGCTCGTGCCACCAGAACAGGGATGAGCAGCTGTGGTTTCCCCTTTCTGCTTGGGTTTGTGGCTTTGTTGGGTCACCCTCCTGGATGTCCCTGTGCAGGGGTCACACAGCAGGACAGGACACTGGGAGAGGGAACAGGGAATGTGGAACAAGTGGAGGATGGAAAAACCAGCGGCGTTTGAGATGCTGAACCAATTCCGGGGCTGGGTTTAAATCACTTTGAAAAGGGAACTGTGCTCAGAGGGCTCCCAGGAGGAGCTGTGAGCTTTGGGTGCCTCCCAGGGCTGCTGCTGGGCACTCCCTGGGGCACAATCCCAAGGTCCTTGAAAAGATTTCCAGTGTGCCCAGCGAGGAGAGGAGAGCTCCACATGTGCACTTTTCCTTGGAGTTACCCAAAAGGAAAGGGCTCAGCGCTCTCAGTCTCAGCCTGTCAGAGAGTAGAGTCACGGAATCATAGACCAGAATCCCGGAATGGTTTGGGCTGGAAAGGACCTTAAAGCCCACCCAGTGCCACCCCTGCCATGGCAGGGACACCTCCCACTGTCCCAGGCTGCTCCCAGCCCGTGTCCAGCCTGGCCTTGGGCACTGCCAGGGATCCAGGGACAGCCACAGCTGCTCTGGGCACCTGTGCCAGGGCCTGCCCACCCTCACAGAGAGGAATTCCTTCCCAATATCTGTTCCTGCTGTCTCTGAGTTTAAGGCCACTGCCCCTTGTGCTGTCACTCTCTGCCTGTATAAAAGCCCCTCTCCCTCCTTTCTCGAAGCCCCCTTAGGGTGCTGGAGGGCCACAGCAGGGAGAGTAAGAGGCTGATCCTCCAAAACTGAGCACACGCAGCCACCTGGATGAGGCAGGAGAGAAGATGGCACCCGCGGGCTGGGACACCTGCTCAGTGCTTTAGGTTCGACCAGGGCACTTATGGAAGGGGTATTTAGGGAAAAAAGCCATTTTGTCACGCAGAGATGCTGCTGAGTGCCCCCCGAGCCCTGCAGCCCGGCCTCACCGGAGCTGGGCAGCGTCCCGGCACAGCTCCACGTTGGGTCTCCTCGTGCGCTCATCCAGCCGGGTCTGAGCCACCTTCAGCTGCACCTCTTTGTCCCTTATGGTCTTCTGGATGACTTGGATCTTGGTCTCAAGCTGGAAGATTTCCTGCCGTGTCTGGGGTGAAACAAACACAGGTATCAATGAAAAGGTATCTTCTCAAGTGATCACGTAATTCCCTTTTCTCCTGCTTGTGCAGGAAAAAACCCAAGTTCAATAAGCAGCCCCTGGGCTCAGGCCACTGTCGCTCTGCCACATCAAGGCACAGATCCAGCAGAGTTTTCAGGGAAAATCTCTTTGCTCTTGCTGCCACATCAGAGGAGAGTTAGGAGCAGAGGAGGTTTAGGAGCGGTGATGGATCTATTGAATTACCAGCTTCCCAAAATTGCTGTTGCAAGAATGGATCACCCATCAGCTAATACAGAGAAAGGTTTAATGGCTCCTCATTTAGGGATGGGCCGTCAGCCCCGAGTGCTGCAAACTTCACCGCTCTGAGCCCTCCCCAGGACTCTTCCCACGAGTCCCACGGGTCCGAGCCAGGTCCCTCCTGAGCCTGGCAGAGAGGGCAGGGAGCCCAGGGACAGCCGGCCACCCTGGGGAGGGCGGGGCAGGTACCTTGGCCAGGTGTGTCTGGATCTTGCTCTTGGCGTTGGCGGTCTCGGTGATGCGGCTGGTGAAGGCGTCGTTGACCTTGCTGAACTGGCGCCACATCTCGTCGGCCGTGCCCATCAGGAGGCTCTCGGTGCTGGCCCGCAGCTTGGCCGAGG
Source organism: Irena cyanogastra (assembly GCA_013397155.1). Lineage (NCBI taxonomy): Eukaryota > Metazoa > Chordata > Aves > Passeriformes > Irenidae > Irena > Irena cyanogastra. Next base: position 397,418 of record VWZV01015467.1, read on the forward strand.
CCGCGCGCGCGCTCTGCGAGCGGAAGATGTTGTTGTCCGTGAACCTGGCCCACGTCTCCGGCACCGAGACCCTGCGGGGAGAGCACAGCCCTTGGCAGAGTGAGCCCGGGCGCGGACTGAGGCAAAGGAAATCTGTGCTCCGAATTAAATCACGTGGAAGTGAAACATCTGAACCCCGTTTGTTCGATGGTATTTGTCAAATGAAGACGTGCTCATTTTGTGAGAGCTCAGACAAAAAGATTCTCCCATAAAAAAACAGAGATTCCAATCAGAGCTCCTATTTACACCTTAGAGGCATTAAGTGCCGAGGACTTGCCAGCCTCACAAGGACACACAGATCACAATTCAGTCAATTCCTTTTGCTCACAGCCCATCTCAGGCTCCCACTAAACCGAACGAGCTTTAGATCCCACTCCATTCCCTGTCTGTGCATTTGGGATGAAGTCCCTGCCTGTGCAGTAGTCCAGAACAAGATCAACAAAAGACTTAAATATCAGATAAGCTCCATTTAAAACCTGCTGATTCTCGGCACATTTTACCCTCCTCTGAAATTCAGCCTCGATCCTTTGCAATCCATTTGTCTAAATATGTCTGAGCTCTACTGTGAATAATTATTCAAACTACTAGAAAAATTGTCTCAATCTGTGCGTCTCCATAAACTTCATGGGTTTGTGTGAGCAGATTTGTTCTCTCAGCCCTTTGCCACTTGGGCACCTCTCTGTGACTGCTGGGTTAGGTCACTGTTCATCTACTGCAAAGCCAAAGCTGAATTCCTGGCACCCAAAAGCAGCAGAACCCAGTCCCAGGACCACACTCTCATTTTGTGATTTTCTGGGTCATTTCAGCTCCCTGCCAGGCCCTCTCCACACAGGGGTGAGCCCCCAGACTTTCCATCAATGAGGAGCACTCAGGCAAGCCCTGAGATATCTTTGAAAATATGCATGAACTTAATGAGCTGTGCAGAGGTGCTGGGCTGAATTCGTTTGCGGGCTGAGCTCTGAGCCCTGATCTAATGTTTAATTAGGTCGGGCTCGCTTTTGCCCCCTAGGTGTTCAGCATCCAGCTGAGAGCAGAGGGTTCTCCTGCCCCTGGAGAGCCCAGAGGGAACACCCCTGGGAGGTGGGTGTCTCCAGGAGGGATGGATGTGCCTCCAGAGAGGGCTGGGAAATCCCAGCTCCCTGCTCCGTGCCTGCCGGGCCCCCAGTGCTCACGTGGCATCCATCCTCTCCACGCCCTTGAAGAAGTGGATGCCTCTGGAGGTGTTCTTCAGCTGGTAGCACTTGCTGTCGATGTGGTGGCCCATCTGCTTGTCAGCCAGGTCCTTCTCCAGCTCCTGCCGGGCCTCCTTGTTGCACCTGGAGCACAGGAGCAGCACCTCAGCCGGGGTGGAGGCGTGGGATGGTTCTGTGCCCATCCCGCCCCCGCAGCCCCTCTGCTCTGGGATTATCCCTGCCTGCCTTCCCCGGAGCCTGCAGGGTTTGAGCCCGCGGGGATCTGCCGGGGCACAGCACAGCTGCAAACGCACATCGGCCCTGCAGCAAGGGCCCCGAGCCCTCCTTACATGAGCTGGGAATTCACCGTGTCCAGGCACTGCTGTAACCTCTCCCGGCAGGACCTGATGATCTTGATTTCCTGGGCAAAGGCAGAACAAACCCCTCAGCATCGCGCTCAGACATCCTGGGCACTCCTGCCCTCGGGGCTCGCCAGCCTGAACACAGCAGGAATTCCCCCCCAGCAAACAGGATTTCAAATACAGGAGGGGACCCCAGCCCCAGGGCACCCACACGTGCAGCTGAGCCAGCCAGGGCCAGGGAGGGGACAGGAGGGGACAGGAGGGGGCTGTGGCCACAGCCAGGGACTCTGAAATCACTTTCAGGGTAGGTTCCCAAGTTTTTTCCTCCTAACATCAAAGGCCAGGGCTGCTCTCCATGACCAGGAGACAGACAGGGCTGCACCCTGACCTGACATGAACGGGCACAGTGGTACCTGGGCCAGCAGAGCCACACGTCCCCATCCCCAACCCCAGGGCATTTTCCTCCCCACAAGAAATCCCATCCATATGGGACAAGAATCAGTTCCAGGCAGGGCTCAGCTCCCCTGCTGCTCTCGTGCTGCTGTCAGCTCCCTTGGCTCCAGCACAAGCCTATTGCACCCATGAGGGTTTCCAGAGGCAGGTGATCAGTGCTCCAAGCCCAGGGATTTTCAAACCCTCCTGTCTGCAGGAGCCAGCTGAAAGCACAGCCTAAATGCATCCTAAACATTAAAAAACCCAAATGGCATTATGGAGATACCAGGTCTGATAATTTTCCTAAACCCTCATGACCTTTAAACTAATCTTTTAATTTTTCAGTGCCTGACTCATAACAAAAAATCTTCTAAGAGAGCAGTGGCTTCACAGGCCCAGGGGCTGCAATTTCCTTCCCAGTTTTGTGAGGTTTTTGAAGTGATTATATTTCACTGTACCCTGCATTAGGATCCCATTTGCTGTGCCATGTTTGCTTTTAATTCATGATTTAAAGCAGCTTAGATAAAGGCAGGCATGAGTGCAGGTTTTTATGATTTCTATCAAATCCATTGCCTGAGCACACAGTGACAGTCCTGTTGCAGCCACTCTGCCCTGAGCAAAGCAGAGCTGGGCAAGTGTAATTAATATCTTTTATTAGCCCAACTAATATAGCTGGGGAAAGCAGAGAAGCTGTTGGGCACACCCTGCCCTCTCCATCCGTGTGTGTGTAATGTATAGAGTGTGCTACAGACAGAGAGACAGATCATACAAATAAAGAGAGATCTGTGCACGCCGGGCTCTGAAAGGCAGGACCACCTCACAGGGCCCTGACATGCCCCACAAACCCAGCTCATTTCCAGCTCTTCCTCCCTCTCCCATGGACGCTGCTGGGTGGGAACACCAGCCCTGCCCCAGCAGGTTTGGGGGGCTGAAGAATTCAGCACCTCAGCACGCTGGAGAGCCCATGAGGGAACAGGGCTGCCAAACCTGTTTGGGGGAGTTCAGGTAAAAATAACTTTGTCACAGGATGCGTGTTGCCAAACTCACTGTGACGAGCTGTTTCTCCACGTCGTCGTTGACCAGGTCGATGCCCATCCTCTTCTCCCGATTGAGCAAACACTTGTGAGCCACCTGGAGGGGACATGTCGTGACATCAGCGTGGCTGCAGGGACAGGGCTCCCTGCAGGGACTGTGCCCATGTCAGGGAACGCAGAAAAAGAAAATGTAGGTGGGCACAGGATGGCAGCCTGGAAAAGCTGCCTCAACTGGGTTAGCTGACAACAGCAGCCAAGTGCAACATCAGCATGGAACCAGAGGGACAGAGCCCACGTGTCCCCAGGCCACCACAGCTGAATGCAGGGACCTGTGTCAGGCTCAGTGCTGACCTCCCCAGAGCCTCGTAGTAAGACACGGGCTTTTGTGTCCCAAGCCAGGATTCTGGATATAGAAATATTTGGTTAAACAAACACTGCAGTGATGTGCTCAGTGTGTGCTGGAGGAGGATGCAGCAGATGCAGGGGATTTGTTTATCACTGACTCAACTAATGGGCTCTTCTTGAAAACTTTCCAATGTTACAGAGCTGGGATGGACTTTATGAGAGGTCTGAGTGGCTGCAGATGTTGGGGCTGGGGGCTGCAGGTCCCTACCTGGAAGGGGCCCTCGGTGTCGGCCAAGGCTCTCTCCAGACGTTTCTGCATGTCCATCAGGGAGTTGGTCTCCCTGATCATGGCATCCAGCTCGAAGCAGAGCTCGGACTTCCAGTACTCTATGTCATTGACGCGCTCTCCCAGGTTCTTGGTGCTCTCCCCTTGGGTCCTCTTGGCCTGCTGGTACACGTCCTTGATGGTGCGGGTCAGGTCGGCGCGCAGGCGCTCCGCGTTGTGCCGCGTGGTCTCCGACTCCTTGTAGTTGGTCAGGTTGGACCTGTGCCAGTCATCCAGCGTGTGCCGGGTGAACACGCCGTTGGGTCTCTCGGAAATGAAGGGAACTATCTTGGTGGGGGGCAGCCCTGGGAAGCTTTCGGTGAGGGGAGACAAGGTGGGGTTGAGGGCAGCTGCTTTGTAGTAGGAGTTGGGCATCCATGGCATGCTGAAGCTCTCGGGATGATAGGGAATGCGGTTCTTGTAGCCGGCCACGGTGCTGGTCGCTGGCAGGACCTTGGGAGGTGGTGGCCGTGGCTGGTTAAACTTGGCTTTTAAGGGATAGCCGTAGAGTTCCATCCTGGAATGCTGTTGGTGCGGGTCCTGCACAAAGGGGGCAGAGGAAAACCTGGCTCAGGAAGTTCCTGTCCTTGGGGTACCCATTGCAGCAACACCCAACTTGTGATGGCACCTGCCCTGCCCAGGCACCCACACAGCCCCTGAATCTCCTGAATGTAAATCAGGTGTGACTGGCTCCGAGCCACCTCGGCAGAACTGAGGTGTCTGTGCTGAGCTCCAACAAAGCAGTCATCCCAGCCCTTTGTCCCTGCTGGGGACAGGCCACTGCCATTCCCTGCCTCTGTGACACTTATCTACCTGGGGAGCACCATTTGGAGAGGGGGGGATGCTTTCCCTGGCTCCCACCCCTCAAATAAATCCTTCCCCTTTAGACACTGACAGACAAGGGCTCAGGAGAGAAAACCCATTGGGAAGGGACTGGATTACTTTTCCAGCATTTCCAGCTGAAATAAAGGCCCTCGCACGCCCCTTGGGACAAGCCCCGCCAGGAGGAGTTTGCAGCAGCCCCGGGCAGGCACACCCCGGGAGCTGCTGGCTTTGGGGCTGGCTTTGGGGCTGGGGTCGGTACCGGCCGTGCGGGGCCTCCCTCGGCGAAGCTCAGCTCCCCCTGGGCCGCGAGCGCGGCTGAGCTCAGGGCTGGGGGCGCCTGGGGGGGCTGCTGCTCATCACTGCCCGCTGGGCTGGGGCTGGCACTGCCCTCTGCCCGGCCCCGTTGCTATGGACGGGGGGGTTCCACGTCCTGGGGGGCTCTGTGACACCGGCTGGCCTCTGTGACCCGTCCTGGCCATTGACCCGCCCTGGAGCGGCCACAGCAAGGGCTGCTGGGCTGCACGGGCTGCTGGCTGGGCAACCTGGGGCCAGTAAATGCCTCCAGGGCATCCCAGTTCCTGCCCTGAACCTGCTGCCCTGCTGGGCAGCTTTGTGCAGCCCCTGGGCAACCAGGGGCAGGTGCTGAGTGGCTGGATAATGCTCGTGGCCACCTGATTTAGGTGAAGGATGCCCTGCAAGGAGCAGGATCCTTATGGCTCCCTTCCAGCCTGGGATATTTTATGGTCCTAGGAGCCCAGTGCCCTCAGCGCACAACCCAGAGCCACCCCGGGCAACCCAGTGCCACCCCAGTGACCAAGGCCAGGCTGGACAGGGCTCTGAGCACCCTGGTCTGGTGGGAGGTGTCCCTGTAACCCAGTGCCACCCCTGGGCAACTTAATCCCATCCCTGGGCAACCCCCAGTGCCATCAGTGGCCAACTCAGTACAGCCCCTGTGCATCCAGAGCCACCCCTGGGAAACCAGTGCCTCACTGGGCAACCCAGTGTCCTCACTGCTGCTCCTGGGCCAGCCAGAGCCCCACTGGGTGGGTGGGTGCCCAGCGTGGGGGTGAGATGTCCCCAGGAGCCCATGTAGCACCAGGGTGACAAGCACCAGTCACCCAGTGACACTGGGAACATTTCTGGGAATGCTTTCCCGGTTGTCCCTGGCTTTGGCCTGGGAGCAGGCAGGCAGGAGGAGCTGGGGAGGGGTGTTGGGGTGAGCCCAGGCAGCCCAGCTCATCCAAGGTTGCCTCTCTCTCCCCAGCTCCTGGGAGCACCATCCAGCCCTGCCGTGGCACATCTTACATCTCACTTCCACGTCTCACTTTCTCCAGAGGGATATTTTCATTTTCTTCATTTCCCAGCTGTGTCCACGGCTCAGCTGTACCCAGGCTGGTTTCTGCCCTCTCACAGCCTCAGTTTCTCCCGACTCTCCCACCTCCTGCGGCTGCACCGAGGTGTTCCCAGCTCCTGGTGCCTCCTGGCCGCCCCTCCTGCGCTGGCTCCCCGGGCAGCTCTGCCTCTCGCCAAAGAGCCACAGAAAACAGAGCCCAAGCGCTTCGTGCACGCCCAGTGCAGCACATCTTCACTTCACGTTAAACTGCCTCAGCCGGGGAGGGATCAGCTCCATCAACCTGAAACAAAACACCGGCCCGTCGGGTGGGTTTTTTACAGCCAGAGCAGATAAACGACAGCAGCGAAGCCTGCCAAGCCCTGTCCCCAGCAGGACACCCTCCCAGCTCCAGCCCGGCTCTCACGCCCTGCCCGTGCTAATTCTGTTCGGATGAATCACTGCCCGGCCAGGGACACCGCTAATTGTGGGAGGCAACCCCAGGCTGGAAGCATTTGCTAAATTAGGCAATAACAATTCGATAATGCTGTAAACGGCCCAGGGGCGCTCTGTGCGGCCCAGGCAGGCTCTGCTGGGGCAGTGCCACAAGCAGAGGGACAGTGGGGACACCACAGGGGCCAAGCTTTGGTCCCACCAGAATCACAGAACGCCCCGAGCTGGAAGGGACCCACAAGGATCACGGACCCCTGGCCCTGCCCAGACCCCCACCCTGTCCATCCCTGGCTGTCCAAAGGCTCCTGGAGCTCTGGCAGCCCCGGGGCCGTGCCCATTCCTGGGGAGCCTGGGCAGTGCCAGCACCTCTGGGGGAGAACCTGTTCCTAGAATCCAACCTAGACCTCCTCTCGCACGTCCTAAAAGCTGCAAAGAACGGAAGAATTGGCACAAGTAACACAGTCAAATACCACAAGTGACTCTCAAGTAGTTGCCAAGTGCACAGGCTGTGATCCCGAAATCCCAGATCTCCGAGTACCCCAGCAAATTGAACTCCTGTTTACACCACCACCATTTATCCGGGTAATTAAAGCTGTTCCTTAATTCTGACTACCACCCCAACAGCTGCAACATCACTAAAATTACAAACTGTCCCCACCCAGTTGTGCTGGGGCACATCCAGTTTGGGTGGACACGTGAGGACACGGCTTGTGCTGAAGCCTCGACCAGTTTAGCTCAGAATAAAAGAACAAAACCAGGCTGAACCCGGGGAGCTGATGGGAAGCAGAGGTGCCAGCTCTCAGCACGGCAGCCCAGGCTGGCCAAACTGGAATTTCAAGGGATACATTTAGATACCTGAGTACAAAATCTCCTGCCAAGAGCTGTCAATCTTGGTGTCACAGCTCTGCATTCTGCTGTCTATTAATACAGCATTACACCGGGTCAGAAGCTGCCCTGCTGAAAATACCCAGATCCAGACCCTTTACAGCCCCCCCTGTGAGCCTGCACGTACCCAGAACAGCCCAGCCACTCTTCCACTCACGTTGGAATATTCCTCTGTCCCCATAAATGCTGCACCTGCCTGGGAGGGATCAACTGTTCATTCACAGAACCACAGAACCCCGGGCTGGGCTGGGCTGGGCTGGAGCAGCCTGGGAGAGTGGAAGGTGTCCCTGCCCAGGCAGGGGTGGGATGAGATGGGCTTTAGGTTCCTCCCAACCCAAACCATTCCATGATTCTCTGAGATGATTTTCACCTCTGAACATGAGGCTCTTAGAGAGAAAGCAATAGAGAGATCAAAACTAAACCAAAAGTAGACTGGCAGCTGAATTATTCAGTCTAACCAGAGCAGCATTCGACTGAGCTTTCCAAACAATAAATGTGGCATGAATAAATCATCACAAATCCCTCCCTGAGCTCTCGTGATGAGTCACAACCACCAAACCACAGATGCTCAGGGCAGGCTCTGCTCATCCCCAAGGTTAAGCCTGGGATCACTCCTGTAATTACAGCAGTGGTGGCCTCAGAAAATGTCATCATTTACTGGTGACGCTCTCAGCAGTGCCCAGGAACCATCAGAAATACAGAACTGAGTTCAGGGAGAGCCTCCCTGCACCTGCAGCCCCTCCTGGGCTGGGCAGCCCTGGGCAGTGGGGACAGTGGGGACCTGCACGGGGCGAGCCAGGGGCTCTGACAGCACAGAGCCCTGCACACAGGGCAGCAGTGGGGCACGAGGGGACAGCTCGGGGCACCCCAGCCACGTACAAAGTGCAGACGTTGGCCTGAGAGGGAACACGAGCCCGGGGCAGGGGGTGCAGGGGGTGCAGGGCACCCACCACAGCTCTGCCCCCGGCACCTGACAGGAGCTGGGGGGGTTGGACCTTCCAGCCGAGCTCCCACAGGGTCGCAGTGTGGGGTCACCTCCAGGGCACGCAGAAAGGCCTCGTGAAACCGTCCCCAGCTGTTTCCTCTGTATGTCCCACCTTGCTGCAGCCCTGGGTTATCAAACCTTGCACCCACCCTGGCTGACCTCTTCCCAAGAAGGGCAGGCAAAAACTACTCCAGTAACTGGTGGAGGGAGAAAAAGGGAAACCACCCTTACCTTGAACTATCCCACCTGTGAAAGTGTTTAACCATGTGCTGTTTATTAACATCAGCCCCATTATTTCAGGGCAGTTTAAACACAAATTGAGAAGTGAGCCCCAGCACCTGAGGTCTCTGAGTAGAAGTGGATGGCTCTGGTGATTGATGCTCCACACATGCTCTAGTGCTCAGCTGCAGTGAGTTATTGGTGGCCTCTCCTTGCCTTACACACTGCTCATTTCAGAGCCAGATGTGAAAGCAATTAGCACACTGAGAGGACTCTCTCTAAGTCTGCAGGGCTTTTTATAGGTTACTGTTTATTTCTGGACCTCTTTTCTTGAGGTGAATTTTGGCAGACAGCTCCAGGGCTGGTTTATGTCATGACTGGCCATTGTTTAAAGTTTTTTTATTGCTTTGGCAAAGGGCTTGCATTGGAAAAGGGAGGCAGAGTCGCTGTATTTTTTTTCCCTGTCATCGTATTCAGGCTGTGACAGCAAAAGGATCAAAATGTCTGCAGAGCTGATAGGAACAACCTCAGCTCCTGCCCCTCAGGAAACAGTGAGGGCTGAACACAACCCTGGTGTGGAAGGGCCCAGAAAGCTGATCTGGAAAAAAACAAACGAGCATTCATGGAAATTGCTTTAAAAAAAAAATCACAGAATGGTTTGAGTTGGAAGGGACCTTAAAGATCCTCTGGCCCCAGCCCCCAAAATCTCTCTCCTCACTCTTCAGCTCCCCGTGAGCACTGCCAAGGTGCTCCCCCATCCCATCACCTCTCCCCAGGCAGGGGCCTTTGGGGACGGGCTGTGCCCTGACTGTCCCCAGCACAAGGGGATGTCCCACGTCCTTTTGGTGCCACTCAGGACGTGACCAGAGAGGAGCCTTGGCTGCAGGAGTGCCCCTGGCCTGTAGGATCACTGCCACAGGAACTGCAACAATCCCAAAATAATTCCTGCAGCTGCAGAAGGGAACAGCCCATGCAGCCCCTTCCCACTGCTGGATCCTCCATGGAAGGGGGAAATGGGGAAAGGGGGCTGCAGGTTCCCAGCCCAGCCCTGAGCTCAGCCTCGGGCGAGGAGCACGGAGGATGTTTATCCTCCACAACAAAGGGAAACCATTCCCATGTCCAGCCGAAAAATAATTAAGACAGCTGCGATCAGATCAGATCAGATCCTGCAAGTGACCTGGTATTGTTTGTCAGGTGTTTTTTGCTAGAAAAGGCAGATCAGATTTCCCAGTAAAGGCCCTTTTCCCACCCCTGCCAGGGCCGTTCTGTCCATCTGTCCCTCCCTGTGACTCTGCAGCAGGAGGAGAGGCTCCTCTCTGCCCTGCCCTGCCCCAGACCTTTAGCGGGATCGTTAACATTTCATTACATAAATATTCTGCTGATACTTTCTCTCATATTACACGACATTTTTACCCCTGGAGCCCCGTGTCCGCTCAGCCGGACGCAGCACGCGGTGCCTGCCCATGGAAAAGGAAAGCAGGGATGAGGCCGTGGGCTTCTTCCCCTGGAAGTGACAAATACTTTCAAGGAGTTTAAGCAAATGGTGTGTTCTGACTGTACCCTGAGCTGCCTGCAGGAAGAGGTTAATTCTGGCGTGTTTTGGAGAGATGGATGTCACTCAGACTAACAGGAAAGGATGAAATCATTGGGGGCTCTCCTCCATAAAGGTCTGCTCCAATTTCGAGGTTTGAGCTGGGATTTTCACCTGCATCCCCAAAAGCCAGCCTCTCAGTTTTCCTCTAAATCCCACGGTTTCTTCCTGCGTTTTGCCTCACAGAACCCCAACCCAAGGCACAGACACTGCAGCAGGCTGTGACACGGGGGGTGAGCAGCACCAGGCTGGGCTCCCCCAGTGCCACCCACAGGCCTGGCCAGGGAGCATCCTGCACCCCAAAATTCATCACACAAAGGAGCCTGGGGGTGGGCAGGGGGCCTGGAACATGATGCACCTTCAGCCACCAGCTGGACAGAGCAAAACAAACCACCCTGGCTGCACCTTGGAACAATGAGAACAGATAAACCCAGATAAAGACAGGGAAGCAAATAACAACCACAAGACATTTGCAATATATCACAAGAGCAGGAAAAGCACACCAGGAAATCTACATTTCCCCGCACTTTTCAGAGAAATTATTTCATTATCTGATTGCCCTGATCATCTGCAATCACCAACAATTCTGGAATCATGGAATGGTTTGGGTTGGAAAGGACCTCAAAGCTCATCCCATCCCACCCTTGCCAGGGCAGGGACACCTCCCACTGTCCCAGGCTGCTCCCAGCCCCAGTGTCCAGCCTGGCCTTGGGCACTGCCAGGGATCCAGGGGCAGCCCCAGCTGCTCTGGGCACCTGTGCCAGGGCCTGCCCACCCTGCCAGGAACAATTCCTAATTCCCAATGTCCCATCCAGCCCTGCCCTCTGGCAGTAGGAGCCATTCCCTGTGTCCTGTCCCTCCATCCTTGTCCCCAGTCCCTCTTCAGCTCTCCCAGAGCCCCTTCAGGCCCTGGAAGGACTCAGCACACAGCCTGGGCTCACAGAGGTGCGTTCACCCCATGGGAAGAGTTTTCCTCTTGTCTCTGTGCAGGGTTTATCCCTGGGAAGTGTGAGAAGCAGGCAGGAGCCCCGGGGCTGGGCCAGCCCTTCCCACCCTGCAGTCCTGCCCTGAGCTCCCCTCCTGGCCTTGCTTTGCCACAAACAGGCACCAGAAGGTTTTGGGTGTGCAGCCTGCTGCAGCTCACGTTTTCCCACCTAATTATTTTCCCCTTTTTCTGGAGTGTGAGGTTCAGCTCCTGAGGGCTCCTCAGGGCTTGGCTGAGGCATCTTTCAGATTTGGGGCTTTGTGGTTTCATTACACCCACCTGGAGTCGTATTTGAGAGGGGCCCAAAGAACCAAGTGAGTAATTGGCCAAACCCAGTGGGTTTTGCCTGGTTTCAGACCAATGTTCTCCAACCCACCTGATACATAAATCATCTCAGCTGTAAAGCTGGGCTATAAAACTGAGCCAGTTCATTGCTTGCTTATACATTTAATATCATCATGGCAGGGGGTGATTCTGCCCCACAATTCCCTCTTTCTGCCCCCAACCAGTTCCCACAGGGACACTTTCCCTATGGACATGAACTGGGACCAATGCCACCCTTCACCAGGGACACGCAGCCCTCAAAATGCTGTTTTCAAACTCAGGATGCAATTTGGTAAAGCCAAAATCAGGATATTTGAGGTCTGGCACACGCTCATGAAAACCTTGGGATGATGTTATTTAGTGCTGAGCATCACCAGAGCCCAGTGATGGATTTGTGGGGAAAGCTCAATCCAAATGTGGCGCTGGAGTTGCACAGAAGAGGCTCCCCAAGGCTCTGGGAGGGATGTACAGAACAGGCACAAGCTGCAGGAGCTGGGAAGGTGCAGCTGGAAGCTCCAGGAGATGTTGAGCTCTCGGCTTCTGAGGGTGTTTATGACTTGGGAAGTTGCAGTTGCTCTGCCAGCCCTTGCAGGAAGGAAATGGGGTGGAAGGAGCTCCTGCCCTGTCAGGTTTTATTGTTCCGTGGGGACTTCCGTGGAAATGCGGGGTTTTCTTAAAGCCACAGCTCAGGGGTCATGAAGCTGTCTGAGAAACCCATCTCTCATGCCAAGATTCCTCTCTGAAGCTCCCACTTGCACAGAACAGGTGACCCCAGAAGGGGAATATCCAAGCCAAAAGTGTTCAAACGCTGCAAAACTCTGCTTTGTAGGGAAAAGGGGTGGGAATGCAGACTCCATCCCTCCAGTCTCTTGCTGACCTCCGTGGAGCCCGGGCTACTGCAGCTCTGAGCTTTTCTGACTGGAAGAGAGGGAATAAGAGCCTTCCCCAGCCAGAGCAATCCCTCCAGCCTGGCAGCTCCGGATCCAGGGTGACTCCTGGGCCACGCTGCCCGGCCCCACGGCTCCCAGGGGCCACCTCTGCCTCTCTCCAGGGGGACACCGAGCCTGGCTGGGGCATCCCCCCTGCCCGGAGCACGGCCGAGGGGAAGGGCAGCAGTGACCTCCCCTGCAGGGGCCAGCAGTGTGCTCCCCACGAATTGGTCAGAGACTGAGAAAACCAACTTTCTCAGATTGTGCTTGTGAGACTCTGAACTCCTAGTCTAAACATGATAACTTCTAGTCTAAACACCTGCAGGTGCCGTTCTCTCCCCTTTTCTATCTCTTTGTGTTAAGATGTTAAGCTAACCAGCCAACCAGGCACAATGTATTGATTAGTTAACCAATCCGGTCCAGTTGGATCGGAGTAGAGTATAAAAGTAGAAGAACTTTTGTAATAAAGTAGATTTTCTCAAAAACCAGGCTCGGAGTCAGTGTCCTTTGTTATTATAATGCCAACACAGCAGGGCCCTGTGGGACAGCTCCCTCTGCCCAGGAGCCCCCGGCCCGAGGAGCAGCTCTGAGCCCCCTCCTGGGGCTGGAGGCTCCAACCCCCACGGTCCAAGCTAAACCCCATCCCTCCCCAGGACCAGCCTGCTCAGGGAAAGCACTCCTCGTTTCCCCCAACTCCTCTTCCTCCTGGCAGCATCCTGCCCTGCCGTGGGGAAGGGCTATTCTTAGGGATGTCTATTTTGGGTTGGAATACTGGAATTAAGATCCTTCCTTCCTTTAAAGAAAATATGCCTGATGATATTTAAAAGCTTCGCCCCAGCTCGAAGGCTCAGCCCTGGCTGCTGAGTGAAGCAGATTTATTTGTTAGTTTAACATTTACCGGAGGCTGGGATGAGCCCAGCTCCACCAGGACCACCCAAACACCCTCCAGAGGCTCTGGGGAGTCTGGGACATTCCCTCTCATGTGCCGAGGAGCAGCTTCACGGGCTCCACTCATTTCCTCTTTCTTGGCACAGCTCTCAATCAGTTGCAAACAGATTTAGTAAAATATTTTCCATCAAAACCCTTTTTGACAGAAAATTGCTTTTGGACACAATGGAAACTTTTGTGGAGAACAAAAATGAAAATAAAGCCTGCTCAGCTGATGCTGGAGGCCCTTATTAGAAACAGAAAGTCCTTTTCCTCCTGAAAGGTTTTTGGGAAGGTGCTGCTGCTGCTGCTGCTGCTGCTTTTTCAAGGGGAACACAAGCCTGTCATGGAAAAGTCACAAAAGTTCTCATGCCATTGTCACTCTGGAGCAGGGGTCACAACCCTCACAGTCCTGGGAGGAACTGGGATCCATCCCCAGGACCCATTCCCAGGATCCCTCCCCAGGATCCACCCCCAGGATCCCTCCCCAGAATCCATTCCCAGGATCCACCCCCAGGATCCACCCCCAGGATCCCTCCCCAGGATCCCTCCCCAGGACCCATCCCCAGAATCCATTCCCAGGATCCGTCCCCAGGATCCCTCCCCAGTATCCGTCCCCAGGATCCATCCCCAGGATCCACCCCAGGATCCGTCCCCAGGATCCCTCCCCAGNCATGGAAGAGTCACAAAAGTTCTCATGCCATTGTCACTCTGGAGCAGAGGTCACAACCCTCACAGTCCTGGGAGGAACTGGGATCCGTCCCCAGGATCCCTCCCCAGGATCCCTCCCCAGGAGCCATTCCCAGGATCCATCCCCAGGATCCACCCCCAGGATCCGTCCCCAGGATCCACCCCCAGGATCCATCCCCAGGATCCGTCCCCAGGATCCGTCCCCACCCCCAGGGTGTGAATGGCTCAGGCAGGGGCGTTATCCAGCTCCCCTCCCAGTTATCTCCTGCTCCATCTGACTCCAGGGAATAATTAGCACAGACAACATCCCGGCTGGGAGCTGCAATTTCCACTGCCTAGGAAATCCTGACATGGAGGGAGAGATGGATTCTGAGCCGGCACTAGGAGCTGGAATCCTCCTGTTTGCCAAGGAGAGACGTCTCCTCCCAGGCAGCAGTTTAGGGCCATTGCAGTGTTTCACTTCAGCGACTCCTGCCGTGATTCCTGTCCCAGCTGTGCCTTTCCTAAATCACACTGCGTGTGTGAGAGTGATACGATCTGGGAAGGCAATAACACACGAAAATTCACACGCTGCATGACATGAAATTAACTTAATGACAGAACAGAAACATTCTGCTTCTGCTGGAGTTTCTATACTGTCCAAACAAAATATTTCCTTTTTTTTTTTTTCTACTGGAAAATGTTGTTGGAATCAGCACATTTCTGCTGCATGGCTCAGGTTCAATTAACCTGCTGGTTCATATGGAAAGTTACCCTGAGAATAATTTTTTAGTGGCTTTAAAATCTGAGATACTCCCATCGTACTCATCCCCACAACACTCCCACCCATCTTTTATCTGCTGCAGTTAAAATGCTGTGCCACAGGTAAGCAGCAAAGACAGACACTGAGACCGTGTTTTTCCAACTTCATATTCCTGAAAGTTGGCCCAAAAAAAGGTTCAGAGCAACTCCGTCCCCCTTTGCTTCTCCTCATGATTAAATAACCAACTTCTGCTGGTCTGGTGGGCCAAATCTCTGTTTCTCTGTAGCAACAAAACACGGATTTGGCCTTTTGTGTGGCCTGGCTGTGCTGGATGCACAGGAAATGGGAACGTGTGCCTGTAGGGATGCACACCTCAGGGGTCTGAATTCTTTGGCTTCACAAGGAGAAAAGGGGAGTGCAGAAAGCAGAGGCAGGGAGGGGGATTCATCCTGAGGCTGCCACGGAAGACAAACCCAGCTCTGCTCAGAGCAGGACGGCGGAGGCGCAGTGACACAAGTGACACAAGTGACACAAATGACAAGTGCCACCGCTGGCCACTCTCCAGCCCAGGGCTCGCTGCCTCCAGAGGGGATTCAGCAGCAAATGAGGCTTTGTTGGAAACTCCAGGGACAAGAGGGAAGGAGAAAGCTTTGAGAGCACCAGGAGGTCTCTTGTGTCTCCTTTGGGGCCCTGGGGCTCACTTCTGAGTGAGCCCTGCCCCTGCCCCTGTCCCCTCCCACGAGGGCTCTGCCACCCTCCTGACCCGTGTGTCCCAGGCCGTTTTCCTGGGACAAAAATGCTCTTTTTGTGCAGCAGTGGTGCTGGGGGATCCTAGCAGGCTGCTCCGTGGGGCCATCAGAGCTGCTGGCTGTGGGACACCTGAGCCATCCCTCGGGGACCCAGGGCTGTACCTGCTGTGCCCGATCCCCACGGGGCCACGGGGCAGGGAGGGGAGGCACAGGGACCTGCCCAAATGTGCTGGCACCGAGATAAGGGAGCAGGGCTGCCTCAGCAAGAATCCCAGATGGAAAAGGGAAGAGCAGGAATGCTGCTGACTCACCAGGCCCAGGGAGCCTGGCAAACGGGCAGCACACAGAGCTGGGCAGCGGGGAAGAGCTCCTGCAATTCCAGTGCCATCACTCAGGCAGACCTGAGCCAGAGCTCTGTGCTTGGGCAGAGGAGGAGGAGGAGGAAATGCTTTTTTTTTTTTGCCTTTTGAGTAGAACAGGAGGAAGATAAATGTGAGCCCTTGGCAAACCTGCAGGAGCTGCACAGGGCACGAGGCAGGAGCGGGAGCATCCCGGGGATGGGGAGGGATGGTCAGGGTTAGGGTCAGGGTTAGGGTTAGGGTTAGAGTTAGGGTTAGGGAAGGTCAGGGTTAGGGTTAGGGTTAGGGAAGGTCAGGGTTAGGGTTAGGGATGGTCAGGGTTAGGGTTAGGGTTAGGGTTAGGGAAGGTCAGGGTTAGGGTTAGGGTTAGGGAAGGTCAGGGTTAGGGTCAGGGTTCGGGTTAGGGATGGTCAGGGTTAGGGTCAGGGTTAGGGTTAGGCTTAGGTTTAGGGTGCTCAGCAGCCCACAGAGCAGCTTCTGCCCCAGCAGCAATCAGTGCATTCCTGATGATCCCAAGCCTCCAGCCAGGACACCCAGGCCAGAGGGAATGATGGATGGCTCCAGGAATACCAGAGAGCATCAGTCTGGGTCTCATGGAGGAGAACAGGCTCCAACAGGAATGGCAGAGGTGTCTGGGCCCAGCATTGCCTCAGCAGAGCCTGGACTTGGGTTTTCAGCTGATGGCAATGTGGCTTTCTGGTTAGGCCGTTATGAAACACTCTGAAAACACCTTTTAAAAATCCTATAGTTAAATAAGCAGGGAAAAAGAACCCTACAGAGATAAAGTGAAAAAAATGTCAGCTTTCTTCTGACTTTAC
Source organism: Irena cyanogastra (assembly GCA_013397155.1). Lineage (NCBI taxonomy): Eukaryota > Metazoa > Chordata > Aves > Passeriformes > Irenidae > Irena > Irena cyanogastra. Next base: position 413,938 of record VWZV01015467.1, read on the forward strand.
TTCTCTTCACCTGCCTCCAAACAATTTTCATTGAAACAGTTTCTAATGGAAACTAACTAGCTCTGATTTTTCTGCAATTAATAATGTTATTCTGAATGGCTGAATCAAATTGTGGCAGTCTCACTCTCCCAGTACACGCCACCCATGGGATCAGTGGCCCAAAGCCAAGAGAATTCTCTCAGACAGAATGGGAGTAGTAATTGCAGTCTTATCTCTTGTTATCAGCCTTGCACAAGTGATTAAGAGGGATAATTACAGTCGGAGCCTGGGCACGAGTCCCAGCCCCTCCTGTGTCACCAGGACAGTGCTGCTGGGGTGGTGACACTCCTGGTGCAGTGACAGCCCTGGTGCAGTGACACTCCCGGTCCCTGTCATCCCCAGCTCTGGTGCTGCAGGGCAGGAGCATGGCAGATCCTGGAATTCCAGACTGGTTTGGGCTGGAAAGAACCTCAAAGCCCACCCAGTGCCACCCCTGCCATGGCAGGGACACCTCCCACTGTCCCAGGCTGCTCCCAGCCCCAGTGTCCAGCCTGGCCTTGGGCACTGCCAGGGATCCAGGGGCAGCCCCAGCTGCTCTGGGCACCTGTGCCAGGGCCTGCCCACCCTGCCAGGGAACAATTCCTAATTCCCAATATCCCATCCATCCCTGCCCCTGGCAGATGCTGCATCCAAAAAGGGCTGCAAGGAGACTGGGGATGGGAACTCTTTTTGAAGTTCAGGTGTTTCATTTCTGCAGGGTGCAGGGCAGGGGGACCTGGGACAGGTGGGATTCCCTGCAATCCTGCTCTTGCAGGGCTGGCTGGATGGAGGAGGAGATCCCAAAGTCCCTGGGCAGCCTCGCACGGACCGGGATCAGGGAAGGGATCGGGATCAGGGAAGGGACCGGGATCAGGGAAGGGACCCCTCTGGTCCTCTGCCCATTGTTATTCCCAGCAGTGAAGGATGGCAGCCCGCGGCCCTCGGGCAGTTCCGTGTCAGCACATCCAGCAGGAGCCGGCACCCGCAGGAGCTGCCAAAACAAATGGCAGAATTACCAACAGCTTCCTCCCCCGAGAGCCCGGCAGGAACGGCCACATCGGAGCCAAGGAGCGCCAGGCGCGGAGAGCAGCCCCGCACAAACAGCGCCCGCCGGGGCTGGCACCTTGAAACCCAGCTCGTCCCCGCAGTGTCGCACACACAGGGTCCCCGCAGTGTCGCACACGCGGTCCCCGCAGTGTCGCACACACAGGGTCCCCGCAGTGTCGCACACACGCGGTCCCCACAGTGTCGCACACGCTGTCCCCGCAGTGTCGCACACACAGGGTCCCCGCAGTGTCGCACACACGCGGTCCCCGCAGTGTCGCACACACAGGGTCCCCGCAGTGTCGCACACACAGGGTCCCCGCAGTGTCGCACACGCGGTCCCCGCAGTGTCGCACACACAGGGTCCCCGCAGTGTCGCACACGCGGTCCCCGCAGTGTCGCACACCTCCCGCTCCCCGCGCTCCGCTCCCTTCGCAAGGAGCAGGAGCCCGGGCAGAGCCGGAGCCGCGCTGCGGTCGCAGTTCCACCCCAGGCTGTTTATAGCCCGCAGGCACACCAAGCTCGGTAATGTGAGAAGGTCGCGGCGAGGCTGCCAGGGCCACAGCAAACGCTGCCTCTGAGAGCAGCCGAGCACGGAAACACAGCCCTGGCCACCACCAGCCACGATGACACTGGGGACACGGTCCCCGGCAGCCGGGGGCACACGGAGCCATGGCCCCGGGCAAGAACGCCTGTTCCCACCTACGCCTCATCTCTGTTCACTGAGGGTCTCCCTCGTTCATGTGCCCGGCCAGGAGGGGCCCCATGCCCAGATCTGTGTCCAGCAGGGGCAGGTCAGGCACCGGAGCTGCTGCTCCCAAGTGCCAGGCAGGACTCGGGGGCTGCTCCTTTATTTTCACACCACAAAGCTCTTGGAAGGAGCTGTTGGCTCCGTGGCTCTTTACCTTGGACTGCAGAGAGCATATTTGTGCTTGAGTCAATATGAAACTGATTGTTTGGGCAAGGAAATAATTCAGACCCCAGATTCTGTTCCCCTCAATGTGAGGAAACTTTGGGGGGAAAAAAGCTTGGAAAAAAGAAATTATCCAAGTTGTTTGGAATCTGCAAGAAAACCGTAGAGGCTCAAGAGCAAAACCCAAAGCGAGAAACAAACTGGTTGGATTCTCTGAGCTGTCTGGGAGCAGCTGGGAATGGGACTGGTGAGGGGCTGCACTGGGGGCTCCAGGGATGTGTGTGCAGCCCACCCTGGCCCTCCCTCCGTTTCCAGAGTGCTCATTCCCAAATCCTGCCCAAACTGCACCAAGCACTCCGGGAAGCCTCAAAGGGACACAGGAAAAGCAGCGAGGGCTGAGTGGAGCCTGACTCCGGCAGCGCCTCCCGCCGCCCCCTCGCCCTCCGGGATGTTTCCGGAGCCCCATGGAACCCTGAATCGCCCAGGGGGCTTCAGTGGCTCTGAGAGGCCGTGCCAGAACAGAGCCTCATTCAGCACACGCCGCTGACGAGTTTCCCACGGAGCAAACCCAGGGATGCTCTCAGGGACAGCTCTTCCTCCCAGTTCCCCCGTTCTAAGGGCCACATTGCCCGAATTCCAGGAGAGCCACCTCCCCTCCTGTCCCTCCCCATCCCTCCCAGTGCTGGCACAGCTCGTGGGGATGGATCTCCTGGGGGCTGTGGTTCCCTCTGCCAGCTCCACACCATTCTCTCAGCGGGGCTGTCCCTCTGGTCCTGTGGCTGGTGGCAAGCTGGGGTCACCGAGTGCAGCTTCTCTCATCAGTTAGCTGAGGTCACCTTACACGGGGTTGTGTCACCTGCCGGATCTGACCGTGGGGGGTCCACAAAGCTTGGAAAATGGAGCAGTCTAAGGTTAAAGTCAGCACAAAGCCAAGGGAGACCAGGAGCTGCTGAGCGTCACCGCACCGGGAATGTCACCAGAACAGTCCTGGCCGTGTGTGGGGAGGAGTGTCCCACTGAACCTTTAACTCAACTGATTTATTTCTCCCCCATAGAACAGATATTTAAGTAAAAGCAGTGCCTTGTTGGGTGTTCTGCCCTTGTTCCACTCCCACTCCCTGAGAGATGAGGAGCAATGGAAAAGCACACCAGGCTGGGACTGAGGCCTCGGGGTGCCCCGAGGCTCCCCCAGGCTGAGCAGTTCCCCGGGGGCAGCAGGGGTCCCTGCGTGTGCCTGCTCGCAGCCTGGCACAGGGACAGGGACAGCCCCAGTGCCACCAACCCCCAGCTGGGCTGTCCCAGCCCGGCTGTGCACACACTGCCCCGGGGCACTGAGGTGGCAGGGCAGGAACAGTCAGGTTCCTAAACCAACTGTTTTTACCCCAAAACATCTTTCTCAGGTGGGAAGCACTTTTAGAGTCAGGCAAGGGCTTCACCTGCCCTGTTGCATGCTGCAGGGACAGCGGGGCTCGCATAGCTGGAAGCACCAAACCCTTTGAAATCCCCCTGACCCCAGCGACCAGAAGCTCTCAGGGACTCCCTCAGAGCAGCTTGTCCAAGCAGGATGTGTTTTTCCAAGCCAAAGCCTGCAGAGAACCATCCCGCAGTGGATTCTCCAAGCCTTTTCCAGCAAGAACCTTCGGCTGCCTTTCCTCTGCCGGGGTCGTGCAGAGGGCAGGGCACCACAACAGCCCTCACCTGGCTCCACGGTCACAGCGAGCTCACCTCGGCTCCTCCAGCTCCTGCCCCACCCAGTTTTACAGCCTCAGCCCGTCACTTCCCTACCCTCGGGCTCTGGCATCCTTCCTCCAGGGAGGAGAGCTCCCGGTGAAGTGCTGACTCGTGTCTGCGGAGCCACACACCCGGCGTGCACAGCCGCGTGTCCCCGCACAGCCGGGCACAGGGCACGGCAGAGCAGCCCCGTCCATCCCCGGGAGTGAATGACACAGCCCTGTCCGTCCCCGGGAGTGAATGACACAGCCCTGTCCGTCCCCGGGGAGGGAACCAGAGCAACCCCATCCATCTACCCGGGAGTGAACCAGAGCAGCCCTGTCCGTCCCGGGGAGTGAATGACACAGCCCTGTCCGTCCCCGGGGAGTGAACCAGAGCAACCCCATCCATCTACCCGGGAGTGAACCAGAGCAACCCTGTCCGTCCCGGGGNGTCCATCCCCGGGAGTGAATGACACAGCCCTGTCTGTCCCGGGGAGTGAACCAGCAGCTCTGGAGCCGGCTGGCTGGGATCAGCTCCCACTGCAAGGGATCTTTGCTCTTGGTGCTGGACTTTGCCATTAGTGCAGCCCAAGGAGCCTGGCCAGCAGCCAGAGCAGCCCTGGCAGCCACTGCGAGGTTCTGCTGCCCCGGCAGGTTTCCATCTCCCCCCGAGAGCTCCCACAGCCTCGGCTCTCAGCACAGCCACTTCCAGCTCCCAGCGATCGATCGATGCTGATGTAATTGCTGGAGCATCTTCCAGGAAACGTGCTGCTGCATCCACGTGTGGGCAGAGAGAAAGCAGAGGAGAGACCTGGGGAGCACCAGAGCAGGGCTGGCCTTGGCTGCCACCCTGCTGAAACCCCCAAATCCAGGCACAAACTCCTGGAGGAGAAAGAAGAGTGGCCAGGAGATTGAGGAGGGGATTCTGCCCTGTGCCCTGCTCAGGTGAGAGCCCACCTGCAGAGCTGGGGCCCAGCCCAGGCAGCAGCTGGAGCTGCACAGAGAGCCCAGAGAGGCTCCAGGCTGAGCAGGGGATGGAGCAGCTCTGCTGGCAGGAAAGGCTGGCACAGCTGGGGTTGTTCACCTGGGCAGGAGAAGCTTTGGGCTGAGCTCAGGGTGGCCTTGCAGGGCCTGCAGGAGCTGCAGGAAACATGGAGAGGGACAATAGACAAGGGCTGGGGGACAGAACACAGGGAATGGCTTCAGACTGACACAGGCAGGGCTGGATGGGACATTGGGAGTTAGGAATTGTTCCTGGCAGGGTGGGCAGGCCCTGGCACAGGTGCCCAGAGCAGCTGGGGCTGCCCCTGGATCCCTGGCAGTGCCCAAGGCCAGGCTGGACACTGGGGCTGGGAGCAGCCTGGGACAGTGGGAGGTGTCCCTGCCATGGCAGGGGTGGCACTGATGTTCCCTAAGGTCCCTTCCCAACCCAGCCCCTTCTGTGGCTCCCTGACGCTTCGATCTGCATTTTCCAGAGGAAGAGTTACTGATTTGCAGTGCTGCTGTCCCTGAACTCGACCTTTGTGGCTGTTGCCAGTGCAGGGGAGGACCCAAATGCCAGTGCTGAGGCAGCAGAGGCTGCAGGAGCCGGGCAGGGACGGGGAGCAGGGCGGGCTCGGGGCTGCAGCCGGCGTGGGGAGCCTGAGGAGCTGGCACAAAGCTGGGCTCTGTGGGACAAGCCGGAGCAGCGGGGGCATTGTCCTGCTCCAGCAGCTGGAGAACAGGCCAGAGGTCAGGCCAAGGCTTGAGGAAAAGCACTTTGAGGCGAGATGGAGATTTCTGGCCATGTTTTGGAGGCTCCCCCTCAGAGCTGCAGGGCACAGCGAGCCAGGCTTTAGCCCCTGCTCATCAGGATTGTTTTTGCTGCCTTTAAGGTGCAAGAGTTAAATCCCCCTGGACCGCACAAGAGTGACCCTGAATCACCTGCAGAGCCTTGCAGGCATTATCAGCCCCACCTTTCTGCCCACAAGGCTTTTCCCATCACAACAGTCTGGGAGTTTTGCCCCCACAGGAGTCAGGGTTACCCCTCCAAAGTGTCCCAGAGTCCCTAAATCCAAGTTTCCAACGCAGCCCCTCTGGGCAGCACCACAGGGGCACCAGCCCAGGGCAGAGCACTGCCAGACCCACCCAGCAGCTCTGGCCAGAGGCAGCAGCACAACCTCACGGAAAGAACAGCTCCCACGGGCTCTGGAGAGCCAGTCCTGACCTTTGGAACCTCCTCACCTGCCACCCACACCCAGGCTCCCCTTCCTGCTGAGGCAGGGAGAGAGCAGGACCTAGAGAGCTTTAACTGGTGACAGCAGCCCCAGAGCTCCTCGCAAGCAGGGCCAGACCCTGAGAGGTGGATCAGGTGAAACAACACCCTGAGGAAGTCTCAAAGCACTTCAAAACTGTGTGGTGAAGCCCTTTATCCAAATGCCACAGGTGGGGAAACAGAGGCGAAGTGAAATGCAGTGATTTGGGCGTTCCAAGCAATGAGTGACACGAGGACCCCTCCCTCATCATCACCACCCTCATCGTGCTCCAGAGTCAACCACGAGATGCAGGCTCAGACCCAGCGTGCTGCACCCTGCCTGGGGATGAGCCAGGGCAGTTTGCAGCACGGGATGGGCCCCGGAGCAGCCCGAGATCCCTGTGGGTGTTCCTGCCCGGATCTGGACTCTGCAGCAGGCCCAGGGACACAGAGCTCCCGCTGCCAGGGGCTCAGGGCTGCCGGCACACACCCCAGGGTCCAGGGCATGTGCTGTGTTGCAACTGGAAGCAGATTCACAAAAAGAGCCTCTGTTCAGGCACCGAGCTATAAATATTCATTTTTGAAATGGCATAACTGGAAAAATGTCTAAATGTCTATTTTTGCCTCCTCTGCTTCACCCACTCAAAACATTGACATCATACCAAGCTCCTACTGAGGCAGAGCCACTGCGAGAGCTGGAGCAGCACAACTGCTGCCAGCACAGTGCTGGGACAGGAGAAAAGCATCTTTGTGTGCTGCAGGATGGAGCAGTGCTTGGGGAGGGCAATTCTTGCATGGAAATGGCAGCTTTTCCACTGCCCTGTGATGTGACTCCGACACAAGTGACTCAGCAAAGCCCAGCTCAGGCTGTCACAGCTTTGCCCTGGCTCAGCTGAGGGCCAGGACTCCTCCAAGAGGCTTCCAGCACCCAGGCTCGCCCCAGCAGCCAAACGTGAAGCGGTTTTCTCCAAGAGAATCGTGGCATAGTTTGGGTTGAATGCTCAAGCCCACGTGCTCCAGCCCCCTGTGATGAACAGGGACAAGGCCCCTCAATTCCATCTGCCCCAAAACCCACCCAGCTGCCTCAGGACACAATCCCCCTGTGTGGGAGCCAGGCAGTTTGAGCAACTGGCCCCAGCTCTGGCACAGGTGGAAGGGCTGGGAGGGAAGGCAGAGCAGCAGCAGCTCCATCACAGCCCCTCCGAGGAGCTGTGAGCTCAGGTGAGCACTGCCCTGGGCTGGGCACCGGGACTGAGGAGCTGCTGCAGAGCTGGGGGCAGCTCCAGCCCGGCCCAGGAAGTGCCCCCAGCCCCTCGTGCCCTCAGACCCGTGGGCTCTGTGCCCCAGGACGTGCTCGGGCAGGGACTCCTGCCCCTCCCTGCAAAGCTGGCATGCCCAGCCGTGCCCCAAGGACACCCCTGGGGTTATTTTAGGGGGCCCAGCCGTGCCCCAAGGACACCCCTGGGGTTATTTTAGGGGGCCCAGCCGTGCCCCAAGGACACCCCTGGGGTTATTTTAGGGGGCCCAGCCGTGCCCCAAGGACACCCCTGGGGTTATTTTAGGGGGCCCAGCCGTGCCCCAAGGACACCCCTGGGGTTATTTTAAGGGGCTCAGCCTCACCTGGAGCACAGAGCTCACCTACGTGAGGAGCCCTTCCGGCACCCCCAGTGCTCTCAGCCCCTCCTGGCACCTCAGGGCTCCGAAATACCAGGGAATGTTCCTGAACAGAGCCCCAGAGTACTGCACTGGCATACAAAAGGGCACGAGTGAAACACAATCACCCTGCTGTGATCTGCAGGTCTGGGGAGGCCCCTTTTATCCTCAGCGACAACAGAAAAGCCAACATTTCCCATAAAGCGAAGTTACTGAAAAACTCATTTCAGGAATTACCAAAGCCAGCAAGTCTGGGGTTTGTTGGGGGTTTGGGTTTTGTTTTTTTCTCTCTTTTGCTTTCATTGTGGGCTTCCCCCCTTTGTCCCCACAAGTGCTTTTCAGAACACTTGGTTTCGCCTGTTTCCATTTTACTCTAATTTGTCCTGGAGAAGCAATGCCTCAGCCTTCACTAAGGCCATAATGCATTTCCAACTGCTTTTTAATGATAAAATCATTCCCTGCCTTGAACCCTTCAGAGCCCTGGCCTGTTTCTGCAGGCAGCTGCACTGCCAGAACATTTCCAAGGCGGCTTCAAGACTCCTGAACTCCAGGATGATCCAGCTGCACAGAACTGACCCTGCTGCAGGGAAAATGAGAACAAAATCAGCTCCTGGGAGGAGCAGGAGAGCAAGGAGCAGCCCGTGACACCTCCATGGGTCCTGGAGCTGCCCAGGGACAGGGTCCCCGCCTGCAGGGACACTGTCACAGGGCTGTCCTGGGACACCTTCCCACAGCGTCCCAGCACACACGCAAACACTTCCACACGCCAAAGAAAAACGGGAATGTTTGCTCAGCCACCCCAGCTACCGTTCCTGGCTCTCCAGGGATGATTCCAACCTTTTCCTACACCATTTCCTGCCACAGAACTGCCTGCAAATAGCTCTGGCCATCCACCTGAGGGATGAGGAGGCCGCTCCTGGAGGAGGAGGAGCAGTGTGAAAGTGGTCTAACACAGGAGCAGACCCCAGCCCTGGAAAAGCCTCTGTGCAGCCAGGAAAGGAGAGGGGCTGTTTGCCTGCTCCCCATCCCCGAGCAAGCACAAACAACTGCCAGCTGCTCCAGCACCCTCTGCACGGGCAGGGCTGGCTGACAGCAGCCCTGGAGGGAAATGGGGAAATTGGGAAATGGGGAAATTGGTGCCTCCCAGCTCCCCTGGGAACGTGGGATTGAACAGGGGCCCCCATCCCATCAGCCACGCACGGCCCTGAGATCCTGGGTGCCCTCAGCCCCAGGGGGTGCAGGGGACAGTGACCCCGTCACAGCCAGGAGGACACAGCCCCTGGGCCCCCAGCTGGCAGGCAGCACTTGGCTGTGTCCCTGTCCAGGATCCCCCAAACAAAGCCCTAGGGAAGAGCTGGAAAGGGAGCTCTATTTATTTATTTGCTTATTTATTTACTTTTTATTTGTTCCCAGTTCTGTGGCTCGTGAGCAGCACTGAGGGTTGGCAGGGCCACTCCTGAGCACGGGGCTCGTGACGTGCTGCAGGCACGGGGACAGGAACCAGGCTCAAAATAGGGCAGAGAACAAATTTATTTATCCAGCCCAGAAAGTGGTAGTGTCTCTTTTCTTTTTTTTTCGTTTTTGCCACATTTTCTCATTCTTCACATTTTTTCCCTACAGAAGCCAAACACCCTTTCCTAAAGCACTCAGCAGCCAAGTGGCACTGGTCCCACAGCAGCCAAAATCCCAGGAGCTGCACAGCAGAACCACACACTGGATGCAGCAGAAAATACTCAGGATTATCAGATAAGTTGTTTATAACTCCAGCAGAGTTTTCCAAAACAAACGGTTTCCTTCAGCAAATTTCATTTTGACAGCAAAAAAAGGGTCAATTTTTTTTCCACCATCACAAGTTAAATATTTTACTTCAAATGCAGAGCTGTGGCTTGCTCCAGACCTGAGAGCAGAGAACAGGATGCATTTCCACCCCCTTCTGCTTTCATTCCAACCAGCCTTTTAGGAAAATACTCCATGAGTTAAATGCTGCTTGCAGGGGAAGTTTAATGGAGTCTGGAAACCCTCAGGAGCATCTTCGTCTGCTCCTCTGCTTCAGCTGCAGCCAGGTCATTCCCTCTGCTGGAGCACACCGGGTTGCTCTGGGGCAGCGCAGTCGAGGGAGGTTTTCTCGCAAAAAAATACGTCTGGTAAAGGCCCGGGCGTGCCGAGGTGCTCTTGTCCTTGGCAGCTCCCGTGGGACGCACCTGGGTGGCGGCGGCGCTGCGGCCCCTGCTGGGCGCGGGGCTGGGCTCCGAGCGGGACCGGGGCTCTCTGTGGGGCCGGGGCTCTCTGCGGGGCTCCCTGCGGGTCCGGAGCTCCGTGCGTGTCCGAGGCTCCCTGCGGGGCTCCGAGCGGGACCAGGCCGAGGCCCCGGCCTGGGCCGCCCCGCGCAGCCGCTCCAGCTGCAGCAGCCGCCGCACCAGCGGCCCCGTGTGGGTCACGTAGGCCGGCCCGGGGCGCTGCCGGGGAACCAGGGCGCTGGGCAGCCCCACGTTGGGCGAGGGCACCACATCCTCTGCAACCCAAAAACACGGCGTGAGAGCGCGGCCGGGCGCTCCCTCCCCGGGAAGGTACAAGGGAGCCCTTTGGTGGCACCGGGGACGCTCTTGGGAGCCAGGGACCCCACACGGACCGGCCCCGGCTCTGCTGTGGCCACGGGGACAGCACCGAGGGACAGCAGAGCCTGTGGCCGCTCTGCATCCAGCCCCGATAGTGCACAGGGAGAGGACACACGGACATTCCCTGCCTGCAGAGCCCACATCCAGCAGCTTTCCCTGTGTCACATCCCAGGCAGGCCCTCACAGGAGCGGCTCCTTCACACCGACGGTGTGACCCGAGTGCCCTGGGAATGCAAAGCACTGGAGAGGGGATGCCAAGGGAAAGCCCAGAGCTGACAACACATCCCGGAGCAAAACGAGCTGGGATCATCAGCCGCACTTTGTTATTTACAGCCTGTGCTTGGCTACTAGCCTGGAAGTGATTCCGGAGGCCAGGAGAAAGGGCTCCACGAGATCCCCAGGAATGCTCTGAGCTGCTGTCCCGCAGCACCTGCCAGCGAGAGCCGTCCCAGCACTGCCCTGGCACCTGTGCGGGCTGTCCGGGCACGGCCGGCCCGGCTCCCCCCTGCTGCAGGCACGGGATCGCTGCTGCCGCTGCCCTGCCCTGTCTGGGGCTCACCTGGAGCTGCCCACGCCGAGGGATCAGGTCCTGCCCCGGTGGGAAACGCTCCCACACGCTCCTGTCCTGTCCCAGCCCGGCCCCACCGCGGGCTCCAGCTGAGGCACTGGGGGCACTGGGATGTTCCCTCCAGGCTGTGACACCTGAGATGAGCCAGGCCCCCACAGCACACAGACATTCCAGAAATTCCATTTGCTAGTTTTCATCCTTGGTCGAGCTGCTCCAGAGGCTCCCGAGGACACTGTGGAGTCCCTCTGCATGCCTCGGAGGATACAGAAAAGAGCTGCAGCCACGGTCCTACAGGACTGTGGGAGCTCCCACCCTGAGCTGGCAGCACAACACAGGGAGAGGATGGGGCTCAGGGGCTGCCACAGCCCCAGGGGCACAGACCACCGCCAGCAGCACTGGAGGCATCCCAGCCTCTGCAAACACATTCGGTCACCATGCTGCCCTTTCCTCTAAGGCCAGGTGGGACAGGGCTTGGAGCACCCTGGTCTATGGAAGCTGTCCCTGCCATGGCACGGGTGGGACAAGCTGAGCTTAAAGGTCCCTTCCAACCCAAACCAGTCTGAGATTCTCTGCTCCAGTCCAAAAATCGAATCAAAAAGCCTCCTTTGTGCACCACAAGCTGCCCCCTGCATCCAGGACTCCCCGAGGCTGCTCCCCCCTGCTCCAGCAGCAGGGGCCCAGGCTCAGCCCAGCCAGGCTGTAAATCAGGCCCAGGGTGTTGGGACTCCACAGGAGCCCCCTTTGCAGAGCAGAGTGTAAAAGACCCCTTGCTCAAACAATGACCCATTTGTGATGCTGAAAATGGGCAAATCTGGAATTTTATAGTTCATGATAGAATTACGATTTCTGGGAGAGTAGGGACACACATGGCCCACTTTAAATCCAAATTAATGCTGCTGAGCTTCCAGACATTGACAGAGGTCCACATTTTTTAACACCATCCAAGAAAGCACCACCAAGGACAGGAACAGACAGATACACAGAAGTATCATCACACAGAGAACACAGCTTCTCCGTATCAGCCAGAGCTTAAAGCACATGCTGGGATCTGCTCAGGCTTTCCCCAATTTTCTGACATAATTATCAATTCACTTCATCAGCAGGCTGTGCTGTATCACTGCCATTGTGTGAGGCTTCATTGGGCTCGTTTGCTTTTACCTTTTCACAGTGGGAAAAAAACAAAACCCGAGACCAAGCCCTGGGCTAAACCCTTGCTCAGTAAAGCTGTGCCTCGTGGTGCCGAGCCCAGCAGTGCCAGGACAGAGCTGAGCAGGGCTGCAGAGAGCAAACACCCCCTGCCTGCCCTGCTTCCATTACCCAGCTGCAGGACGAGAGGTCTGGGTAATGCAAGGAAAATCTCTCCCCGAGGAAGGAGGGAGGGTGGCTTTTCTGAGAGCCATTTGAGTCATAAAGCACCCAGCACTTTGCCTCATGCTACAGCTCATGAGTTTAATTCTCAGAGCTGCTGGCAGCGGGACAGGTTTCACACTCTTATATTTAGAGAGCCTCCCCTGACAAACAGCCAAAGCCGTCGCCTGTAAATCAGGGGGTTCTGACAGGGCCCAGAGCAAGCAGTAAAAGCAAATGGGGGAAATGAAATTACAGGCTGCAGAGGGACCTCTGAGAAAGAATGAGCTTTTCTGTTCCTAAAGTCACAATCATTAGAAATATTTCTCCCTCTGTTCTTTCACTTGTTTTTAAGGCAGTGCCTGCTGTCAGGCCCTGGGCCCCCTCAACCTCCCTTCACTTGGCTTTGGCCACGTGGCTCCCACATTCCTGGCCGGGTGGCCTGGCCTGCAGGAGCTGACAGATGCAGAGCTGGGCCAGGAGATTCCACTCGTGGCTCCCGGTGGCCAGGGGAGCAGGAGCAGCCTGGCACTCACACGTCCCTGCAGCCCATGGGCCTCCAGGCTTGAGGACAGAGCCCTCCTGGGATGGAGACCACAGCACGCAGAAGAGGGCCTGGGGTGAAGGTGGCACTGTGAGATCCATGGCTGGAGCCAGCCCTAAGGGCCTTTTCCAGCATTAATGACTCTACAATTGCCACTGACACGGGTTTCCATTCACACTGAAGCATCTCCTTTTCCTACAACCAAGCAGAAGCACAGAAAACTCCTGGACTACCCTGGGAAGAAGCAGCAGCTCCTGCCCCAAAGCCTGGGGGGCCAAGAAGGCTGACAAGCACTACTGGGCACATCCCAACATCCTGGCTGGGGCATCCTCAGGACAGAGACTTCCTGCTCCCAAGCCTCCCGTTTTCCAAGCTCTCAGCACAAGCAAAATGAGGAGAACCAAGTGCTCCTCTGACAGAAGCAAAATTCAGCCCTTCCTGGTCCCGTACAACTCCACAGCACTTTGCTCCCATCTCCAGCAGGATTTTTAATTTGACCCTAAGCACAAAAAATGGAACAGCAATTGCAAAATCAACTGCTGGGAGCCAAATCAAGATGAAGAAAGGATAAGAGCAACAAAAATGCCCTTTATTCATTCATCTGAGTCTACCATTTGAAGTTCTGCATGAGCAGCTCCCAAGCCAAGCTCCTCCCTGTGTGTGTGAACTGGGGGCTCTGTGATGAAGATGGAAAGAGAGGATCACAGGCTCTGAAAGGGGAGGAGCAGGAACAGATCAACAGAAGAGGCAGCACGGCAGATTTGGGAAGTCAGGATCCCGTGACAGATTCCAGGGAAGGTGAAAAACCTTGTCTAGGTGCTAGGCCTACAGTGAAAAGCCAAGAGAAGGAACAAATAGCTCAACAAGTATTCTATTCCTGTTTATTCCAGGACAGGCTTTAACCAACATCAGGTGGAGTGGACAAGTGCCCACCCAGTGCCTTCAGGGGGCTTTGGATCCACTGAGAATTGAGCCAGGGGCTAACTGGGTGGCTGATGAGCCACAGTCCCGCCCAAGGCCAGGGGGTACCACACTCCCAAATACTTCCAACCAGGTGCTGAGGTGGGAATGAATCCCTGTGGGTCACATCCCCCTCACCTCTCTCCAGAGCAAGCACTGCTCTCACCAAGCCCGGGAGCCACGTTCAGATTCTGGGACCACCCCCCAAACAGCCCCAAGGCTGGGAAGTGCTGGGGAAGAGGAGGAACGAGCATGAGGGACCCCCCAGCAGCAGGAAGAGGCAGCAGAGCATCCCCAGCCTTCCTGGGACACCACTGCCCACACTCCTGGGGACAGACAGGAGCCAGGGCACAGGAGCCAGCACCCTGTCCCCGAGCCCTGAGCAATAACCACAGCACTGCTGCTGCCTCTCACTTTCAGCTCAGCTCTGTGTGCAGACACACCATCAGTCCTTTCTGCACTTCTGGTTTGTTCTTTTGATCAAGGGGAAGAGAACACACACACACACAAAGGGAAGGTGGATTTGGGACAGAAATCATTGGTGCTACACCCAAGGCACTCCAGTGCCTATGCAAACAGCCCCAGAACAGCAGGGGCAGCTCCTCAAGCAGGGGAAGGTCTGAGCCTGCAGCAGGGTGGGGATGTCCCAGCTGGAGCAGAAGCAGCTCCTGGGCCAGGCTGGTGAAAACGGGGATTCACAAGGCTGCTGCTGCCTCAGCCAGCTCAGATCTATAAGCAAGAGCTCATCCCTGCTGTCAGACAAGCAGCAGAGTCTTGAATGAAACTCTGCTCAAACAGCTCACTTCTCCCCAAGCCCAGCTTTAGTCACCTTTCCTGTACCCCCTGGCTGTGTCCCCCCAGCCACCCCTGCACGGGCACCCCCGGCTGGGAGATGGGCAGCAGGGACGTGTCCATCCCTCGGGAGCCACCAAACAGGGAACACGGAGCTGGGGGAGCCAGCAGAGCACAGAAACTCAGGAGAAAGTGCTTGTTTATGTGAAAGCACAAGGAGGCAAATAGTTGACATTAAGCTTTTGGGGAGGCTGTGGGACTGGGCTGTTCCTTTCAGCCCTCGCACAAAGGGCCCCTTTTTGTCTCGCTGTAAAACAGAAACCATATTGAAGGGTCTGTGGAATTTCTGGGCATTTTTTCCCCTGGGAGACACAGTGCCCTGCACTCCAATGCAGATGAAGCAGGATGTAAAGGGCAAGATGTTCAGAAGCGGCTCCACATCCACCTCCTGCCCTGCTGCTGCCACAGGCCCCCCAAAACCCTGCCCCCAGAACCCCTCAGTGCTTCCAGCACGCACGTGGGCAGAGCCTGGGGGTGCCCCAGGGCTCTCAGCAGCTCCCACAGCTGGAGATGCTGCAGGGAGCCCGTGCTGAGCCCACTCCCTTTGGAAAGGGAGCAGCTCCCAGCCCAGCCCCGCTGAGCTCCAGCCTGCCCTGACCCTGCAGATGCACCAGACTGCCTCGGACCCATCATCATCCCCTGTGAGCACCCAGCTGTCCCCAGGAGTGACACCGAGCTGCCCTCAGCAGCTCCCAGGCCTGCCCAGCTCCCTGTCCCAGCAAGGACCAGGATGTCCCTGCTCCAGCAGGGCTGAGGACACCTCCCCGTTTCACTCGTGGAAGGTGCACACCACAGTTTTGTCCCCAGAGTTGTTGTTTCTGGGCTGGTCCGAGCCCCGTGGGGCAGGAAACTGCCAGGGCCTCCCCATCCCCACAGGGAAGGATTCCTTCCTGAAGAAGTTTATAGGATCAAAGTCCCATTAACGCCAGGCTGCAGCTGCTGCTGCTCGCGGACATTTCCCCTCCTGTCCACTCAGCACCAGGGGGACAAACGGCGCCTTCCCCTCCCTCTGGAGCCCCCACCGCTCCCCGTCCCGGCCTCCCCGCACACGGCCGGGGCAGGGAGGTCGTTTCAGGACAGCTCCGGTGCAGAGGCTGCTGACACAGGAGATAAAGCCGCGTTGTCCCTCCGTGTGACCCCGGTGGCAGCAGGAGCGTGTCCTGCCCCCAGGCACGGGGAGGGAGCTCCGAGCCGGCACGGGAACGTTCTCCCCGGGAGCTGTGAGCCTCCGAGGAGGGACAGGAAAACCCAGAGCACATCCACAGCTCCATCTGATGGAAGCCTTTTGGAGAACAGCCGGTCCCAGCCCGGCTGGGGCTGAGCATCGCTCCGGCTCCCCCGGGCCCTGGGGACAGCCTCGCCCACCCACAGCACGCGTTCTGCTGGAAACCACAGCCAGGGAATGTCCGAGCTGGAAGGACCCACAGGATCGCCCAGAGCCCCAACAACCCCACCCCGGGCATCCCTGTCCAAACGGAGCTCTGGCAGCCCGGGGGCCGCGCCCATCCCCTGGGCAGCGCCCAGCAGGTTTTTAATAACAAAACAGAGACACTTCTGCTTTATGGGTTTTTCTGCTTTTGCTAAAATCCTGCTCTCTAATATGGAAAGCAATTTCTGTGTGCAGGCACTCAGATGAGGAGACATCCAACCCCAACAGCTAAAATGAGTTGAGCTGGCTGAAAAGGAGTTGGGAAGAAAAAGCTCCAGCCTGAAAGTATCTTGCTGGAATAAATCTGCTTTTGAGAGCTGTTGACTTTTTGACAAGACGAAAAACTGGAAAACATCCACTTTGCATCAAAAACGTGTTCAGGCAAGAGAACAGAAAATCTCACTTTTCAGTGAAAACAGTCCCTCCAAATGGAAAAATTGCACTGTTTGTTTTCATTTTCCATGAAATTCTCCTTAGCACAGGGAAACATTCCCAGCCAGCCCCCTCAACACGTGGCTGAGAGGAGAAGTGACAGGACAAGTGACACCGTGCAGGCAGGACATTCCAGGCACAGGGCTCGGCTGCTCCTGCTCATCCCACAGTCTCACATGTTCCAGACTGGCCCCTGCTGGGCTGAGCCCCCTCCAGCTGCAGCCCACAGGAGATGTCACTGCCCAAACATCTCCCGAGCTCCGAGCCAGCCGCAGCGCTCCGGCACAGAATTCCCTGCTCCA
The DNA here is from genome assembly GCA_013397155.1 of Irena cyanogastra. Taxonomy (NCBI): domain Eukaryota; kingdom Metazoa; phylum Chordata; class Aves; order Passeriformes; family Irenidae; genus Irena; species Irena cyanogastra. Next base: position 430,559 of record VWZV01015467.1, read on the forward strand.
GGCAGCTCCAGGCTTTCGGCTTTGCTGCACTCAGTGTTTCAAACCCCAGCCCTGCCCGAGCCACCTGACCCTTTGAAATCATAGATTCATGGAACTGAGTGGGAAAAGCCCTCCAAGATTGCCTCCTCCAGCCACAGCACTGCCAAGGCCAGCACTACACCCTGTCCCCAAGTGTCACATCCACAGCCTTTAAATCCCGAGGGACGGGGACGCCACCCCGGCCTGGGCAGGCTGTTCATGGAGCAGGAGAGGGTGGACAAGGTCACATCACCCCCAAGTGCCCTAGCTGTGCATGCCATGACAGCCCAGCACACAGCCCTGACCTACCCCACATTCCCGGGAGGGGCCTTTGGACACAAACTGTCCTGGACACCACGGGCAGCAGGAGCAGGCTGGGACAGCAGCTGTTTTTAGCAGGAAGATGCTGCAGGGCTGTGACACCTCCCTGCCACACCAGAAATGTGAGACAGGAACATTCAGTGTCCAACCAGATCCGTCTCCATTTGTACAATTCACCTTCCGTGGGGAGGGAGCCTCCCCCTGCCCGTCCCCAGGAAACCCAGGATGGGCTCCCCAGTCCCTCATTCCTGCACAACAAACACGAGAACAAACACCAAGGCAGAAAAGGAAACCCTGCCCAGACCCACCACCAAATATAACCTGGGCAGGGCCAGAGCACACAAGCAGCAAGGCCTGTCCTGCATATGGATCATCCCTGGGGCTGTCACATTTATTGTTTCATTAAATGGCTTCTGGAGTCCTTCAGCTGCAGCAGTCCCTCCTTTCTGCTGTGTTTTCCCTCTGCACCCCAGCACAGATCCCCCCCAGTCCCAGGGTCTCCAGAGCTTCTGCCGGAGCAGCAGCTGCACACAAGGATAAAAAATAAAATGTACACATCCAGGAAAGAAATTCCCTCCATGAGTTGTGGTTGCTGAATTCGGTGGGGGCTGTGTGTTTTTGGGAGCCTCCTGGAATGACCTGAGTGATTTGAGGTCACTTGAAGCAAGGTCTGGATGACTTCACTTTCCTACTCATTAGCACATCCCTGGTGGGTGTCACACACCCCAGAGCCATTCACCTCCGAGAGGAAAGGACAGGCCGGGGTTCCATGGGGAATGCCCCAGACCCAGCAGGAGCAAAGGACAGGCCTGGGCTCCATGGGGAATGCCCCAGACCCAGCAGGAGCAAAGGACAGGCCTGGGCTCCATGGGGAATGCCCCAGACCCAGCAGGAGCAAAGGACAGGCCTGGGCTCCATGGGGAATGCCCCAGACCCAGCAGGAGCAAAGGACAGGCCTGGGCTCCATGGGGAATGCCCCAGACCCAGCAGGAGCAAAGGACAGGCCTGGGCTCCATGGGGAATGCCCCAGACCCAGCAGGAGCAAAGGACAGGCCTGGGCTCCATGGGGAATGCCCCAGACCCAGCAGGAGCAAAGGACAGGCCTGGGCTCCATGGGGAATGCCCCAGACCCAGCAGGAGCAAAGGACAGGCCTGGGCTCCATGGGGAATGCCCCAGACCCAGCAGGAGCAAAGGACAGGCCTGGGCTCCATGGGGAATGCCCCAGACCCAGCAGGAGCAAAGGACAGGCCTGGGCTCCATGGGGAATGCCCCAGACCCAGCAGGAGCAAAGGACAGGCCTGGGCTCCATGGGGAATGCCCCAGACCCAGCAGGAGCAAAGGACAGGCCTGGGCTCCATGGGGAATGCCCCAGACCCAGCAGGAGCAAAGGACAGGCCTGGGCTCCATGGGGAATGCCCCAGACCCAGCAGGAGCAAAGGACAGGCCTGGGCTCCATGGGGAATGCCCCAGACCCAGCAGGAGCAAAGGACAGGCCTGGGCTCCATGGGGAATGCCCCAGACCCAGCAGGAGCTCTCTCCGAGGGAGCTGGGCTTTGTGCCTGAGCAGCCCTTCCCTGACCAAGCCTCTCCCCTGTGATGCAGAGCTGGGAGGTCACTTCTGACAAAGGAAGCTGTCAACAGCTTTGTCATCAAGGGAACACTCAGAGCACTCGTGTCACCACTTGTGTGACCCTTTCTGCATCTGCCATCAGCAGCAGCTTTCTGTCACCTCCAGCCTCACTCAGCACAGGAAACTCTCCCACTTTCACACCACACCTCACCAGAAGGGAAAGCTGCATTCCCAGAGTCCTGCAGCACATCCAGAAGGACCTGAGGAGCTTTGTGGTGATTTCTGGAGGAGCTGGTCATGCTCCTGTCCAGAGGAGATGCTGTGCACAGGCTGCTCCATCGGCAGGGCTCAGCCCTGGACACACCGGGGGTGACAGAGGCCACCAGGAGCTGCTCGGGGGACAGAGGGGCCAGCAGGACACCTGATGACACATGGAAACCCTCAGACAGCCACCCATAGTGAAGCCCACGCTCTGCTCCTCTACAAGTGTGCCCAAGAGCTTTGCTCGCAGTTTCCTGCACAGAAACCTTGGATGGGATTTCCAGGAGACACCAACACTACCAAAGGAGCCTGGGCACGGGGAGCACACATCTCCCAGAGCCAGGAGCGTCCTCCACAGGATAATCACGTGCAGCACTGCCTTTCCTGAGCTGTGCTCAAGAAAACCTCACCGCGAATTCCTGCCTGGAGAACAGCTCAGCTCAGCTCTCCACTGCACGCGGCATGGAAGTGGAAATCAGAACGATCTTCCCAGGGGGCAAGGAAGGCAAAGGCCAGGAACAGTCAAACCAAGTGCCCCCCTCAGCTGGTAGGAAAGGGATGTCTCAGATTAACACTCCATAAAGTGCTTGAATCCTAAAACCAGAGGCACCCTCAAATGAAAGCACAGACCACTACATCCAAGAGCATCCAAAGGTTTTTCTTGCCAAGTGACACACCCTTGGCTGGAGTTCCCTCAGCAAAATGTTAATCCCCTCCGAAGTGCTGGTTTTGTCTTCCAGAGGAAAGTCCTGTCCGAGCCACCAGCCACATCCAGTCCCTCACCTGTGGGACTCAGCCCTACACAAGAGCCGTTTAACACCTCAAATCACCCTCCAGGCCTCAGATACTCCATAGCCAGAGGAGCCAGATCAGCGCATTTGGATCCAATTAGTTTCCCTAATCTGCCCTGACAGTCAGCCAGGGCTGGGGCTGCTCCAGCTGCACACATGGCCTGGAGCAGGAAAGGCACAAGTCCCTCAGAACATCCTCTCCAGCCTGGATTTCCCAATAGTGCTGTTCCTCACTCCAAGAGTAAAATCACTCCACTGAAGTTTTCCTGCTCAGCAAAACTAATCCCTCCTCCCTGCAGCAACCCCTGTCTGCTCTCTCCAGCCCTGAACCATCAGACCCCTTTGGAAATTCACAAGCAGAGCCTATGGGCGAGACAGAATAAAATTCCTGCATGTGTTTTTTTTGCTGTTGAGAGCAAAGAAATGCCAAGCTGCAGAAAGGCCTCCAGCTCCCCCAGACACCTCCTGTGCTGCAGGAACTGCTCCTCTGCCACATCCGAGCTGCAGGAGCCAGGGCTGGCAGGAAAGGGAATGTCTGTAGAGCCTTGAATTAGGATCCTTTTTCATGGTGCAGATACATTCCCCACAGCTGGTGAGCACGCACGAGGTGACACAGCAAAGGACAAAGGAGAAGTGAGAGAATTCCCGTTCCTTGGCTCGTGGAAGTCAGGGAAGTTTGTGAGCCCAGCTGGGATCTCACCCATCGGGGTCTTTCTTTGGGAAGGTCAAGTGGATTTGAGGGTCTGGCCCAGATCCCCAGTGCTGGCCCCCAAAGAAGGAGCAGGGCTGGTCTGGGTGGGCAGGGCAGACTCGGAGGAGGACCCACACCCGGCTGCCTGCAGTGGCCATCCCGGGGTGACCCAGCGCAGCTCCAGGCTGCCTTAGGAACGGGAAAAGCAGTGGGAGAGCTCAGTCGCTGATCGTGCCTCGGCTCCCGTGTGGCTGTGGCTGTTGGTGCTCGCTGCAGACGCCAGGCGAGCAGACAGCAGCAGAGGCGTTCCTGCGGCCGGGGCTGCCCCGAGCCCCGCAGAGCTCCCGGCCCCGGCCACAGCGGCACGGGAGGAAGCGAGGGCCCGGGGCTTCTCCAGCAGGTCCAACATCTGCTTTCCATGTTCCCCTGGCAGTGCTCCAGGTGCGCACAGCTCACTTGTGTCTGTCGGTCTGTCTGCACGCAGCAGGGCCCGCTGTCGGCTCCAGCAAACCTGGGAGGGGGCACAGAGCAGCCCCGCGAGGAACATCCCGGTCCCTGGGACACGTGAGGGGACGGAACAGCTGCCGTGAGCAGGAGGGACCCCTGCCCTGAAACGGGGCTGGAAACAGCCCAACCCCGCAGGCAAAACCCAGCGGAGGCACCCAGAGCCCTTCTGCAGCCGCAGGGGGACACGGCCCTGCCCCCGGGCACGGACGGGGCCGGGGGAAGCCAGGGCTCCAGGCGAGCCAGCCGCACACTTTGGGGTGCCTGGGGCAGGGCTGCGCCCCAGCACGGTGCTGAAAGGGCTCCTCCACCTGACCCCGGGGTGGCCAGAGCTGGGCCAAGGCACATCTCCCTCCCAGGCAGGAGTCACAGTGCACAGCAAATCCACAACTGCCAGAAGGTGAAAACATGCGGGGAAATTCAAACTACCTAGGATTAAATTACAGACTCCATAATCACTTCATTACGGCGCAGACTGCACCCCTTGCTTCGCACACACGCGTGAAGGCGATGCACACCCGCGGGCCGGCCCCGATGTCTCTGCAGAGGATGTGAGGATGTTTCACTCGCTAAATTCAATGCTCGCCCAAACACCCAGGAAATCATTTCGGTGTCACCTGGCGCACACACAAACTCCCTGCCCGAGCAGCCGAGACAAACGAGGCGCTAATGGCTGCAATTAGCCACTAATTGACATCAATTACTGGCAATCAGGGACGGACAAGTTACGCCTGGGGCAGCGAACTGCTACAAGAACTACAAGCGAGGCTCACTTTTCTGCTGCGCTGCCTGAGACAAAATCGAGTATTTCCCGATGTTTCAGGGAATGGTCCCACGTTCACCAGAGTAAATCCTGACACCTGGGGAGCTGCAGAAATCCCGACGGGCCGAGAGAGAGCTTCCCGCAGTACTGGAGGACACGCACGGCAGCACAACCAAGGAGAACCAGGACACCGACCCTTCCCCCGGCACAGCACAAACCATCGCCACCTGCAGCCACGGGCTGAGTTTCAGCCCAGGGGAGATTCAGTAAAATCAGCAAAAACCTCCCGAAGTTCTGCAGGAAAGCCGCGTGAGGGAAATGCCCACTCTGGAGGTGCACGCTGTGGGGACGCTCTGCTGTAACCCTGCCCATCACCGCCCTCACCTGAGCTCAGGCCCTCGAAGATGTTGTTGCAAGGCTTTTCCATCCATGTCAAGTGGTCAAATGCATCCTCCTCTGAGGGCTCCAGGATTTTCTTTAAAAAACTCACCATGTGTCTCACCGACTCTACAGTGGGGGTACAAAACAGACAAATTAGTGTTTGGCTATGTGGCCAGGAGGTTTTTTCCCTTTGTTCTCCTTCAGGGACAGGTCAGGAGTGCGTGAACAATCGCGCTATGGACGGCCAATGTCCACAGAGGAGACGGAGGAGCCCGCAGCTTTTCTGGAATAAAGGCAGAGCCCATTGGGCCGCACCCCGTGAGGTCTCTCCCGAGGTTTTGGGGCTGCAGCCTCCTTTAATCCCCAACTCCCGGCCGCGTGTTGCCCTCTTCCTTTCCCCCTTGGCTGAGGCACCGGGAAGGTGCAGCCCTCCCGAACCGCCTACCCCATATCCCGCCTTGGACACGCGTGGACACTTCCCCCCAAAGCTGGGAAGCTGAGGCTGCCTGGGCTCTGCAGTGGCCTTGGCACGGACGCCTTGGTCATTCCCCTGAAGTCCAGGAGCTCAAACCCGCGGGGTCTGTAACCAACCCGGGCCCGTCGCGGGGACACCAACGGCCATCTCTCCTGGGGACCCTGGAGCAGTTTGTAAAGATCTGCACCTGCAGGCCCCACCAGGGTCCCTCCCCACGCCCTCCGTCACTGCCGGCTGCTCAGGCTCAGCCCCCGCTCCATTCTCCAGTCCCGTTCCCCCGCGGTACCCGGATCCTACAGCCGGGCACGGAGCAGGGCAGCGGCTGCTGGAACCAAGGCCCGGGACACACCCCGGAACGCGGCCGCTGCCGGGTGCCCGTGACAGCACAAAGCACCCCCAGCCCGTTAGAGGGGGAGGGCACACCCGGCCCAGCTGCTTTTGGCCCCCAGAGCCACCCCCTCAATCAGCGCCCCCAGCTGCGCCCGAGCCCAGCCACGCCCGCACACCCTAAAAGGGTTTCTGAGCTCTCGGGAATTCCTCCTTTGCTGGGTTCCAGCTGGGTCAGCCAGGTGCTTTAGGGGCTCCCAGGGCACAGGCACTCAGTGCCGCAGAGCTGATTTCCTTAGCAGCCAGCCGAAAATCAGCCTGGATGTCTGCAGCTGGTTTCCTTAGCAAGCCAGCCTAAAATCAGCCTGGATGCAGCCCCCTCGTGCCCTGCAGGCACAGAACAGAGGTTTTCCACAGAGCCCTCGTGGCAAGAGCGGATTTCCACCTGCAGCGGGTGGCGAGGGCCCGCGGCGGGCCCGGGGTGTGATTCCTGCCCCGGCTGCACTCGGGATGCGATTTGGAGCTCGCGGTGTCTGCGTTGAGTAACGTCTCTGGCAGCGAGCAGCGAGTTTGGGAAGTGTGTAATGGAGCCTCCGTGCCACGAGAGCCTCGGGGGATGCCTGGGGGCAGGGAGGGACAGCCGGACCACCCAGGCACTGCCGCCCCCTCCCAGCCCGGGGACAGGGCTGGCGGTGCCCGGAGCGGGCTCACCCGGCGGCGGTGACAGGCTGTGACCCCGCCGTGTCCCCAGGGGAAGGGGAGGCGGAGCCGCACCCGGAGGAGGGACAGCACATATTTATCGTATTTTGGGGCAGATTTTCATCATCGCAATCCTGAGCAGTGCGGTCAGAGAGCAGGAGCGGGCGGCAGGGGCTGAGGGTGGGAGCTGGAATGGGCTGAGGTGGGGCAACGTGGGAGGATGCTCCCAAAAAGACAGCAGGAGAAACCAACAAATGCAAGCGAGCGAGGAACTCCACCCAAACCAACCCCTGATCTGCGCCCAGGACAGCCCCTCTCAGGGTGGGCAGAGCTGGCGGTCACACGAGCTGTCACCATCCCCATCCCCATCCCTGGCAGCTCCTGGGCATGGCCTGGCAGCTCCATCCCTCTTTCCGGAGAGCCGGGGGGCTCCTGCAGCTGAGCCCTGTGCGGTGACAGTTTGAGCACCGTAAATAAAGCAGCTTTTGGCCGCTCCCAGGGCCGAGTCCTGCCGGGCCCGCAGCTCCAGCGCTGAGCTCACTCCGGTCCCGGCCCCAGCGCGTCCCCGCCCTGTGCTGGAGCAGCAGGGATGCAGGGAACGAGGGCTGGAGGGTGCAGCCAGCTCAGGGACGAGGGCAGAGGGGAGGAAAAGGGATCAGGGCTGAGTGTGAGGGTATTCCACCTGAAGAGCTGCAGGTTTCCTGCTCAGGGGATGCTGGTGGCCCGTCCCAGAGGGATGAGAGCAGCAGGGGCCGAAGGGAACAGCTCCCAAGGTCCCAAAGAGCCCCCCGAGGCTGTGCTAACGAGAGCAGGGATGCCGGTTCAGGACAGGCAAAAGGAGTTTTTCTCGGTTTGTGGTTACTCTGTGGCAGGCTGGCACAGGTCCTGTAAGGGCCGGAGGGGGCTCAGGGGAGGGGTTTCCATGGGGATGAGGTACCTGCACTCATGGAAACAGCCCTGGCTGGACCAGCCCCTGCCCTGGCAGAGCCCAGCCCTGCACAGGAGGTGTCAGCACCCCCTGCCCCCTCTGCAGGCTCCGTGCTGCTCCAGGGACCAGCCCAGCCTGGAGCTGCCCAGGTGGCACCAGGAGCAGGTGCCGGAGGGATCCCCAGCCCCAAAGGATAGAGCAGTCCAGTGCTGAGGAAACACATCCAGCACTGAGGAGGATTCCAGGAGCTCCCACTGGTTCAGACATTCCTGGAAATGAATAATCCCTTCCTCTGGGAGCCCCCTGCCCTGGGAAGAGCCTTGCTCTGGAAAAAGCAGCATGAGGACAGCCTGAGCCAGCACAGCTCCAGGCTGGGCTCTGGCAGGACAGGGAGTCAAGGCCATTCCTGGTGTGACACGAATCCGGCCGGGCTGGGCCAGACTCTGCTTCACTTCCACCAAATCCCTGTCCCTGCAGGGCCAGACACTCAGCACGGCCTGCACCATCCTCCTCCCGGGGCTGGGCTCCTTTCCAGGTGCCTTTGGCATGTGCAGGGAGAGTGGAACAATTTCCAGGATTCATTGTTTACAGCCAGAGGTGCTCGTTCTATGAGGGGTACACAGGGAGATGCCTGTGGAGCCACCTCCGAGTCATTCCTTCCCCGGGATCACATCCAAGAGGTCTCACCAGAGTCCCAAAAAATCCCTTTCCATCCAGCATGACACACATTCCTCCTCCTCTCCTGGTTAAGAGACCCTCAGGGCTGGGCTGGGCTCTGGAGGGGTTTCCCAGGATTGCTCAGCTCCACCTGGCCTTTCCTGGCAGGAGAACCGAGCTGGGGGCACAGACTGCCCTGGCCCCAGCCCTCCCTGGGCTGTCCCTGCTCCCGGAGTGTGTGGGATCCACAGGAAAGCCCAGCACTGGGGCAGGGCAGAGCGCAGCACGAGATAAGAACATCTCCGGGAAGCCTGGGTCACCCCGGTGTTCCGCGGGGTGGGAGCGCTGCCCCAGCGAGTCTCGGACAGCTCCCGCCTCTCCCGGCACAGCAGAGCAGCCTCAGCCCCGCGGGGCAGGGAAGGCAGGGACTGCTTTTCCTGTCAGGGAACGGCAGAGCTCAGGAAACAGCCAGGCCCGCTGCCTCCCCTCGTCCTCGGGCTGCTGCCCCTCCTTCACTCCCTGTAGGAATTCATTCCTGCATGCCCGTGCCAGCCCCTGTCCCCATTCACAGCTTGGACCCGTTCCTGGAGCCAAGCACCACTTTGGGATTCCCCAGCCCATCTCAGCAGTGCCAGCTCCCAAGGATGGCTCGGGAGAAGGTTTGGGGGGCTCAGACAGGGTCCTGGCACCCTCTGGCAGGGACAGGGAGCTTTGTCACCCATGGTCACATCGGCCTCGTGTGCCACCCTGCGTGTGAGGGCAGAGCCTGGCCTTTCACCCTGCTCTTGGGAAGTATCAGTGGGAGAGGCTCCTGCTCCATGGCTTTGGTCTTGGTCCCACAGAGCAAACCCACAGTGACCTTCCCCAGGTGTTCCCCCAAAGATCCCACCCCAGGACAGGGACACAGCCTCTCCTGGGAGTCAGTTTATTTATGGTTTATTGGCACAGCCCTGGCACACGTTTGTGTTGGTGGGAAGGAGAGGGGCAGTGAGGAGACACCGACCTCCACCTCCCGTAATTAAATATTAAATTAGTTTCTATTCTATTCTGAGATAAACAGGCTCTTTGGGGGTGGTTTGTCACACCTGGAGCTGGACGCAGCAAACCCACCTGCTGGGAGCTCCTGGGACACTGATTCCTTGGATGGGGGGGTGTCCTGAGGGCTGCTCCATGGCCTTAAAATGGGGAGGATTTGACTTCACCCGTATGAGGTAGGTTTGAACAAATTACTAAAGGTTAAATCAGTTAATTGGAACCTCCTCTGGTTGTTGGTGCCTGACACTGCTCAGCTACCAGCAAATACAGGCCACGAATGGCAATAAATTGCAATAAATTCCACATCTCGCAGTGTCCAGGCAGTGCCCCCACAGCTGGATCCATGTCCATGCTTTAAATTCCCTCCAGACAGAGAGATCGTCACCATTTCCCCCACAGCTGCTGAGTCCTGCAGACTTCCAAGGTTTCAGCCCTTGAGCTGTGCTCATTTTTTATTCCCTTTCCTTGAAGGCCCCGACACATCCCCGGCTCCGGCGGCTCCCGGCTGGACGCGCTTGGGCGTTGCTGAATCACATTTAAGGAAAACAGCTCAGAGTGTCCCACACACGGACCCAGCGCCTGCCAGGGCTGCGAGCAGCAGCCAGATTTTGGCTTTTTATTCGGAATGACACAGGAAAGACGGAATGTCTCCCCTCTGACCCCGGGAAGGGTCACACAGATGGCTTCCAGAGCTTTAGGACACGGGATAATTCCCGTGCACATGAGCTGTGCTGCTTCCTCTTGTGTAACTACAAGATTTTTGCAGCTGGAAGTCAGAGGTCCTGCGGCTCAAACCGTGAGAGCAGAGCCAAGAGCTTTGCCAAGAGGGGCCAGGGCTGGAATTTCCTCCTGGTACATATTTAGAGCAGGAGAGACCTGAGCTGTGGGTTCACATCTGAGCCTGTGGATGCTCCCAGCCGGAGGAGGATGCTCAGGAGGCAGAGCTGGGAGTTATTCCCTGAGGGAATTGCAAGGCTCCCACTGCTTCTGCACCTTGGGTGGTGCTGAGCCTAAGTTAAGCAGGCACTGAAGTTCAAAAATCCATGTAATCCATCCCAAATCAGTCCATGGATCAGCCCAGGGATCAGCCCAGGGATCAGTCCAGGGATCAGCCCATTCCCACCCACTCCCATTTGTCATTCTCTGCCTGGACTTTCTCTTTTTTTGCAGAAATCCTTGCAGGTTGATAGCTCTTCCTACAAGTGCCTGTATTTGCTCGCGTACTTGGATGCAGATGGAAAATCTTCCTTTGGCCGTTTGGACTCTGACTTTTCCACCTGAGGCGCTGGGCCGAATCCTTTCCCAGGGAGCATGTGTTAAATCACAGCTTGTTCCCCGAACCGGGGCGGGCCCGAGGGCTGTTCCAGCAGCCAGCCCGGGCAGCCGGTCCCACACACACAGAGCTGGCAGCAATTTCACTTTCTGCTGCCTCGCTCCAGCTGCAGCGGTTGCTCCCTCCCCTGAAAGAGCCGAGCAGTGAATCACGCTCCCGTTACATCCCTCGCATCCCGCGCTGTCCCTGCCCGGCCCCGCGCTGCCGGAAGGAGCGCTGCCCTTGGTGGCTGTCCCCCTCTTTGTCACCCCTCTGCGAGGCACGGGAGGGCCGGCGGCGTGGCCGGGGTGGTACCGGGGAGGGGACACCGGGGAGGTGACACCGTGCCCGCCGCAGTGCCACGCCCGCAGGTGGCGCAGGATTGATCCCGGGACTTGTTTCCAAGAAGCCCGTCCTGGAGGCTTTCTCCGCTCCGCTTTGAAATTATTATTTATTTAATTGTTCTTTAAACAAAAGCCTAAGGGCTCCCTCTGCTGCCGTGCGGCTCTGGAGAGGAGAGGGTCGGCTGGAGAGCGTGGATCAAAGCCCAGGCACGGGCTGGAGGGACAGGGCAGGGTCAGCCCAGCTGTGCGGCTCCAGATGTTCGCTGCTGCTGCCCTCAGACAGCAGGGCCCTGGGATGAGGAGGTTTTGTCATCGCTGGTTTGATGTCCCCTAAAGGCCCCCAGCCTGGTCACACCCCAGGGGATGCTGCCCTCCCATCCTGCTGCAAACCGCGAGGAAAATCCCGCGGGGCGTTCCCGATCCTGCCTTTTCTCCCGCTGTGCTGAGGATTGGGGGTGTCCCGTGGGCAGCAGCTGCCGAAGAGCCGGGGAGGTCGGTCTGATCCCCCACATGTGCCTGGGCTGCCTGGTGAAGGCTCCACATCCCAGAACTCCAACTGCGTCCAGCCCTGGCCGTTCTCCTGCCCCAGCTCCCGGCTGAGCCCCACCAAGATCTGCCAGGGATGGAGCAGGGATGGAGCAGGATCCAAGCAAAGTCCCTGTCCCCATCTCCAGCCAGTCGAGTCCTAATTAAACCAAACTTCTGGGCACAACCCTGCAATTTAAAACGAGAAATCAAGGCTCACAAAAGGTGAGGAAATAGTTTTTTCCTCATCCGAGGGGATTTTAGGTGAGGGTTCGGGTTGAGACCTCTGCCCACAGCTGGCACCTCCAGCGGGCTCTCAGGTGCTGGGAAGGAGGTCTGGAAGTTCCCAAAACCAGGGGTGATACAAACTCCTTCTACAACAGGGTCTGGATGTGAGGGAGGGCTCCAACAAGAACAAAACATAATCCAGGTACTGGTGAAAAGAAACTGAGGGGAGTTTGCACCTTAGAGGAGAGGGGACAGGTGACACGCACAGAAGGTCCCGGTGGGGCAGAAGTGACACAAACCATAAAAGAGGGCCGGGCCCAGCAGGGATGCCCTCGGGAGGAAGCGGTGAGTAAAAGCTGAGCCCTCCCCTGCTCGGAATCCCGCAGCAGCAGAGCGGGGAGCGGGCAGAGCACGGAGTGACTCAGGGCTCCAGCAGTTACCATGGAGCTGTTTACACGGCGCGCTGGGATTGAAAAAAACGGAGGAAAAAACGCTACGGAGCTCACCCAAAATGAACCAAATGGAAGGAGGTCGGTGACACAGAGAGGATAACTCAGAGGAGGTTTCCAGGAGGAGTCCGGAGGGCTCGGGAATGAACTCAGGGAGAAATTAATCCCCAGACTGACGCTTCTGCCCGTGTCGGATGGGTGGGACGAGGCAAGTGTGATCCTGGTGGTTTTTAAGGATTCTTGGAGGAATGTGAGGAACAACAGAGCAGAAAGTCCAACTCCCATGTGGAGCAAACTGTTGGGACTTCTACAGAGCAGGGTGCACAGAGAAAAGAATCAGCTGAAGAGCCTCAACATGGCTTTGGCAAATATTCTGGGAAATATTACAGCTCTTGGAAATGTGCAGCAATGGGAGATGGGCTGACCTGGCATGAACAGCCATTAATTGGGTAATTTACAAATTAATAGTTGAGGGGAGGAAATCCATCAAAAGGATGGGAATAAAACAAAATCATGGGAGTTTCTGTCCCCAGGGAAGGTCACCAGAGGGGAACACACAGTTTCCATGTGGAATTCATTGCCACGGGAGGGTTTCCATGCCACTAATTCCTGAGCCAGCTTCAGACCTGTCAGAGCTGGAGGTGCAGACACAGCTCTGGGCTCTGCTCACAGCCCGTCCCAGGCTGCAGGTGCCAGAGGGACACCGTTGTTTTCCATCAGCAATTCCTCAGCAGCAGCAGCACAAAGCAGGCTCGGAAAGGGGAGCTGGAGTTTGGAGACCTTGGGCATGATCAGAGGGGCCATTTCCAAAGGAGCAGGCTCAGCTGTTGGAAGCAGATTTCGTTTGTCTGGGCAATAATTAATTCAGTACCTGACGTGACCTCGGGGGGCTGCAGCTCCATGGGTTTGCTTCCTGGGCTTTAGATCCTGTCTCCTCCTCCTCTTCTTGAAATATCCCTTAGGAAAGCAGGATGCTTCCCTTCCCAGGCTGCATGAGAGGCAAGCCCAGCCATCCTCCCCACCTCTGGGTTTGCTGTGCCCACTGAACACCCCCAGAGTGCAGAGGGCAGCCAGAAGGGAGCTCCTGCAGGCTCCAAGTGCCCAGATCCCTCAGCATCCTGGACAGCACTGAGGGAAGGCAAGGGAATGGGGGAAAAACTGCCCAGGAAGTCTTTGGGGCTAGAATGTCCCCACGGATCCCAGGAATGTGTTAAAGCACAGGGCCAGAGAAAGCACTGCCTCTGTGCCTAAATCCAGCACCTTCCCAGGGGATCCAGCACCCAGCACAGGGGCAGGGAGGGAGGGGACAGGTCCCTGCTGTCACCAAACAGTGCCAGCAGGGATGGGTGTGAGCACCCCAGGCAGCCAGAGTGCCCCAGGACTTGTGCTGTGCCAGCTCCTCCCTTGCTGGCCCAAATTTCAAGGACCCCAAACAGGGCTCTGCCTGTGAAATGAGGATAATCCAAGCCCACCTTCAGCTGTGCTTGCACCATCCCAGCTGGATTTCACTATTTCAGAGCATGGAGTATTATTATTATTATTGTTATTATTATTGCTCCTGGAGTATTTCTGCTCTGTAAACCCTCCAAGCTCAGCCCCACCCAGGTCTGATGCTCAAGAAGCTGGCTCAGCGTGGAGTCCTGGGGCTTGTGGAAAAAAGCACATTCAGAGAATTTCTCTGCTCTGAGGCAACTCCCACTTCCTGCTCCCCAGGAAACCCCAGCACACAGCGAGTGAGAATCAAACCAGACTCACACCCAACTGCAGCAGAGATAAGAAATTTGGTTCTGATCCACGACAGAAATGCAATAAACTGCCAGTTTCTCAGAAGCCAAAAGCCTGAATGTTTGCCAAGAGCTAAAAATAATCCAAAGAAGGCTCTATTTAAAGGCACCTACTAAGAAATGCCTCTGCCCTTGGTTAAATAAACTGCAACTTCCAGAAAAGCCCTGTTTTCCAGGAGTCTGGGGGGAGCTTTGGCAGCAGGTGAATAAACATTGAGTCCAAAGCTTTTAACACAGTTCAGAAGCAGCAGCTCGTGGCTGGAGCTGTGCCAGCAGCGAACAGGGGCTGGCTGGGCTGCAGCAGGAAGGATTCCAGCCCTCCCTGCAAGAGCCCTGTGGCTGCTGAAGGGTCTTGACTTGGGGGTCTGACTGAACTCGGCCTCTTTACACTGATTCCCTGGAAATAACTGATCCCTTGGATGTCAGTGGGGACTGAGGTTCCCCTGGTGTGGGACTGGGCAGTGTTTGCCCAGGGAAAACTGCAGAGCCCTGCTGACAGAACTGTGCCAGAGCTGCAGGAACAGCACTGTTTAAATGGACAATCAACTCCTGCTAAAGGTGCCTGACAAGGACACGGGGCAGAAATGAAGCTAAGCCATGAACCACAGAGGGGATGTCTGGGCTGGTTAAACAAAGCAGTATTTTAATTTCAAGATTTTATAAATATGTATTTACAAAAGGAAAGTATCAATCCAAAGATTAAACAAATGTACAGCTGCCAGTACAGCAGAGCACAGGGAGAGGAACCAAGGTAATGCAACCCCACAATTCACAGCACCCAGGAGGCAAAAAGAAACCATCACATAAATTCTTCATTTACAATTTCCAACCCAGAACGTTCAGCAGCTGCTGCTGGGGATGCACAAGCTCCAGGGACAGAACCCCACAGATGGAACTGGCCCCTGTGCAGGGATGAGCTCAGAACACAGCACTGCCACCCCACACAGGCTGTCCCCAGCTCAGAGTCCTCGGGGAGCTCAGGGACAGCCCAGAGCCTGCCCTGCAGGAGGGTGACACCCTGCCAGCCCCCCGTGCCAGGGAAATCACCCCCCACACCCTGCTGGCCTGAGGAGCCATGGCCCGTGTCCCCTCCAGGACACCCCATGGCCTCAGTGTGACAGGCCAGGCTGCTCTCACAGCCCCTGGCTGGGACAGGGCACAGCCTTCCCTGGAAAAGGGTTCTGCTCTTGCCAGGCCTGCAGGGATTCCCTCAGATCCAGGGCTTTGGGATGTTCCCAGGTCTGTGAACGCTTCAGAAAACCAGGGCCTGCTCACAGGTCACCTTCTGCAGCTGCCATGAGACTTCAGGGATCTTCCCAGCAGCTCTGTTTCCTTCAGATGCCCCTCACTGCAGCCACTCAGTGCCACTCCAGTCACAGTGAGGGATGCAGGGCCAAAAAATCACTCCCTGAACTGCAGCAGAAGCAGCAACAACCTCCAAGAGCAAAACCTGCCCACAACTGGAAGTGCCCAGGCACCAAGTGCTGAAGGAGCAGGAGAGTTCAAGGCTCAGCTCGTACATGGCTTTTCTGAAGAACCTCCAGCAATTTTTTTAACTCATCCAGTAGTTCTAAACCTCTATCAAACCCACTCAGCCTATCTTTTAATTTAAAGTTTAAGCAAGTTAATTCTTTTTAATCAAACTGAAGAGAGGACTTAAACACAAACTGCTAGTGGAAAATGGAATATAAGTTGCCAGGAGTGTTAACCTCAGGTCTTGCACAATTTATTTACTTCTTTTGATTCACACCTTGTGTGCAGCTCCCAAATTGGTCAGAGCAACCTTCTCTGCTGGTCACTGCTGGGAATGCAGCCTGGCTGGAGGCTCCCACCACACTCAGGATGCTGCTTGGTCCTCTGTAGCCATGGTCTGCAGGAGGCAAGATCAAAAAGAGCAAGAGAACTCTGTGAGTCACTGCTGGGATTTGGGGGCAAAACATTCATTTCTGCCAGAGCCCGAGACTGGCCTGGGTGTCTGGGTAACCCCTGCAGGGTTCAAGAATTCAGGAGCAAACCAAGAAGGGGATGGGCCCAGCACAGAGTGCCAAGAAAGGTCCATCGGTGTTTGAGCTTCTGATCACACTAAAGGCAGTAATTCCAGCAAATATTTGTGAACCTGTGGCAGCCAAAACACCTGACAGAGTCAATACAGCCAGAAAAGGCAGTCCAGCAGCAGTGAAGTGGAACTGAGGTGGTTGTTCCTGCTGGGACATTTGTTGCCTTTGTTTCCTCCTGGGAAGAAGGAAACCCAGAGCTGGGGGAGAGCAGGAGCTGCTGGAAGAGCTGGGTGGAGGTGGGAGAGAACACAAAGGGCAGTGGCAGCCCTTTCAGCCAGGCGTCACTGCCACCACAGTCATATTCCAGTAATTCCCGTGGCATTTATCCATGGCACCAGCCAATACCACAACGCTGCACACGGGGCTGGGTGGCAGCAATTAGCAGTGCTCTGTGCCTTAATTAACGGGCTCGGGCTCCCAGGCAGCAGCGTGGGAAGGTCCCAGCTCACAACACCCACGTTCTTCTGCAGCCACTCTTGTTTTTCCCAGGGGTCCCCAAGCCCTGGAGGCCTCACCTGCCGCAGGAACTGCTTCCCCAGGTAGTTGGTTGCCATGCTGGTCAGGTTCTTCCTGCTGCCCACTTTACACCTGATGTAGCCATAGAGGTTGGCTCCCTGCAGCACCACCCCCATCACCACCACTGCCTGTGACAGGGAAAGAGCATCAGCAGCTGCCACCTGTGGCTCAGACAGGGCAGAGCCCGAGTGGAGCTCAGGGGACTCACCAGCCACTTCACTTTGAAGGAGAAGAGAGCACTGAAGGCAAAGATCACCCAGATCATAGGGCAGGTGATCAGGCCTAGCCAGAAAATTCGGGACTCCGCTTCAGATGAGGTTTTACCCCCTTGTGCTGGCACCTACAAACAGAAAGGAAATGGCAGTGATCAGGCTGCTCCATCCTACAGATCCCACGTCCTCAACACCAGGGCAGAATCCCCACACTCCCTGGGATTTCCCTGCACACAACAGCACTGGGTGCATCCAAGACTAATTCCTACGTCACACAAAGACATCTCTGCAACAGAAAGCGTTTCCATTTAAGGGAATCTTTTCCATTTCCTCTCAAAATCACTGGATGCAGCAGCATCAAAACTTATGGGAATGCTTGGGGCTAGAAAGGTAAGTTTGGGAAAAATGACATTTCCTGCATGGTTCAGTTACAAAGCTTAGAAACAGGTAAAGGAGTAATTTCCTACTTCCAAAACCCACAGACTTACTTTACTTACATTAAACCAGATCAATATATTACAAGAGCTTTTTAATAACCATTAAAAAGCTCATCTAGCAGCCTACACAAAACGAGGTCACAGATCTGTGGCTGCAAGTAAATGTTCCCTGTGCCATCTCCCCTCACCAGCAGAGCCACCAGCTATCAGGGGGTTCATAAAGCAGACACAAGTACAGGATTAGAAGAAAATCACTGACCTTCCTGGCTTCAAACACCCAGTGACTTCTGCCATCATCATCCACCTGGTTCCACCAGCGCAGGCCAACCATCAGCCGCCCTGTGACGTTCTGAAAGAGAGGAGAACCCACGAGCTCTGTGTCTTCTGCCAAAGAAACCTCCTGCCACAGCTCAGGGCCTGGGCTGCTGCTTTGCACAGTGCCCACCTGCCTCACAGCTGGGAGAACAGGAGCCACAACAAGCCCTACTCTCAGAGATGCAGCACGAGGGGCAGATTTGTGGTGATTCTGAGCTGGTAACAAAGCCTGTGCCACCTCAAAAGGGAGTCTAGTAAGTGTTCTCCACAGCAAGGCAAAGATAACAAAAAGCACAAGGGGAACTCACCTTTACAGCCCAGAAGTCACAGGACAGGAGGAGGATGATGGTCACCATGCAGGCAATGAAGCTGCTGGTTAGGAGCTCGCAGAGCAGGTACACAACGATGGCACTGACTCGGAAGAATAAGTGGAAAAATGATGCCACTGGGTGCCTGGAATGAAGGACAGGACAGTCACAGCTCCTGAGACAAGTGACATTGCCAAGGGATCTCCCAGCAATGCACAGGGTGAGGGTCAGCATCATAACATGAACCCAGTGTTCTGGAAACACGGGAAATAACTGCCTGGAAGCTGACACAAGGGAGAGACATTCCAGAAACTCCCTCTGTCACCACCAACCTTATTTTTGACTTTTTGGATCTCCTGGATACATCATCATCTGCATCAAAGAGAGACACATCTTCAATGTCATCACTGCCATCCTGAGGGGGGAGCAGAGGCAAAGGGTTACAGGAGGAAAATGAAACCCTGTTCCACGTCAGCCTGGGACAGTGTTCACCACCCAGGAAATCACAGAGGCACCTCAGGACCAGGAAGAACGTGAAGATTTAACCACACACAAGCCTGTCACTGTCACCTTAAGAAACGACACAAACTCCAGCAGCCTGGTTTTGCATAATCTCCTGCTTTACTTCGAATTCTCTCCTTTTATACACTGATTGATCCAGCTGAACCAGACTGGGCAATTAATCAATACATTTCACCTGGCTGGCTAATTAGCACAACGCCCTTCTTATAAACAATCTTTGAGGAAAACAAGAAAACAGAAAGTAGGAAAACAACACCTGCAGGCTGTTTATAATAACAAGCTATCATTGTGTTCAATTGCTTAGGGCCTCACCAGCCGATCCTTGGAAAATTAGTTTTCTCACTCTCTGACCAGGCTGCGGCACCACACAAGCCGACACTGTGTCTATCTGAGAAATGATCATTAGGCCTCGGTGTGGGGAGCTGCACCTGGCTGTGTGTGCTCTCCTTGCCTGGATAACCCTCCAGGTGGGGCAGTGGTTTTGTTCCTGGGCCTTCCCGGAGAGTCACTGCCCGGGGCTGTGGCCGGGATGGAGCCCTGCTCTGAGAGAAGCGGCTCCCTTGTGAGCCCCCGTACAACCCCGGTACAATCCCGGTACAACCCCCGTACAACCCCGGTACAACCAGCGGCGCGGAGCGAACCCCAGGGCAGCTCCGTCCCTGTCAAACACCGCCGGGCACCGGCTCTGCAGCCCAGCTGTTGGTACGGACGGGCCTGCGGCGGCAGAAAGCGCCCCTGAGCCCCGCAGTTCGCCCGGGGCCTAGGGGAGGGGGTCCCGCTCCGGGTCCCGGCCCCGATCCTATAACCGCGCCCAGGCCCCTGCTCCGGCCCCGGTCCCAATCCCGATCCCGGTCCCGGTCCCGGTCCCGAGATCCCGGCCCTATGACCCATGCCCAAGCCCCTGATCCCAGCCCGAGCCCGAATGGCTCTCCCGGTCCCGCTGCTGTGTCCCGCGTCCAAGCCCCCGGTCCCGGTCCCGGTCCCGTACCATGGTCGGAGCCTGCCATGGAGCCCCGCCGGGCGCGTCACGGCCGCGGACCAATCGCGGAGCGCCCCGTGACCCCGCTCGGCCGCCACGCCCCCGGCGCGTGCGCGCTGGCGGGAGCCGGGCGCGAGACGTGGCCGNTATGACCCATGCCCAAGCCCCTGATCCCAGCCCGAGCCCGAATGGCTCTCCCGGTCCCGCTGCTGTGTCCCGCGTCCAAGCCCCCGGTCCCGGTCCCGT
>VWZV01015467.1:450489-475242 GCA_013397155.1 Irena cyanogastra
TGAGGGGATCCTGAGGGGAACCGGCACCGCCTGAGGGCAGCGGGGGATCCTGAGGGGAACCGGCACCGCCCGAGGGCAGCGGAGGATCCTGAGGGGATCCTGAGGGGAACCGGCACCGCCTGAGGGGAGCGGGGGATCCTGAGCGGAACCAGCACCGCCTGAGGGCAGCGGGGGATCCTGAGGGGATCCCGGGGAGCCGGCACCGCCTGAGGGGAGCGGGGGATCCTGAGGGATCCCGGGGAACCGGCACCGCCTGAGAGGAGGGGAGCGGGGGATCCTGGGGTGTAGCACCTGAACACCCAGCTGCAGGGAGGTTCTGATTTATGGACTCCAAGTTGAACACAACCCTCTGATCCGCTTCACTTCCTCATGGCCAAAAAGGAACCAGCCTTTCCATGATGTTTTTCCGCCAAGCTTTGTTAAGAGCTGTTTTCCCCGGGGTTTGCGGCGCGGTTCCCTGGCCCAGCAGGCTGGGCTTGCCCTCATTCCTTGGGAGCAGCTGCCATCGTGTGGCGGAGTGTGACATCCCCTGTGCCCGGCACAGCCCCTCGCGGCGACAGTCCCCGTGCCCGGCACAGCCAGCTGCCAGCCCCCTGCGGGTGTTCTTCACTGGCTTCATCCCAGGCTTTGCGAGTCCAAGATAGCATTGAATTAAACAAACCAACACTAATCACAGCCCCGCTGTGGGGAGGGTTTCAGAGACTCATTTCAAACCAGAACTGCTGCTGAAAGCCCCTTGACATGACCATGGGCAGAACTGGCCTCTCTCAAACCTCTGGGTTTTGGTAGGCCAGCTCAGACACTCCAAGCTAGATAAACAGCTTTTTTCAAATACTAGAAAGATTTTTGTCCTCCTGTTAAGTCCTCAGCATTAGTGGAAACCACAGAATCACAGAGTGATTGGGGCTGGAAGAAACCTTGAAGACTATCCAGTTCCACCCCCCTGCCATGGACAGGAAACCTTCCACAGTCTTGTACATGTAGGCATTTACCCACAGAAAGGGGGAAACCGAACCCCTTACCCTATTTTGCATTTCATGGAAATGGAGTTTAAGCTGCTTTCCACAGGTCCTGGGGCTGTTCCTCCCCAGAGCAGCACTGGAGCTTCCCCTGCTGAACCTCCCCAGGGCTCTCTCAGCTCTGTGGCCAGCCTGGCCAGGTCCCTTTGGATGGCAGCACCTCCCTGGGGTTGGTGGCACCACAGGGCATTCATTAATGATGGGTTAAACAAAATCAGACCCAGGATCAACCCCAGTTACTGGCCTCCAAGCACACTTTGTGCCACTGATCCATTGGCTTTCAGTCCACACGTTGGCAGCTTCTACACCCTAATCAATCCACAAAAGCTCTAATAAGATGTTTTTATTATTATTCTCACAGGGTTGAGCCCATCCTGAGTTGTGTGGGTGTCAGACAGTGCCATATTAGTAACGACAGCAGGTTTAGGGAATTAAATCCAGGAGAGGATTCCATTCACTGCCTTGAGAAATAGCTGAATATACCAATAGTATCTCTTAGGAAAACATACCATGGAGAAGTGTTTTACACTTACAATCATAAGGGGTATACATAAATATACTTAAATATATATGAATGAATATATCTGTATTTTATGCTTAAAGCCACATGGCAGACTCAGCTGGACACCAGAATCCCAGGTCGTGGCTGTTTGTAGGACTCAGGGATCACCTCAGATAAATGTGTTATGCCCAAGTTCTGGAGCAGGTGTTTTCCTCTCCCCAGTAAAAGAATCCACAGATAGGCCTTTAATTTTCCTCAGCCAGGCTTTCCTTCTGGCCCTTTCTTTATCTTCCATGGGCTTTGGCTGCTGTGCCTGGTGCTGAGCTGCCACAGCTGCCTCACGCAGCTCCTGCTCTGCTGTCAGGAGCCTGAACCCACTGTCCCTGCGGGAACCGTAGGGACAGGAGAGCTTTCTTCTCCTGGGAGCTTCATTCCTCACCTGTGCAGCTGTGCCAGGTGTTGGTTGGAGCAGCTCTGAAGAAGCTATGCAGAGATCGATGAGCTGATCCCCATCTTTGGGGCCTTTCCCACGGCCACTGGGACTTTTCCTTTCTCCCAGCGAGCCACAAAACTTGGGACGTACAACACAGGGAGCAGGGATGGAGGATTTCACAGCGGGGCTGTGCAAAGAGTTCTTCAGCCTGAGCCGCAGCATTTTGGTTTCAAAGGGCATCGAGATTTTTGTCGTGGTCAGAGAATGGCTGTGCAGCCTGGCACGCTGGAGCCGGGCTGCCTGCTCCTGCTTGTGCTGCAGGGGCGTTTTGGACATGGGCACCTCCCCAGGGCGCTGCTGCGGGGCTGCCATGGCTTTTGCAGAGAGCAAACTGGGGCTGGGGCTGACTGGGGCTGGCTTGCAGAAGCTCTGCAGGGCGCTGATGGTTAAGAGGAACTTGTCAGGGGACATTGGACAGCGCGAGTCTGTCCGGGGCAGCTCACACTCCAAAGTGGCTTCTGCCTCCTCAGGTGCAGGGGAAGCAGGGCCCTGTTCAGCTTCATCATCTGTAACCAAAGCCAAAGCAACACATTTAGGGTCGAGAGGCTTTCCCACACACTGCAGAGCGTAGAGTCAGAGAATCACAGAATAAGCTGAGCTGGGAGGAAGCCACAAGGATCATCCAGTGCAGCTCCTGGCCCTGCCCAAACAATTCCACCCTGAGCATCCCTGGCAGCTCTGTCCAAACCCTCCCGGAGCTCTGGCAGCCTTGGGGCCGTGCCCATTCCCTGGGGAGCCTGGGCAGTGCCAGCACCTCTGGGGGAAGAACCTTTCCCTGATCTCCACCTGACCCTCCCTGGCCCAGCCCCAGCTGTTCCCTGGTGCTGTCTTTTACCAAGCAGACCATCTGTCGGCATCTGCTGGCCTGAAAAGCAGGAACCTTTTCCCAGCCCATCAGTTTATCTGCAGTATTCAGTTTGTGGAGCTGGAGGATTTGTCATCACACTGTATTGAATAGCTCTGACTAAAAACAAAATAACATCACTGTGTTACAATTGAAAAGGTGCCTGTTTCTGTGCAGTTGCCTTTCCCAGTGATGGCAGATCCTGAATGTAGGTGTTCTCTCGCTTTCCCGGGTGTTCGTAATGAATAATTCAAGCCCTGAATCAGCAGTGTGTTTTTCCAAGCCCACCAGCTGTGTGAATATGAATACTACTACTGATTTGTCTTACTCACTTGGAAAATGACAGTGCCTGTCTTGAAAAATGTGTTGAATTTACACCAAACCCTTGTAAAAAGGCAGAAAGGTTTCACAGAAGCCTAGAAAATGACAGAGCCATTGAAATGGAACAGCACATCTGCTCTTGACGACAGCAGAGAGTCTGAATATTGGCTGGGCTGAAGGCAGGGGCTGCTTGGTTTGTAACTCAGTTTAGAAAAGCCAGAACAGCAGAGGCTCAGTGTGATACCTTTGGGTCTCCTACGGCTCTTTGGTCCCTGGCGAGATCTCGGGGACTTGTCTCGAGCTCGCTGCTGCTCTGCACTGGAGCCCTGCTGCTTCCCCTTGCCCGACCTCTTGTCCTTCTTGGGCGCCTCTCTGTCAGCGGGCAGGGAATAGTCCCACAGCACATCCTCGAACTGGAGCAGCAGCAGTCTGCTGGGGGAGTTGGTCACCACCCTGGAGAAGGGAGGAAAGAGCCATAAATGCACAGGAATCACAGACAGGTCCTGCCTGAGGGGCTCCTGTGCAACACAAACCCCGGGGCCTCCAACAGGCCCGAGATCATCATCTCTCCTCGAAGGAGCAGCAGCAATTGACCCCATCAATGAGTCACTGCACGTTTTAACTCGTGCTCTGTGTGAGTCTCTGAGGCTCTTTTCATTCGGCTCCACGGCAAAATTTGTTTAAAATAATTAGGATGAAAATTTCCAGCAGTGGAGAGAGCCAGATCAGAGTAGTGCTAAAGGATGGAAGTACCTAACTACAAATACCATATTGTCAGGGACATTAAGTGTGGATTGAAGGGCTGTGCTGATCTGGTTGGGATGGAGTTAATTTCTTCAAAGCTGCCCATTTATTGCTGTGTTTTAGAGTGTGGCCAACCCAGCCCTCAAACCACAGTAGTGTTTTACTCAGTGCTTCCACAGAAGCTGGGAACCACCTTTAGTTACAGGTGCAAAAGTGAATGAACCTGGAAGGATTTCTCATTATTGGCCTTTATAAAGAGACTGTAGGTCAGGGAACAGGCAGAGGCTGTCATGTATTGGCTTGATTCTCCAACCTCCTAAGAATTTCTGAATTCAGCTTTACAGCTGGGTCTGTATCTTCAGCTGTAGAGAAACAGAAAATTGTACAGTGCTGAAGAGACAAAGGAAATCTCTTCAGCCATTGAAGCAGTTAAAAAATACTGCAGCCCTTAGAAAGTTATTTGTGAGAAGGAAAAAACGCACAGTTCCTTAAATTTCAGTGTAATCTTCCAAATTTGGGTCAGAGCCTGGTGGCAGCTGGTGTCACCCACCTGTTTCCTGCAACATAGAGGGCAGACACGGGGTCCCCGCTGCAGGTGGGCTCCAGGACTCTGAGGCAGGTGCCAGTCAGGAAGTTGAATATCCGAATGCATCCATCAGCACAGCCAGTGATGACTCTGAGGTACAGGAACTCCAGGGACAGAACTTCCCTGAAAACACACCGGGTGAGGGTTGGTGGTTCCATGGAGCTTGCACAAGGAGAAACGGTCAGCGAGCTTTCGGCTGCAGCAGCAGCCCACACTCAGGAGCTGATCAGGACATTGCAAAGGTCTGACAGAGGAGTCTCAGATCACTCCACATCCAAACCAACAGCCCAGTGCATCCTTCCACTGGAAGGTGTCCCTGCCCGTGGCAGGGGGTTGGAATGAGATGATCTTTGAGGTCCCTTCCAACCCAAACCTTTCTGGGATTCTGTGATTCCATGCTCCCCATAGCAAACATATGGTCGTGGCCATCTGCTGCATTTGAAATTTCAGTTTTATGTCCAGGAGAATCCATGAAAACCAAATGATTCTCCAGTTTTCACAGTTCTAGATACAATTAAAGCGTGAGAGGCAGGCATAACATGCAGTTGGTCAGCATGGAACTGGGCCATCTCTATTCCTGCCCAGGTGATGTGACATGCAGTGACCCTGTGGCATGCAGTTGCCCGCCTTGGGATATTGGACTGTGCTCTGTCAGTCTTTAGTCATCCCTGGTTGTGATAAAGTGTTATGGGTTTGCATTTCAGGTTGTTCCAGATCTTAACTGAAAATGCTGTTTGTGACCCCGTGGTGCCTGACAGAGCCTTTGAGATAAAATTGGTGAAAATAGGGATATTTCAAATCCTCAGACTTGTAATTAAGGCATTTTCTGGTCCTGTAAGGGGCACATTTTCTTTACAGATTCAGTCCACTGTTGAATACAACTTGAAACACATCTGATTCCTACTTGGGATGGAAGAAAGCTATCAGGCATCTCCTAAATTTTCCCAACATGCTCCATCCCAGGGCATATCCATCACTGCTCCCCGTGACGAGGTGCCACTGGTCAAAGGACAAGCAGAGAACTGGGCCTTGGTGCCTCTCTAATGTCTGCAAAGTAAAAGAAGAAGGTGCAACACAATCAGTAATCTGGATGTAAATCTGTCTGAGGTGTCCCATGGCTTTCAGGACACCAGCCTGATATGGTTTTATAGGGTGTTATTTACCAGTGCACCCTATGGATAACTGTGTTTGTTTCGTAGTCACTGAAATGTTCTGGGCTTGGTGCTGCTACCGAGCTCCTGGCATGGGATAAGATCCCTTTTCCACCTTTATTACATGTGAAAAAGAGATAAAGGTCTCTCTCCAGAGACCTTTGTGGTCTCTGGCATGTTGTCCCAGGAGGGAAGAGGGCGCTGCCCTGGCTGTGGGGGAAGGGGCTCAGCTGGAGCTGGGATATCTGAGATACCTGAGCTGTTTCTCCATTTCTCCACAGGTGAGGAGCTTCCCTCCTCTCCCAGGTAGGGACTGACACTGATCCTGGACACCAGATCAGGGAATTCACAGTCTCAATGCTCCCACAGCTGCCCAGCTCTTCAGCCCCA
This sequence comes from Irena cyanogastra, assembly GCA_013397155.1. NCBI lineage: Eukaryota > Metazoa > Chordata > Aves > Passeriformes > Irenidae > Irena > Irena cyanogastra. The sequence goes on from VWZV01015467.1 coordinate 456,540, forward strand.
GAATCTGCTGCTGAGAGCAAGGTTCCCGTTTTGGGCTGACCCCTGGTGCCTCCAGCCCCAGGTTAGTGAAGCTCTCCCGTCATCTCCCCAGGTTCAGAAGGTTTCTACAGGAGCAGAGATGAACAAATCTACAGAGAGCAAGCAGTGATGGGGGTGAAGCTAATCACACCCTGCCTTAAAATCAGCAGCTGCTTGCAAGTCAGTTTTTAAATTATCTGCAGTTGCCTGGATTGGTTTAGACTGCTTTAGGGGTTGTTTGGGGAGATTATTTTCTTTTTTAGAAAGTCTTTGGTAAATACAAAAAACTGTGATGAGCTAGCAGAGAGTTTTGACCATTTATCACAGAGTTATCCCCCCAAGAGGAAACTCACCTTGATCAGAGCCCCTGTCTCAGCACTCCAGACCTTCACCAGCCCTCTTTGACCCCCACTGACCACATGGGTTGTGTCCATCCTCACTGCCCACACAGGGCTGTTGTGCATCAGGGTCCTGAGACATTTCCCACTCTTCAGGCTCCACACTGTTGGGGCAAAAGGGAGAAGAATTAAAAATACATCTGTCCCAATGATGAGGTTTGGGATTACAACATGCATTTAAAAATATTATTGGATTACAGTCGCAGCTTGTACCTGCAGCTCTGTTAGGAAATGAATGTTGGCTTAAAAAGCGTAATTGCATGGCAAACAGTTTAAATGTGAAGCCCAGAAAAAGCATGTATTTTTCACCTTTGTTCTATAAGGAAACATCTGACAAAGCTGAAAGTTGATACCACTTGCCCAAGAGCTGGGATGGCGTTACAGCCACAAAGGCATTAAATTCTGAATAAAAGCAGAAGTAATGAGAATTCTGTCCCTGACACAATCAGACACTGTCCTCAGCTCTGACTCACAGCCTCCCTTCCATGCCCGTGCCTGTGTCCCACTCCCCCCAGCCCGTTCTGCTCCAGTGGTTGCCTCTGGCTGGAGCTGCCCCTGCTCCTCTCACCTTTCACCATGCCATCCCCGGCTCCCGACACAAAGTGCTGCTGGTGGGAATGCAGGCAGGTGACGACTGCATAGTGACCCGTGAAGGTTCTCACACAGGCACCACTGTGAATATTCCAGCACCTACGCAGAGGAGAATATTAAGGTCCCCTCCATGTGATTCCATTATTATTATTTCCTATCTAACAGGCCCAACTCTGCTCCCACACACCGAGTTAAAATCAGGAGCTCTTCCACTAAGGTGTCAGAGAAATCATAGCGTTCAAGTCAGGCTTAGCATTAACGTTTTACCCCTACTCCTCCCTTTCCCCTCATTTTGCCAGGGCCGGGTGTCCCAGGCGCGGCCCCAGCTCACCTGATGCTGAGCTCGAAGCTGGTGCTGCTGAGCAGGAGCCCTTGGTCCTCACGGAGGCACAGAGCTCTGACGGGCCCCGCGTGGCCGTGCAGCAGCAGGGGCTGCTCCTTCCCTCCTGGCACACGGAGCAGCCTCACCGTCCTGCTGGCAGCGGCCACCCAGTCCCCACCACCGTAATGGGTTCTCCTTCTGCTGTCAGGCCTGGCAGAAGCAGTGCCTGGGGTGAGCTTTAGCCAGCTGCAGGCCTGGCTCAACACTTCCTGGGCTTAACTGAGCGGGGGGGCAGCACTCCGGTGGGGAACCCTTTGCAGGGCACCACCACAGTCCCTAAATCTGCACATCCCCCTTGGTATCAGGGAGGGCAGAGGGGCTCCTCCCAGCCCCATATCCCTTGGGAAACACCATGGATCACTAACCCTTATTCCTTTAAAAACGGCTTATCTTGGTATCTTTATTTTTAAAGTAGAGATTTCTTAACACTGACACTGAGGGACCGTTCTCCAGGCAGGCAGGAGGGCCACAGGGAAAGGAACAGCTTTCCTGAAGCTGCTCTCAGCCCCACAGCTGGGCACTCTACTCACTGCTCCATGAGGACACAGGTCTTGTAGGGGCCACAGAAGACATTCCTCTCTTCCAGCTCGATCTTGTCAGTTTTCAGTTCCCGATAGGCTTCGTGCAGACTGAAATCCTTCGTCTGATGGCAAGAGAAACAAGGAGGAGTAACTCAGAGAGGCAGGAATACAGCATTGTTCCATAGTATTGAACTTATCAGCTCTAGGGATGAGCCCAGCACCGACCCAGAGTAAGGAAAACCAGAGTGCAGCAAGACCCTGCTTAGTCCAGGGTTGTTCCAAGGCCGTGTTCATAAATGGAAGCCCTGAGACTGCACCCTTTATTCTGCAGGAAGAAATCTCCTGGCCCCAGGATTGTGCCATGACCAGGGACACACAGGGACAAGACAGAAGTTTGGGAATGCCTCCCAAACTCCCTCCCATGTGGGAAGGTGCTGAGCAAGCCCCGGTCCCTATGAACTGCTCACAATGGGGCAATCCAAAAGCAGGAGTGGGAAAGAACAGCACGACTCCAAATGCACTGAGCTGTCTCCCACAAGCTGTCCTCTCTCCTCCCCAAGCACTGACATGCAGCATCCGTGGAAGGCAAACAGCCTCCAACAAACCTTCGACTTACGCCTCTTCTTCTGCTCCTTGTCCTTCACTTCAGTGACCTCACCCTCATCATTCAGCTGGGGAATTTGCACATCGACTCTTTTAGCATAGTTTGGCGTGGTTTTTCTGGGACACAACTCCTGGAATAAACCAATAGAGGCAACAGTTACCGCAGAGCCCACGCTGGCAGGGCGTGCTGCTCATCTCCTCGGGATGCTGAGGCTGCCTGCAGAGCTGAGCTGCACACTCTGGCTGGTTGTTGAGACCTGGATTTCATTTAGCACTTTATCTACCTCAAGTTTAACTTCTGGTGAAAAATAATTGTTGCAGCATATGCCACAGTTGAGACAGCCGTGATACTCAGAATATCACCATACAATTTCAGAAAGCAGCAGCTTACCACATCAGAAGGCTTCAGCAGTCTGCCCATACAGAGCAACAGCATATCACCACAGAAGGCTGCAAACATCTGCTGTTCTTGCTCTTTAGCCCAGCCTTTTATCCCCTCATGTTCATGCATTGCACCTGTGTGTGTGCCCTCTGCTCCCTTTGGTGGCTGCTCAGCACACCTGGGCACTCCCTGGCTCATTGCTGTCAGTGCTGCTCACCTGCTGCTCACAGCTGTGCCCATGGGGATGAGGCTGGGCCACAGCCCANGAGCTCTGACGGGCCCCGCGTGGCCGTGCAGCAGCAGGGGCTGCTCCTTCCCTCCTGGCACACGGAGCAGCCTCACCGTCCTGCTGGCAGCGGCCACCCAGTCCCCACCACCGTAATGGGTTCTCCTTCTGCTGTCAGGCCTGGCAGAAGCAGTGCCTGGGGTGAGCTTTAGCCAGCTGCAGGCCTGGCTCAACACTTCCTGGGCTTAACTGAGCGGGGGGGCAGCACTCCGGTGGGGAACCCTTTGCAGGGCACCACCACAGTCCCTAAATCTGCACATCCCCCTTGGTATCAGGGAGGGCAGAGGGGCTCCTCCCAGCCCCATATCCCTTGGGAAACACCATGGATCACTAACCCTTATTCCTTTAAAAACGGCTTATCTTGGTATCTTTATTTTTAAAGTAGAGATTTCTTAACACTGACACTGAGGGACCGTTCTCCAGGCAGGCAGGAGGGCCACAGGGAAAGGAACAGCTTTCCTGAAGCTGCTCTCAGCCCCACAGCTGGGCACTCTACTCACTGCTCCATGAGGACACAGGTCTTGTAGGGGCCACAGAAGACATTCCTCTCTTCCAGCTCGATCTTGTCAGTTTTCAGTTCCCGATAGGCTTCGTGCAGACTGAAATCCTTCGTCTGATGGCAAGAGAAACAAGGAGGAGTAACTCAGAGAGGCAGGAATACAGCATTGTTCCATAGTATTGAACTTATCAGCTCTAGGGATGAGCCCAGCACCGACCCAGAGTAAGGAAAACCAGAGTGCAGCAAGACCCTGCTTAGTCCAGGGTTGTTCCAAGGCCGTGTTCATAAATGGAAGCCCTGAGACTGCACCCTTTATTCTGCAGGAAGAAATCTTCTGGCCCCAGGATTGTGCCATGACCGGGGACACACAGGGACAAGACAGAAGTTTGGGAATGCCTCCCAAACTCCCTCCCATGTGGGAAGGTGCTGAGCAAGCCCCGGTCCCTATGAACTGCTCACAATGGGGCAATCCAAAAGCAGGAGTGGGAAAGAACAGCACGACTCCAAATGCACTGAGCTGTCTCCCACAAGCTGTCCTCTCTCCTCCCCAAGCACTGACATGCAGCATCCGTGGAAGGCAAACAGCCTCCAACAAACCTTCGACTTACGCCTCTTCTTCTGCTCCTTGTCCTTCACTTCAGTGACCTCACCCTCATCATTCAGCTGGGGAATTTGCACATCGACTCTTTTAGCATAGTTTGGCGTGGTTTTTCTGGGACACAACTCCTGGAATAAACCAATAGAGGCAACAGTTACCGCAGAGCCCACGCTGGCAGGGCGTGCTGCTCATCTCCTCGGGATGCTGAGGCTGCCTGCAGAGCTGAGCTGCACACTCTGGCTGGTTGTTGAGACCTGGATTTCATTTAGCACTTTATCTACCTCAAGTTTAACTTCTGGTGAAAAATAATTGTTGCAGCATATGCCACAGTTGAGACAGCCGTGATACTCAGAATATCACCATACAATTTCAGAAAGCAGCAGCTTACCACATCAGAAGGCTTCAGCAGTCTGCCCATACAGAGCAACAGCATATCACCACAGAAGGCTGCAAACATCTGCTGTTCTTGCTCTTTAGCCCAGCCTTTTATCCCCTCATGTTCATGCATTGCACCTGTGTGTGTGCCCTCTGCTCCCTTTGGTGGCTGCTCAGCACACCTGGGCACTCCCTGGCTCATTGCTGTCAGTGCTGCTCACCTGCTGCTCACAGCTGTGCCCATGGGGATGAGGCTTGGGGCAGCCCCACTCTCAATTACCACAAACTAGGTAACTACAAATATTTGCTTTTCATTATTTTTCCAAACTCTAGTCTTAAGCTTTTAATAAGCAGCAAAATTTTAAGCTCATCTTGTCTTTGGCAGGTGCTCAGTTGACTCAGAATCCAAACTCACTTGGATGAGAGGCTCTCAAAACACCTTGGTCAACACCCAAGATTCATTTTTAGCCTGTGAAATCTTTCCTGAGCTGAGTTTCTGTGCTCCCTTCACAGCCCAAAGCAGCAGAGGCTCCAGACTGTCTCTGGGCAGTCTCTGTCTGTGGCAGGTCCTGCTGGCCAGGCCAGGCCTGTCCCAGGAGTTCTGTTCTGCATTCCTGTGTGCTGGCCACCGCCCAGCTCCTCACAGACACCTTGCATTTCCCTTGCCCTGTGTGGAGCAGTGAAGTTCATTCCTGAGCTGCCTCGGGAGCTGTTGTAGCTCTGCCCAACCTCCACTACCTCTGGACATTTTCATTGTGACCAAAGTCTGCTTTCCTGAAGAATGTTTGGATCCATTTTTAGAGTCACAGGCTCTCCAAAGGAGAGTAAAAGCCATTCTCTGGTGCTTCCTTGTGACACTGTGAGATGTCACCTGGCTTTGCTCTGCAGCTGGAGGTGGAAGGGCCATGGCAGAGCTGGGGGGCAGCCTCTGGTACAGGAATTTCCATTTAACAGCTTGGGCAGCAGCAAACCCTCCTCTTTTTAAAGGGCATAATAATGGCAGGAGCCCAGGTGTCCCACCTGCAACTGCAGGAGGTTCTTCTGTACCGTGCTCCTGCACTCCTTGTCCTCCCGGAGCTGCCTGACCAGGAGTTCCCAGCGACCACTCACAGCAGAGCAGGCATCCAGGGACTTCTGATCCAAAAACCCTGGAAAGTTAAAGGGACAGGTTGGCTGATCCCCGCTGGAAACCATTCTTTACCCTTAGGGGAAAGCACTGGAAAATCAGAGCAGCTTTACCCAGGATGGCCATGGACAGCTGGAATGGCAGGACGTGAGTAAAATCCTTGGGTTGGCTGACATCAGAGCGTGGCTGGACAGACGCAGGAACCATGGTGGCATCTGCATCAGCCAAGGACAGAGGTGAGCCGTCCCTGCATCGGGACCCTCCTGGCAGGGCACTCAGTGTTTTGGGGCCAAAACGGCCGTCTGGTGCTTGGCCACCTGGAAAACAGGGAATTTAGGGTCCTGGAAGGGCTCGAGTTTTGGTACCACGGACAGCACCGCTGTCAGCGCTGCCCTGAAGAGCTGGGCGGTCCGTAACTCATCGCTTTGGCACTGTGCAGGTCTCAGGAAAGAGCTGGGAGCGCTCCTGGTCTGCAGGACAGCTGGCATCAGCGGGGCCTGAGGGACAGGGTGACATCTCTTCCCCCTCACCCCTGCCCCGGGTAGTGGCGAGGGCTCCTCCCTTGTGGAGAGCAGGCGGTCAGAGGGCCACGGGCCGCGCTGGGTGGGCTTGGTGGGGGCGCAGGGCAGCAGCTTGCTCTGTGCTTTGCACCCTCAGCTCCAGCTCCAGCAGCCGCCAGCACGGGAAGGTGACAGCCCCAGGCTGCAAGGGGGCACAGCGGGGCCACTCGTGCCGAGGACATCGCACCGCTTTGCTGAGGGCAGGGAAACCCTCCTCTGCCTTTAGCCGCTCCATTTCCAGCAGCAGGAGTGCGGCTGGAGCTGTGACATTGCAGAAGGAAAGGAAAGGAAGGGAGCTGCTCACCTGCCCGGGGCTCCCGGCCACCGCCACCGCCACTGCCACCGCCGCGACAGTTACCGTAATCTCCAACCGCCGCCGTAATGCTGCTAAGAGCCGCGCAGCCCGCGGGCACAGCCCCTCAGCGGGGACCCCGGGGGATATTGGGGGATACCGGGGGATGTCGGGGTGCCGGGGGATGTTGGGGTGATGGGGATGGCAGGCGCCAGGGGATATTGGGGGATACCGGGGGATGTCGGGGTGCCAGGGGATGTTGGGGTGATGGGGATGGCAGGCGCCAGGGGATATTGGGGGATACCGGGGGATGTCGGGGTGCCGGGGGATGTTGGGGTGATGGGGATGGCAGGCGCCAGGGGATATTGGGGGATACCGGGGGATGTCGGGGTGCCAGGGGATGTTGGGGTGATGGGGATGGCAGGCACCGGGGGATATTGGGGGATACCGGGGGATGTCGGGGTGCCGGGGGATGTTGGGGTGATGGGGATGGCAGGCGCCAGGGGATATTGGGGGATACCGGGGGATGTCGGGGTGCCAGGGGATGTTGGGGTGATGGGGATGGCAGGCACCGGGGGATATTGGGGGATACCGGGGGATGTCGGGGTGCCGGGGGNGATGGGGATGGGGATGGGGATGGGGATGGGGATGGGGATGGGGGAGGAAAAGCAGTGCTGCCCTCCTCATGTTCCTGGGATGGGGAGGGAAGGGCTGGGAGCAGGCTGCTGATGGAGCTGCTGACAGTCCTCAGAGGAGAAGCTCCAAGCCCAAACTGTNCCAGCAGCCCCCCCGGGATGGGGGCAGGGCACCATGTCAGCCCCGAGCACGGCTGGGCCTGCAGGGACCCAAACGGGCCCAGCACGCCCCGGGAAGTGGAGCACGGGTGGCCTTTGGACACTGGTGTTTGGTTTTAGACACAGAAGCCCGGAGGTCACCCAGGTCATAGGCACAGTGCTGACCCAGGGCTTCAGGCAGAGATTGAGCAAAGGCTTGGGTCACACAGATTTTTGACAGCTGGCTCTGCCTGCCAGAGCTTCCCCCGATTAAGATAAGAGCTGATTTAGTCATCTAAAAGTCACAAATGCCCTCAGAGTCAGAGTAAAGGATGTTTTATGCATCATTTGGGACAAGGCAGGAGGATTAACCAGGCCCCTGATCTCAGCTCCCTCCAGCAGGGCACAGCCACCTCCTGGTGGGTGGGACAGTGGGAGGTGTCCCTGCCCGTGGCAGGGGTGGAACTGGATTGGTGCCTGGGTGATTTCCTGGCTCGAGCTGTTCTGGGAAAGGTGAAGGCACCCCAGGAAGAGACATGGAGCTGAAATCCTGTGGCTGGGAGGTTTGCACCGGGAAGAACTGGATGCAAGAGGCACCACGAGTGTTCTTATAAACACCAGCACCCTGTTGTGATGGTTATTTTTTATTGCTCTGAATCCTTCACCAAAGTGAGGGAGCCCCCGCCCAGCCAGGAGCCCCAGGCAGCCCTGCCAGGAGGAGCTCGAGCAGTGGGGATGGGGATGGGGATGGGGATGGGGATGGGGATGGGGATGGGGATGGGGATGGGGGAGGAAAAGCAGTGCTGCCCTCCTCATGTTCCTGGGATGGGGAGGGAAGGGCTGGGAGCAGGCTGCTGATGGAGCTGCTGACAGTCCTCAGAGGAGAAGCTCCAAGCCCAAACTGTCCCTCCTGTGGTGGCTGTGCCCTCATGGTCACAGGGCTCGCTCTGGGGCAGGGGTGGAGGCACCTGGAGAGCCTTTCCTTGTCCCCCTCTCCCACCTTAGGAGGACACCGGGCGTGGGAGAGCGAAGAACTTGCCCGGGATCGCCCTCCTCTCGATCTCGAGCCACAGGGAGAACAAATCCAGCTCCCTGTGCTCCGTGGCCAGCTGGAAGGTGAAGCTCTGCAGCAGCGTGGTGAGGAACAGGAAGAGCTCGATGCGGGCCAGCGCCTCCCCCGGGCACATCCTCTTCCCTGGGCACGAGAGAGGGGCGACCCCGGTGGGGAACGAGGGGACAGGAGGGTGGGCAGGCAGCCGTGGGGAGGGTGGCACTGCGGTGCCACTGGGTGTCTGTGCTGGCACTCCTGGGCACGGAGCTGGCAGGGTGGGGAGCACTGACCTGCCGAGAATGCCATGAAGGCCTCGCGCTTCCTGAACTCGCCCCTCTCATCCAAGAAGTGTGCGGGGTCCACTTTTTTGGGGTTCTCCCACTGGGTTGGGTCCGAATGCACAGAGGAAAGTACCGGAATAACAGGAGTGCCCTGTGGGAGAGGGATGGGCAGGGGTGTGAGGAGGGACTTCAGGGCCACGCCATGGGCTCTGCTGGGGTGGAGTAGTCAGGGGGGAGCATCTGGGGGAGGCTGGGTGTGCACCCAATACCCAAGCAGGTTCCCATGGGGAGGCAGGCTGAACCGGTGGCTCTGTGCCGCTGGTACAACCGGCATGGGGCTCTGCTGTCCCCATGGTGCTGCCAGTCTGTGCAGCTCATGGCACACAAATTACTGAGTTACTCCCACGGATTTCTGTTAAAGCCCCTCTCACTGCCCCAAATGCAAAGGCAGGAGATGTTCCCTCGGGGTGAGTTTTGCACACAGTGCTCGTGGTCAGACCAGGAGGGGTGGCTGTCCCCAGACCTGACCTGGCCCCACCCCAGGCTGGGCTCCTGCTCCGGCCCCGCACGGCTCCAAGGAGCGAAGGGCTGTTTTCCAGGACGGGCAAGAAGGGACAGGGGCTGTGGGCAGGACAGGCAGTGACATTCACGTGCCTCTGCTCCCCTCTGAAAGGTCGTTGCTACCGAGGATTGGGAAAGACACGGGACCTTCAAACGTGTGCAAACAGTCCAGGGACAAAGGCAAATGTCACCGAAGCCGCGCTTCCCCCTCTCCCTTGGGGACAGGCCACGCTGTGTACCTTGGGGATGGTGTAACCCCTGAACAGGACGTCCTGCGTCGTCATGCGCGGGAAGTTCTCGATGCGGGACTTGTGGAAGCGCTGCAGCTCGTGGATCACGGCGTTGGTGTAGGGCATGCGCAGCTTGTCCTCTGTGCTGGGGGCACGGCCAGTGCCCACCACGGCATCGATCTCCTCCTGGACCTTGGCTGGGACAGCGGGGGCTGGGTGCCTGCTGTGCAGCCTCCCCAGAGTTTCTCACTGGCCCCACGGGCACTTATCCTAAACCCAGGGCTGGGCTAGAGGGGCAGCAACCTGGCCTAATCCCTTGTGGAGCCCAGAAACAGTCTCTGCCCTCATCCCTCCCTGCATCAGCAAGCTCAGAGCATCTCCCACAGGCCAGTCCTGGGCTATCTGCGTGGGCAGGGATGGAACACAGGGAGAAGCACCCGGATCCCCCTGGCCTGTGGCAGTCTGTGTCTAACGGCTCCCACCCTTGGGTGACCCCACAGGATGATTGGGGTCTGCCCCCAGACAGGACCCTCCAGGGCTGGGACCCTCTGCCCCGTGAGCACCCCAGGCACAGCAGCAGCTGTGTTTTACCTTGGATGTGGGGGTGCTTTGCCAGCATCAGCAGGAAGAACACCAGGGTGTTGCTGGTTGTCACCGTCCCGGCGCCGAAGAGGTTGAACACTGACATGATCAGGTCCTCCTGGCTGTACATGGTCTCTGGGCTGCCCTTCTCCTGCAAGAAGGTGTAGAGGGGAGGGATGCAGTGTTGTCTGGGTGATACTCCAGGCTGCAGCCAGGCTGGAGGGCAGCCCCCCTCACCTTCTCTGCTCTTATCAGGAAACAGTCGATGTAGTCCCGGGGGCAGCTGGAGTCCAGAGTCAGCTGGTGGAGCTGCACCTTCTCCTGGATGTGGTCCTTCAGCTTCTGGCAGTCAGCCAGGACCTTCTTGTGCGGCCCCGGGAGCCGGTCCATGATGCTGGGAAAGGTGTTGTACACCTGTGGGGACCGGGGGCACGGCAGGGCTCAGGCTCCTGGGCAGAGCCTCCGCTCCCCTCCCTCAAATCCACGCTGTCCCCCCAAGGCCAGGGAGCATCCTCAGCCCCTGAGGGCAGCAGAGGGAGGCTGCTGAGCACACCAGGCCCCCACCTTGGCGACGGGGGACAGGAAGAAGCTGACGTAGTTCCCGATGGCGTTGAGCAGCTCCAGGAAAGCCGCGTCGCTGTAGCTGTAGCGGCTCCCGAAGACCACGGAGCAGATCACGTTGGACACGGCGTGTCTGAACATGGTCATCGGCTCAAAGGCATTGCCTGCGGCCACCAGAGGTGAGAAAAGCACCAAAAAGTCACCAGTTACTTATCTGCTTCAAGACAGAAAACACCCCTTCCCCGCTGCTCCCTGATTTTGACTCCTGGCTGATCTGCTGGGCCTGGCAGCCACAGCAAAGAGCCCTCCTGGGCTGAGGGCTCCATCCACCTCCTTGCCCTAAACCTTCCCACAGCTCGGACTGAGGGAAGCACAGGCATCTGCAGGACGCCCCAGAAGAGGTGTTGGCACAAGCTAGGTATTGCTGGAGAGGAGGAAGTCACCCTGATAACCCCGAGTGCAGTGCCCTAGCTGTGCGTTCCCAGGCCCACACAGCTCTGTTCCCTATTCCTGTTCCTCCAGCAGGGAATGCTCCTCAGTTGTGGCCATCCCTGCACCAGTTAGAGCAGGATCTCCCTCCTGGGAGTAGCTGTAGCACATCCCTGCAGCTCCTGGTGGGGTGGGCTGGATCTCTGCCCTTCCCTGAAGGGCTCACCCACACCAGGCCCTGCAAACAGCTCTGGAGTCACACATGTCCCATGGGGCTCTTGTGTGTCCTCTGCCTGCCACAGGGCCAGTGAGGCCAGGAGCCACGTCACCTTTGAGCTTTGCCAGCAGCTCCACCAGGTGCTGAGCCTCCTGCTGCACCTTCTGGGACATGGAGCTCTTCCCCATCCCGAAGTCCCGCAGGGTGCTGAGCGTGAACCTCCGCAGCTCCCGCCACTTCTTCTCATTGTTGGAGACAAACCCTGGAGGGACAGAGGAGGTCAGCCCCTGCCCACCCTGCTGCTCCCCAGGAGTGGGAACCCTGCTCTGAGCCAGGCTGAACAAAGCTGGAACTGCCTAACTGGAATTAATACTGTCCTTGACAAGGGGAAGGGTCTTGCAGAGCAGGAAATGGGCCTCTGAGGTCTTGGGTGCTGAGCCCTTCCCTAGACCAGGGTGTGGCCATCTGCTCACCCAGGTGGATCCAACAGAGATCCAGGCACTCACCGTAGTCTCTGGAGAGCTGCATCAGGAGGGGGATCTCGGGTCTGCCCCCAAACTCCTCGGAGTGTGCCACCAGGGCGTCCTTCACCGCCTCGTACCCGCAGAGCACCACCACCGGCTTCAGCCCCAGCCACACGGTGAAGATGGGGCCGTAGGTGCTGCTGAGCTGGGGGACGGGCAGCTCTGTGAGCCAGGGCCCCACACCAGTTCATTCACTTCATTTCAAACTGGGACTCGTGCCCACAGCACTGGTGAATGCCCAGCAGGGAGAGGAAATGCCTCGCTCAAAGCTGTGACCTCATCTGACTCCCTGTCCCTGTCCCTGTGGGATTTATCCCAGGGCCACTTTGGGGGTTCCAAGCATCATCTCCGGGAAGCAGCTCTGCACAGCGGCGTTGTCACCACGTGGGGCCCTTACAGGAGGAGAAAGGCTCCAATAACAGGGTTGATTCTGCTCCCAGCAGAAGGGATTTAGGCAATTTCAGTAGAGCAAGAGATGGGGGAGGGAAGAAGAGAAAAGAAATGTAGGAAGAGTCACCCATGGGATTCCCCTTTTATTTTGGCACGGGACTCTCCCACTGTCTGTCCTGCTGTCCTGCGAACAGGTCCAGCATGGCCACTTGTCCCTTACCTTCTCATAGTGCCTGTAGAGGGGCAGGACATCTTTCTGCCACAGGTTGCCCAGGATGGGCCACGGGGCCGGGCCGGGAGGCAGCCGGCTCCTCTTCGTGTCACTCCTCCAGATCAGGAACCACAGGACGGAGAGGAGGAGGAGGAGGAGAGTGACGAACAGCCCGGCCGATCCTGCGTCCATCCTCACCGTGCTGCCGAGCAGGGGAAGGAAGGAAGGAGGGAATTCCGGGGAGGAAGCCGAGCAGAGAGCAGAGCGGAGCCCAGAGCTGCTGTGTGCGCCCTTCCCGAGCACGGGGGGCTCCGGGCTGCTCGGGGGCCGGGCCACGCCTGTCCCCGCTGTGCTGTGACTGAGGTCTCACAGCCGTCCTGGGCACTGGGAGCTCTGTGAGACCCCGCGGGAGCACTGGGGAGGTGGTGACTGTCCCCTGCCCCTGTCCTCAGTCACCTTTGCTCGGTGCTCCCTTGTGGTCACACAGAGGAGGAAGATGTCAGTGTCACTGTCCTGGCCAAGCCTTTCATGTCCCCTCCAGTCACTACCCCATTGGTCACTGCCTTGCTCACCGGGGCAGTGACCCAGGAGGGGGTGTTCCGGCAAACAGAGACACCTTGCAAGGAGGGCACTGTGCCTGGCCACACGCCTGTGGGGTGACAGTGTTCCATCAAGCTCCTTTCTGACGGAAAATGGATCAGAAAATAGAAAAATCTTTTTTTTTTTTTCTGGTATCTTTTGGGGCTCCTCTTGGGCTTTGGAGGAACATCAGCCCAAGGTGTTGTGGTTGTTGGAGGTGTGGGTTAACTCCTCCCTGGGCTCCTCCAATGTGCATCTTGCTCTGAGCACCTGCACATCTGGCTGCACACGAGCACATCTGGCACGGGCACAGCCACACCTGGGCTGAGCAAGCTGGGCACAGGCCAGCTCCCAGGAAAGGTGGGATTCCTCCCGGAGGAGAAGAGGGAGGAGGTTTGGGTCCATGCTGGTCCCTGCAGAGGAAGGAGCCCCTCAGCAGGGGGAATTCAGTGGTGCTGGCAGAGAGAAGCCTGACCTGCTCCACTGCCCTGGAGCAGAGCATCTCCCGGAGCAGCCACAGGATCAGGCTCACCCAGGCTGTGGGGAGCCCCCAGCCTCCCTGCCCTCCTCACACCCTTCCCATCCAAGATGTTTTCCAGTCGATTTCCGGATCCCACCTTGGGCATGGAGCAAAGCTACGCCCAGGCTTCCCCTGCTCAGCCTTGCTTCAGCTCGGCTCTGTGGTGACACTGACACCAAGGCAAGGGACGTTATCCTAATGCCACTTTCCCACAGCCATCCTGAACCCTCCGAGGTGCTCTGCTCCCCCAGGGCCTCGTCCCTGTGGAATGGAGGATGTGTAAACACCTCTGCAGCACATTCCAGGCTGTCCCCTCTCCCCTCTGCCAGCCCAGGCTGAGGCAGCCCTGGCAGCCACTCGCCGTGAGGCCCAGAGCAGTTAATGACTGAGCTGGGAGTATTTTTGGTTGCTCTCAATAATGCAGCAGCACTGGCTGAGCGGAGCCTGGCTGTAATTACAGGGCCAGTGTCATTTGTCATCGGTGTCGCCCTGCTGGCTGCGTGATTCCAACGCCCCTGTCACACCCCCGGGGTGTGATCCTTTGGAGTGTTGATGTCCCAGCTCTGGTGGCACCCCGGGCACTGAGCAGGGCTCTGGGCTTTGGTACCTGCGGGTCCAGCCCTGCACCCTCTGGGGGCTCAGCCGGGCCCTTCCTTCCCCCACCTCCACGTCCCAGCTGAAGCAAGCAGACAGCCTGGCCAGGCTTCCAAGGCGTGCTCGTCCCACGAGCAGCACGAGGCTTCCCCCAGTGCCAGCAGGTTTCTCCTGGTTCATGAAACATCTCAAAGGTCTCTGGGAGCCCTGTGGGACACCAGGGGTGAGACCTGCTGTGGGTGTGAGAGGCAGCCAGGTGTTTCTGTGTCCACTCTTCCCAAGCAGGAAGACTTAATTCAAGAGGAAGATGAAGCAATCCTCACTTTCCCTCAATAAATATAATCAAACACCTGCTCCTGGTTTTAATTGCAATGGAGCAGCAGCAGCAGCAGCAGGTGATCTGTACAGCGGTGGCAAAGCAGAGCAGAGCACAATCCCGGCGTTGGGAACAGGTGTGGGAAGGGTATTGGTTAATCAGGGACAGCCAGCCTTCATTGGGATCCTTCCGTGGCTGGGAAAACGAGAGCCAGGCGCTCTGCCCGTTAATCAGAGTGCACAGAAGGCGGAGGAGCTGCTCCGTCTGCAGTGCCCGCGGGATCCATCGCGCTCCAGAGCCGTGCGCATCAAGGGCAGGATGCCCGAGGTCACTGCCCCCGGTGTGAGGACAGCCGATCCCAGGGATGCGTTAGCGCTTGGGAATGCGCCGCTGGAGCGGCTCCTGCCCGCGGGCACAGCCCCTCTGCCACCCCAGCGCAGGGAGCGACCTCCAGCGCCGCGCCTGCCGTGACAAATTATGGAGATATAATTAAACTTTCCAACAGCATTTCAATTTCCAACCCCCCCCGCTTTCCCTGCTGCCCATCCGAGGGGTGATGGGTGTGAGGAGTGAGGGGTGGCTCTGGGAGGTTTGCGGCTGCACCAGGCACTGCCCATAGAGCCTGCAGTAATTAATTGCTTAATTAGCCAGCATTCATTCATTGATCCCTCCCGTAATTTCCTGGAGAGAGAGGTTGGCTGCAGCAGGGGGCTTGTGGTGAGTCTGGATTATGGGGGCAATTCAGGAAAGGAGCCTGCAGCTCTCCCCGAACCCTCACTCCTCACAGGACCCGGGCCCTGCTCCCACTTCCCCATAAACATGGCTCTATTCCTAAACCATGTTTGGAGAGGGCAGATCTTGCCCTGTGTTCATGGAAAATGAGCCAAGCCTTGCCACACTCCCTTTTCCCTGGTGGTGAGATGGATCCCAGCAGGATGTCAGGGAGCTGTTGGGAAAATCATCCAAAGGATGTGAAGTACAGGGGATTCCTCAGAACAGCTGCACTGCCCTGAAACCTTCCCGTCCTGCTGTTCACCTTCCTGCAATAATTACAGAGGGAGAAAAAATCCCCTCTTCCTCCACTGCTGCCTGGCAAACACCCCACGGCCTTACCCGGGACACGGCGCTCCTTTGCTGCCCGTTTGTGCATTTATCACATCCATGAACCTCATAAAGACGCGTTCATTCAATGAGGGGAGAAATCAGCACTCCGCACAGTGGAGGGTGGTGCTCACACCCGCCCGAGCAGCGCCGGGAGAGAGGCACCCACGGCGGGAGCCGGGCCGGTGACCTGGCGCTGGCACCGTGTCCCTGGATGGGCTGGGGGGTCCCTGAAGTGCCAGCGCCTTCCCCCGCATTTCTGTGGCTGGTGCCAGCTCTGGGGCTGGGCCCAGAGCCCCGGAGGGCACCGTCCCTACAAACCACCCGCAGGACTCGGCGCTGGGGACAAGAGGCTCTGGCCGCCCCTGCCCCTCCTCCTCGTGGGCCGGGTCCCAGCGGGTGTCACTCCGTCCTCCCGGAGCGTTGGACCCTGGGCTCTGCGGCAGGCGGGGATCCTGCGGGCCGGGGGCGGGAGCGAGCCGCGGGCACAGCCCGAGCACAGCGCCAGCCCTGTCCCGGCCAAGGGGGCAGCTCCGGTGCCATATGTCACCCGGCGGGATGGGCACCGCCGGGCCAGGTGGCAGATGGCAGGTGGAGCAGGGCTGCTCCTCCTGGCGGCACTGCCCGTGCCAGGCACAGCGGCCGATTCCAGCCGGGAGAGGGGAGCAGAGGGATGCTGCAGGCCCCGGGCAGCCAGCCCTGCTGCCGAGGAAATCGCTCCTGCCCGGGGCACGCTTATTCGCATTGCACAGGGACTGGAACACGGAGCGCACAGCCTGGTGCCTGCTGGGCTTGGGAATGGGCTGGGCTGGGATGGGATGGGCTGGGATCCTGCAGAGCCTGAGGGCTCGTGCTCCAGCACAGCTTAGCCGGGACAGAGCAGGGGTTTGGCAGTGGTCACTTGTCCCCACCAGCCCAGGGATGAGGGGTGGGAGCATCTCCTCGGCTGTGCCCCCCGCTCCCCTCCTCCCTTTCCCCGTTTTCCTGCTGCAGGGATTGCACAGACACGGCTTCCATCCCACCCTTCATTATCTCTGTCTCCTGGAACAGCAAACAGGGAAATTTGATTAAACCCTCTCGCAGGGAGCTTATCAGCCTGTGGGAAGGCCATGAGCTCTCTTCTGCCCGGAGAGCATCCCTGCTGCTGCCGGGCTGTGGCTCCTGCTGCCTCCACGCCACGGTGCCCTCCGGAGCCCGAGGAGAGGCCGGTGGGATGTGACACCTGCTGGTGGCGTGTCTGGCCGGGGAGCAGGCGGGGCAGGAGGGAGGGACGCGGGGCAGGAGGAGCCTGCGCGGGTGGGGCCAGCGGGGCCAGCGGGGCCAGCGCCGCGCTCCCGTCAGCGCCGCTCTCTCAGAGGGCCTGCCACTGAAATGGGCTGCTCTGATGTTAATTGGCTTTGACCCATCTGGGCCGACGCTATCAGATCTTGGAGGTTCAGCGGCGCCGAGACGCTGGGTGGACGGGAGGGACAGCCCTGTCAGTGTGGGAAGGAGGGAGGGCTCGAGCCAGAGGCACCGGGCGCTCAGACTGAGCTTATCGGCAGCGCTGCGCTGGTGAAGGCGGAGAGAATCCGCCCTGATGGGATTTAGTTTTGGAACTGCCTCTGGGCCAGGGGAAGCTGGGCACCCTTACTGTGTCCTACAAGGATTTTCCCGGTGTTGTCCGTGAGTGTCACCCTTCCTGCGCCCATGGAGGGAACATCGTGCTGGCCCCATGGTGGGAACCACGGCTCTGAGCTGTGCCGCTCCCTGTCCCTCTTCAGAGGAGCCAGAATTCCCTGCCTCCGCCCCCGACACCACATAAAATATCTGCCTTTTCCGTCCCGCAGTAATGGTGCAATTTAGAATGGAAAAACGGGGAGAGGAAGTGCTGAGCCTGCAGGAGCTGATGCCAGGGGAGATGCCAGGAGCTGCCTGGCTGTGAAACATTCCCAGATCCTGAGAGAGGCGGGGGGTGTGGTGCAACAGCAGCGTCCCAGAGAGGAAAGGGCCCCCCGGGCACCGTCCCGGGGAAAGACCCCACCCTGGGCATGGGCAGAGGCTTTGGGCTCCTGCAGCGGGAGCCCGGATCCCTCACCCCGTCCCTCTGCATTCCGGTGCTCAGGCTGTAAAAATCCCGGGGCACTTTCCTAGCCCATTTTTCTGCTGGGAAGACAGGACAAGGGCTGCGGGCTGCAGAGGAGCAGAAGCTTGGCGGGATGCAGCAGCGAGCGCGGCTCTCCTGAGCCCGCTCTGGCAGGGCGGATCACGGGCAGGTGGGAAGGGCCGGGAGCCGCGGGGTGTCCGACCAGAGCTCCCGGCCCGGGGCAGGGGCTGCCCGGGGCTCTCTGCCCATGGCAGGCAGTGGCCACTCGCAGCCCTGCGGGTCGGGTCCAGGTCCGGGACGGGGAAGGTGCGGCTGCCCGCAGGGAGCGTCACGGGGCGTTCCCTGAGCAGGTTTCACATCTTCAGGAGGATCAGTAGATTCTGTTTGTTCCACACCAAAATGCTCCAGAGCAATTAAATCAATCGAGTGCCCTTCAAACCCGAGCGGTGCCAGCGCGGCCAGAGCTGCCCTTTGGGGGCTCAGCATCGCCGCAGCTCCTGCCCGGGCTCTGCAGAGCCTGCGGGCACAGAGCAGCCAGGCAGGGGGGTCCCCGGCTGCGACAGGCTCCTGCTGTCCTGCCCGGGGCTGCCGCCAGGCCCTGCTCCGGCTCACCCGCCTCTGCCCCAGGGGCTGTTCAAACCTGCCCCAGGCCCCAGTGTCCCCAGTCCCAGGGGCTGGGACAGCAGAGATGGGGGTGCCGAGGTGGGAGCCGGGGGCCGGGAGGGCTGCGGGAGCGGTGCGGGGGCCGCGGGAATTCCGGGGAGCTGCCGAGGGATGCCAGGAGAGCCCGGGGGATGCGGGGGCCGTGCCAAGGGACGCCGAGGTGATGCCGGGCGGATGCCAGGGATGCTGGAGCGACGCTGGGGCCGTGTCACGGGACCGAGGGGATGCCAGGTGACGCTGGGCGTGCCAGAGGGATGCCGGGGGGACGCCAGGTGAGGCCGAGGCCGTGTCGAGTGACGCTGAGGGATGCCGGGGGGATGCCGGAGCCACGCCCAGGGATGCCGGGGGGAAGTCGGGGGATGCCGGGGGGGATGCCCGGCTCCAGGCTCGCTCCAAGACCCCC
>VWZV01015469.1:0-23589 GCA_013397155.1 Irena cyanogastra
TTTTTCTTTCTTTCTTTCTTGTATTTGCTGTATCCCCAACTTTCCCACCACAAAATCCACCTCTATTCCTACAGTAAATTCATTCTCCCTGATGGTAAATTCACACACAGAATTCTGGGTGGCAGGTTCTGACCAGGGCTGCATACAAATTAGCTTGTAGAAAATTGCGTCAAGTTAGGTAAAGAACAAAAGCAAACTGACTTCAAAGGGAGTGAACCAAGTGGAATCTATAGTTACTATGCACTAGGGGTTTAACAGGCTCTGTGTCAACAAAAACAAAAACCACAAAACAGGCAGTAGTCAGATCTGCCTTTCTTTATGTGATACTTAGGAATTCCTTGAACTGCTTTTAGAGCAAATTATAATAAAAAAGTAGATCTTTAATTGGTCTTTGATGTTTGGAATGTAACCATTGCTAACAGCACTTTGTTCTTCCTGGTATTCCACAGTAATACACTGACTCCCTGACTCACCATGTCTGCACCAGTCCACAGACATAGAGAGAGTCTCAGCTGGCAAATCTGACTTGGCTGGCTATAGATGAAATTTGGCTAGCTTCCCAAAGATTAGGCGCCTGGACATGCTTCCTCTTGCTGTTTTTGGTTTTTTTGTGCTCTTTTTTTTTCCTTTCCCCTTTCTAGTCAGTCACTGATGTGTATATATCTAGCAAAGACACAGTGAACTCACAAACTGTCTAGCATGGTCTTATGCTTGTTCTCCTTGTTTCTTTTTCTCCCTTTCTTTTGAGATGGTGCAAAAGAGTTTCAAAACAGAGAGGAGGTTAACAAGACTTTTTAAGAGTCTATTTCTCCCCTTTTTTTTCTTATTAGCTTAGCTGATTACATTAAGAAAGATCTTATTAAGACCATGTCTGCTCTCGTTTATGAGATGGCATGTATTAAAATGCTATCGCCACTTTAATTAGGTCTGTCCACTTGTGGGTTTTATTATAGTTTATAAGATTCTTACCTTTTGAAGGCAAAATTACTTTACTTGACTGGAATTCAGAGACAGCCCTTACTTGCAGGTGGGTCTTGCTGTCTGCCTTTAACCAAAGAGGCTATGCACAGCAAATGTTAAACTTGTATCGGACGACAGGAACGCACCTACTCTTGCATACTGAAAGTTCTGAGAAGCAATTAAGAGGAAGAAGCAAAACAGGATAAAAAGACAACTTAAATCCTAAAGTATGGAAAGGACTGTTTACAGTGTATGCCTCAGATCTGAAAACGCAACCATCCAGCAAGTTTGGACTTGAGCGCCTGAACTATATCACAGACACTTAATCTTATTTTACTTTCAGGCACTCTCCTGTGTGCAGGGTATGAAGCCAAATTGCTAATATGTTAGTCACAGCTTTTATAATATCATTCTAGAGGAACTTTTTCCTCTATCCCTCACTCTTTACTTTCCCCACAAAACCCATTAAAATAGTTGATTGTCCCTGACTTGTCAGGTGCAAAAGAAATGAGTTGCATTTCTCCTGGAGATGAAAGGCACTCAGTTGTTTGATGTGGGGCTCTGGGAGGGATACCCCACTGTCTACATGAGGTGCAAACACAGGACACTGTTCCCAAGACAGGTTAAATATCCATTCTGTGTGCAAAAAAGAAAAGTTTTTCGATTCCTGCTTGTATCTTTGTGATGTCAGAGAGCATATGTCTGCTGCAAAAATCCTCTCATAAAAGTATGTAACCACAGGAATATCAAATAATTCCCTCTTTGTCCATTGACTGCCTTTTTCAGCTATCCCAGATGAGTCTGCTAAACCTGGCTTTGGATACTTGTTAATGAGTATAGAGTAAGTAGAGAGAAAAGATTAAAGGAAGAATACAATCTGTGTGAAACAGTGGCCCTGACTCTAAAGAAGCAGATGATCTAAGGGAAGGAAGAGCTTCCCTTTAAACAAGAGACTCCTCATGCAATGCAAATGATCCCATATGCAGCTGCCACTGGCAGGCAGCCACCCGTCTACAGAAGAATAAAGTCAAAGCAACAATTCCCCTGAACCCTGAAGCTTAGTGACTTCAAACAAGAGAAAAAGAAAAAGTGACATGTTTTTTTCCACTGAACTCTTTCCATCTCTAAACTGTATTGATGACCTCATCAGCTACAGCTGTCAACTTGGAGCTTAGCTTCTTTCTGTCCAATGGACAACATCTGGTACCATCCATGTATTTGTACCTAGGATGGGAAACATGTGGACCATGCTGCCTCAAAAATATATAAAGACAGCCTTAGAAAACAAGCCTTAGCTTTTGCTCACAGTGGCAAGCACACACAAACTCATTAGCTTAGTGGGAACTAAGAAGGGTACATTGACACAGATAATTCAGGAACTCTTGCCTCATTAGGCATATTTTACTGACAGCTAGCTGTGACCATTCTCAGTTTTACATACTTGTGCAGACAGTGACAATGATAAGGGGTTTGTCAATTAGCAAGGTAAAACTCCATCTCCATTGGACTCATCTGTCCTTCTCTGCAGAAGACTCTGGGCTCTTGGTAGTGCATCTACATATTTTCAAGCAATTGACAAGGGGTGGTTCAACTTGAAAATGTGACCATTGCCTTTCTTTGGAGGCGAATTTTCAAATCCAGCAATGTACTTCAGGTTGCAATGACTCTTATTCCCTAGACATGAAGTTCCGGATGCTTGGAATGAGCTGGGATTATAGCATCTCTAGTACTGGAAACATGGTAGACTTCAGGACACATTCTCTCTACCATACAGAAATATGTATTTAAATGTGTCATGTTATTCTTTATGACTTCCCAGCAAATCTCTTCGATGTATCAAGACATCATTGGATTCTCACTTAGTTCTGTGTGGCTTCCAAACAATGCAGTTTGATAGCTGCCAAGGCTGTGATTGTTGTTCACTGAGGAGCACCTTCAAATGTCCATACAATCTTAAGTCTTGGTGCCAAGTACTTTGCAAATGCATGGAAGGAGTGGTGCCTCTCCAGAAAACTTACAATGCAAGGTCCCAGTTCAGCAAAATGTGTTTTGCTGTGTGCTCACACACACGTGTCCGTGGTGGGGAGGAGTCTACTTGGGTGAAGGTTACAACAACATCTTAAAGTCAATGGCAAATTTTGGTGCTTTGCTGAATCAAACTTTACTGCAAGACAAGACAAAGGAACAGGAGAGGAAAAGTGAGAAGCCATGTGGAAAATTTAAAAGCTGCTTGTGTTTCATGTCTTGCTAACATGCAGCCAGAAAGCACACTGTGACATCTACCTGCTAGATGCTTAGTTTTTGTAGTATGTGAGAACGGATTTGGTGCCAGGATTTGAGGAATTGCGGAGATTTAGACAGTTCTGGGAAAACACCCCTTGTGGGAGCAGCTGATAAGCTCACAGCTGAGACACATACTATAAAGTGGAGGAATAGAAACGCACCTGAAAATACAGAAGTGGATAAAAAGCCACACAAAGCTGTGGAAGAAGCTTAGGAATGAAAAATGCTACTGGCTTTTTCTTTCCATTTATTTTGGTACATGTGCTGCCATCTTCCAGTGAAGTTAAGTTTTGGAAGTCTCTTTGCAAATGAGCTTTTAAATATTATTACATTAGTTGGTAAATTTAGCTATGAATGCCACCCTACTTCGAAGATCTGTATTTCATGCATTTCAGGTGAATGAAAAATCAGCACTAAAAATAAGTGAGATAAATTATAGAGTAAAGTGAAGGCGGAATACCTGATAACTTTATGCCTCCTTAATATCCAAAATCTGTCAATTTAAGTGGAGGAAGGGGTCTTCAGTTTGGGAGGATGGCATTTGTTTCAAATGCTGGATGAAGAATGACTGGAAAAGATCACATCAAGATTTGTTCATGGATGATGTTCTTCTCTATCATTTGTCATATATCATGGACCCTCTGTTTTACCACTGGAAAAAAAAGCAGAAACAAGAATGGGCTTAACCCAGAATCTCTACAGCTATCTCTGCTTACAGAAAGTGAAACTGAAATGTGATAACAGGACTTTCTGGGCTGTGTTTTTCTCACAGCCCTGAATTTGGACATCAACAGACTTCACTGACGTTGTGTTGTCTAAGAAACTATTTACTGCTCTTCACACATAGATCCAAATCATTAAGCCTGGGAAATGAAGGGAATTAATGAATGCAGCTGAAGGCCCAAAAGCCAAAAATTTTAGTCTGGAATAAATGTATCTTAATCTTACCCATTTTTTATTACTATAGTTATCAGGAAAAAAAAGTTGATACCTCATACAAAAAAACCAACCAACCAACCAAAACAAAAAAACCCCAAAAACCAAAAAAAACCCCAAACCAAAACAAACAAACAAAAAAAAACAAAACAAAAAACCCCACCCCACAATGCCAAGAGCATCATTATCTGTTTTCCAACTACTTATAAATTACACATATCAAATTTTGAGATGTTGGTCAACATTGAGAAATAGCTATGTATAATGTTCAAGTTGAATTCAACAGAACAGAACTGACCTTGGTAGTGTTTAAATTAACAGTAATTTTCATAGAAAATTTTCCTGCTTTGTCTTAGTTTTCTAGGGCTTTCTACACGTATTAGAAGAAAAGGTAAGGTTACAATTGCTACAGGTAATTAAGGTGTGTGTATATCTTTTCTGTGTCAGAAATTCTGACACAAACAGAAATTATCCGTGTATGTGGTCTGTTTCTTGTTTACAAATGTGAGTTCCATGATTTCACTGCTACATATATGGTACACCTGGGGAAAGTGTGCGATGAAATTGTGAAATTTTGACTACTGACACTTGACATTTGCTCTCACAGCTTTGCCAAAAGGCTTTCATAGCCTTGTCAAAGAGGAAGAGGGCCAAGAGCTCAGTTTAAATCTTTTTTAGGTGAAAACAGCTAGCTTCTACTGGAATTGTGTGCTTAACATAGACACTTGTGTTTAAAACGTGCAATCAGTCAGACATGCTAAAGTTTATCAAGAATTGTAGGAATTACTTCTGTGCTGATATTTATACTCGCCTACAGTATGTCAGTTGAAATTTCATTCTCCTATTATCTCTTTCTACTCACAGCATTGCTACAAAGAACCTGCTTTCTGGTGTGTCTGTAGATTTCCAGCTATGATTATATATTTAGTATGAGAAACACGTATCATAGGACCTGTGTTTTCTGGGAGGAAAAAGAGATACAAAGACCACTCGCAGATACATGCCTCATCACAAACTGAGACAGCTGTGAGCAAGTTATTTGTGACCTAAGGTGAGAGCAGAAGTGAGAAACCCAGATCTTGAGGTTGTTTTCCTTAGATAAAAATGGATATAGAATTTCTAGAATTATTTTCTAGAATTGAATATAAAGTTCTGATGTGAACCTCAGTGTTACTTCCTCAGCAAAATTTTTATTGGACTCACTCTGAAATTTGCTATATGTTATACCAAACTAATAGAAAAAATCCAGTGTTAATCAACTATATGGCAAATATATGCTCCCAATACCAACCCTGTCAAGAAGAAAGTCCTGCAAAGAGAAGCTAGATAAGTGTGTTCATAATATAGTCTATTTCAAGAACTGAACTTTTGAATTGCAAGAACGCTTTAGGAAAAAATATGAAGATAACTTATTCTGATTTGCTCAAAATCTTGAAGTATTGTTCTTTCCTCAAGGTATATGATGCTGTCTTGATATGGACAATATCTTGAAGCAAAAATATTTATAAATATTAATTTATCTCTTGTGAATTTGTGAGCCAAGCCCACAATTTTAGGGTGGACTTGTGCACTAGATTGTGCTGTAGTCTTCATTGAAGTGTAATATTTTTCATAGCTAAACAGAGTCTAGTAGGCAATGTAATGGACTGTAGTCTCACACAAAATCCCTAAATCACAAGATAGCAAATAGCATTTTATTTCTGAAAATATCTTTGAGTTCCTATTTGGCTATTAGTCATTGCCATGTTTCTTAGGTTTTTTTTAAAATGTATCCTTCTGTTTCTCAGGAAACACCAGTACAAGTTTTCTTCATCCTTCTGCAAGATTTTTGGTTATTTTGTGTTGCCAGTATTTCTTCCTTCAATGGAGATGCTCAGCAGGTTTGGGAGACAGAGGGTGGTAGCCTAATGCATTTGGACACTCCAGTCTACACTGTCTCTCTGCACCAGCATTGTCAAGTACACGCTGGGAGATTGGCTGTATGATGATTCTTCTAGAGCAGCAAAAGTGTATTCCAGCCCTTCTCTCTCTGGCTGTGTGACCTTGTTATAACATTTGTAGAGCTTGTAAGGCACACAACTTCAGAAAGTAAGGGTGAGAGAAACTATTTATGAGCACTGTGTGGTGCTTCTGCGTGTGTGATGTCTGAATGGTATCATTAGGCTGATAAAAAGTTTTGATCAATACCATGTACCAAAAGCGAAAGGATTGGATTTTCCGTAAGTTTTTCTAAACTAAATTCCTACTATCCCCCACTGTGGCCACCACTCTATAACTCAAGAGAGGTGGCTCTAGGAATTCCTCCTAGTCTTGCTTCTCCTGTATGTTATCATAGAATCAAAGAATGGTTTGAGTTGAAAGTGAACTTAAAGATAACCTTGTTCCAAACCCCATGCCATGGGCAAGGACACCTTCCACTAGACCAGGTGCATCCAGCCTGGCCTTGAACAGTGCCAGGGATGTGCCATCCACTTATCTAGGATACTTGTTCCAGTGCCTCACCACCCTCACAGTCAAGAATTTCTTCCTAATATGGAATCTAAACCTATCCTCTTTCAGTTTGAAGCCATTCCCCCTTGTCCTGTCATTACATACTCCTGTAAATAGTCTCTCTCCATCTTTCTTGTAGGTTCTCTTTAGGTACTAAAAGGCTGAAATAAAGTCACCGTGAAGTCTTCTCTTTTCCAAGCTGCACAATCCCAAGTCTCTCCTCCTATGAGGGGTGTTCCATTCCTCTGGTAATATTCCATGTGGGTGAGAGTGATTCTGAGAAAGGTGATGTATGATTCTGAGTTCCTTTAAGGGGGGTAATCACACTCAAAAATTGGAATTGAAGTGGTGTGAGATGACGTGCATACAGTCCTGATTAGTGACAGACACACAAGTTAATTTCGTTGCCTACACAAGATCTGGTGCTGACTATACTGTGGTATAGTGCAGCTGTGAGACATCAGCTCTCACAAGAAGTTGTGTGGCTGTGAAATGAGCTCACCTGTATTGCTGCTACACAGCAGGGGCTATGATTAAGCTGTAATTCTCCCCAAAGAGTTTCACAGTTCTCCTTTTGCAACCATCACTAATTCTAAACCTTTGCTCTTCTGACTTTAACCCTCTCTATACCCACAGAGACTCCACTGAGTAGGACATTAGTATTTGACAGCTGAGACTTTCTTCTTTTCTTGGTCAATCAGCTCTTCTTGGGGCACAAATTTAGGGGTAAAATGAGTGCGGGCACTTGCATTGAAAAATGGAGAAGAGTTTTTAAGAGTACGTCACTTGCATGAAAAGCTGAATTGTGTAGCAGCTTTACTTGGAAAGATAAAAGAGGGTTTAGCTTTAGATGCAAAGGAGAATATGAAGTATTCAATCCCTAGCACTCTGGTCAAGCTCATTGTTAGCTATCCAAAGGAAGTACCATCTATGGTAAATGTAAAGCCTTCAAAAGATTTTCTTTTGATGAGATCTTTCAAAATGGATAGGTCAAACAATCTGTAAGATTCATAATGTCAAATTAATTTCATGGTAGAGATAGATCTAACATTGCTCTTAAGGCTTCTCTATAAAACAACACTACTGAAAAGTTCTGAAGTGCTCATGGGAGGGCACTGACTTTTGAATTTTTCTAATTTTTTTTTCATTGAAAGCACTATTTTTTCAAACATTTTTTTGCTTGGATTATTTTCCCTTGGATTGCTATGACTGATTAGCCTTGTTGCCAAGATTCAGAGGCCTGAAACTGCTGATTTACTTCATTACAATAGATGACATCTTCATTGTTGGTATGGGAGTTTTGGCCTTCACAGAATAAACAGCCTCTGAGAGTACAAAGATTACATTTAAAAGGATAAGCAAGTCCCAAATAACAATGCTATTTAAAAAAGAACTAACCTTAAAGGTTGGAATCATTGAGCTATGCATTACAAAATCTTCTAGTTTAAGAACTTGAAGGACAAAATATTCAGATTTTCCTCCCTTGTCACATCTCTCAAGTATTCTTGAATCTTTATATGGTTTATCCATAGACATAATTTTTGAAACCCACACATTTTCTTTTCTACTCTCTCTGTCTGAGTTCCCTTTCTCATTTATTTAGGTAACTAAGGACCATAAATTTCAGATAATGGCAAGAAGATTAGCTCAATATGCCAGCTGAAGGTTCTTGTCTTCTAAAAGTACTCCCACAATGTAATTACTGATAACTTGAAAAACATGACTGAATAGAATTTTATTTCTTTTTAATTATTATGCTTTGAATTTTTGTATACCAAATCCATATGAAACTGTACATCACAATATCACCTCCATGACAGGCTGCTCAAAATTCTGAATGTAGGTTACTGCAGATTCTGGTGATGGCTCTACATTTTCTCCTAAAAATGTGTAAGCAAACATCTGTACTTGCTGTTATTAATGAAATAATAGATCTCTCAGATATTTTTGCTTCTCTGTGTGGTAGAACTTCTTCTTAGAGCTCAAAGATTTGCTTCATATTCTGCAATATGCAGGTAGAAAGTGTAAAATATGTAAGGGAGTAGGAAATCTGCAGTGCCAACAGTGTCAGCGTGCCAAGCCCCCTTGTGACAAACAGCTTGCGCTATGACATCACTGCTCTGGCCAGATCTCTGCTATGTGTCAGCACAGTTACACTACTGTTATCACCCAGGAAAGGTCCTTGTTTTTCTTCATGAGCAGATCAAATGATTATTGGAGTCTGATATCTTATTATTTGTTTTGATTTTCATCTAGGATATCATTGAGTAGCTGCATGCATTTGAACAGGTAGCAATTTGTGGTCTTTTTTTCTGTTTTTAAAATAGGCATACAAAACAGTCCTAATCCAAGTGTTAGTGCTCTCTGCAGCAGGTTTGAAGATAGCAGCATGTTTACTGAAGTGGAGGATTACCAATATTTCTACAGCATGGTTCACTGCAAATGGTGCCTAAATTCAGACAACTGCTGGTAAGAAGCTGCTGTTTCTCATTGCAATAGTCCAGACTAAAGGATTAAATCCAGACTTGGTGACAGGTTGTTTGTAATATAATTTCCCAAAGAGAAAAATATTTGCCCTGTTATGGTAAGCATAGTTATTTGCCATGGCATGAATCTGGACATCTGTCTGTTCTTGAAACGTTACCTCATTTTACCTTCCAGTACCACTTAACAAATCCACCAATTTTCATGTACAGACAAATAGATGGTTTATTGCTCTGATAGTAATGAGATGAGTCTTCAGGACTCTGGCATAGGAGTACAGAGGAACATGAGCTGTTTAACTAGCCCCCAGAAAGAATATTCTGCCCAGGGCAAGCCACGCAGATAAGCTTGTGCTGTCAAATCTGTGCAGCTATATATGAGAAAGTTGCATCTGGGTTATAACTTGTGACTGTTTGCCTCTTTAAACTTTTTCTAGGTGGTGGGAGTCAAACAGTCTCAAGTAATGCTGGGAGCCTTGTGATAAGGTCACTGGAAGGAGAATGAGATTAACTGCAATCTCTCCCCATCACCTAGGCAGTCATGTTCAAAGCAGGGTGAAGCCTTGTCCAAGTTTTCCCACGTAATGGACAAATGAGGAGAGAGGAGAATTTACGTCGTACAAACCATAATTGCCTAGGCTTAATAGAGAAGTTTATCCACAATAGATATTGTTCATACCTCACTGTGTTCATGTCATTCTGTGTTCACTGGTTACCAAAATACAATCAATGATGTGCTGAAATTTTTGCCTGGGTATTTGCTATAAGAAAAGGTTTTTTCAATGATACAAATACATACATGAATTTCTTAAAAGTGTCTGACATATTTTTAAGGTTTCAGTGAAAAGTGGAAATTTCAGCTGGATATAAAAAAGTTCTGGCTGTTTTAGAGTACAAAGAAAACATTCAGAGAGTGGGCAGAAGAGGAGACAGACATTCTTATGCCTTTCTGACAATAATAAGCATAAGTCTACAGATTCATTGGAAAGACTAGAGAAGAAAACAGAAAGGGCTTTGGTGTTCAGGGACTATAGAAAGTAATTAAGAGATCAGAGACGTGTACAGAAGCCCAGTTTGTGAAAACACTTGGTGATATCAGGAACTGAAAAAGAATTTGTTACTTTTATGGAAAATACTGAAAATGTACTGAGATAACGATGTTTTTTGCAACACTACCCTGAGGTTTCATCCTGTAGTTGTATTCCAGATATTGTGCTGGAGATAATGGCAGTAGGATTCTTCCCTCTGTCAAAAATAATCAGGAAAAAGCCGTTCCATGAGAGAAAGAGAGAAAGATTTCCATGTTGTCATCTATATCAATTTTATTCTGTGAATGGATTTCTGTAAAGAAAACAGTGTTACCATACAGGGTCTACCACATGTAAATCCAGAAAGGAGCATACCTTGGAAATATCCTTGTGAGGATGTGAGAATTTAACATGCCATTGGTCGCTGGACAGGGCCTTAAATTAAAAATAAATTTTCTGCAGGTTGCTTTGAATTGTTCCAGAACATGTTTTCAGAAGGCAATTTTCAGTTCTCTGACCTCTTTATCTACATATATATACAATTAGGATGATTATATAGTGAGTTTTATCAAGCATTGTCAATAACACTTATTTGTTGATTTTCTTCCAATTCCTATTTAGATGAAAATGGAATAATTGAATTTTCCAAAGAATAGTTAGTGTCTTCTAGGCAGGATGCTTTTTGGGTGTCTATGCTGGGACTTCTGTAAGCACCAAAATCTTACTTTTAGGGCAGTAAGACCAATTCACACAAAGTATCCTCAAAGGTTTCCACTGCCATAAATGAAGAGTTGGATTAGCAGGCAAGGAGGTAAAGGCAAGGAAAGGATGATGGAGAAACCTTTGTTACATTTACCATGAAAAGAAATTAACCTGATACACAGAATATAGGATTTAGAGAATCCTCTACTCCGTGCTTTTGACTGACTAATTTGTCTTTCCCTTCTTTGTATACCCATGAGAACCAAACGCTCTCATATGAGAGAAGAAAAACACTAAGAACTTAATAACTTCAAGTTTTCTAGAAAGTAGTAACACAGTAATCTTAATATGCCTTATATAAGGACTCTGAATAACTAGACATATTTTATAGTTTGAACTGTGCCAGCTGTACTGCCTTTTACTGTCTTGCAAGCTGGTATTACGTTATAACAGTAATGTTATAATGTAACTGTCAGCAGTTTGGGGACAGAGTCCTTTAGCTTACTAATGCCAGACTAATGATCTCTTATTTTCCAGAATTCTTGTATTTTGTATTTCCCCTTGCAAATACAGCTTTTTCTGTCTACGTCTTTCCTGCTGTGTTATTTCAGGGCCAAACAGTCCTTGCATTAGCTAAGTGTAGCTGGTCTCATTTGGTGGTGGTCCTGGAAAACCAAAGATATTTGGTAGAAGAATTTATTCATGTAGAAGACATTCAGATAATGAGACTAATAATGAATGAATATGATAGCATGCTTTGTGCTTCTCTTTTTAATTTTTTTGACAACTACAGCAATCTGAGTATCTTTTGTTTTTCTTGACATAAATTGTCATAAAGGTGTTACAACTAATGCACCTACTTTTAAAATCCCCATTTGCACTCAGCTGGAAGCAGAGATTATGAAGATTTCCTTTTTCTGCAAACTACAAATTAATGGCTTTTTAATATTTCTCCTTTCTTTTTACCAACTTTGTGGTGGTTTCATCAAGCTATTTACTGGCTATAACAACAGATAAGTTATTGAATTGTTTCCTGAAATGGGCAGCCACGTCTTCAGCCGAACCGATGCCTTGTGAAGGCTGACCTAGAACAGAGACTAGACAGAGTTAAAGAATACAGCAGGTATTTGTTAAAAGGCCTTAATGGATACACTTTGGGCAATACAAGAGCCTGGCCAGGGCTACAACTAAGAGGAGCCCATAACGGTCAAAAAATGGATGACTGGTCATGAGGTCTCACACTTTTTATAAGTTTTGGTCCATTTGCATATTGGGGTTAATTGTCCAATTGCAGCTTCAGATTATGAAGTTCCATCCTTCTTGTTTTTTCTCTGTCCACTGTTGTTTATGCTCTTGGGCCTGACACTTTTAATGGTCATCCTTGGTCCCAAGCTAGAAAAGGAATTATTTTGTCTACCTACTCTGTGAAGAGAGCTTACCAACATTTAATATGAAGCACAGAGCTACACACCTAGGCAGAATCTGAAAAATATGAAAGCTAAAACTTAAGGCATCATAATCATAATTTAATTTTCAATATGGAAAGGTTTGATGACATTCTTTAGAAGTGGGAAGTTTTCTATGTCCCTAAAGAGGAATCCAGAAAGTAAAAGAGAAGTGTTTTTCTGTTTCTTTGGATAATTTTTCATCCTCCAGAGTTTTTATTTGTCAGATTTGGTAGGCAGTTGACAGATTTGCTGAAGTTTCTGAGACCTACATAGCCCTTGAAAGGGATGGGTTATATTCCTAAGATGTGTTAGGCTAGATAGAACAGTGGCAGATGTTGTTGTTTTAATCCATGAATATATAAACCTCCTCAGTTCTAGTTCCTGTAATAAATAACCTTCCTGAGCAAAACTGCTATTTACAAGAGTCTGGATTTTTCTGTTTCTACTTTTTGAAGTTAGTGTTGATGGCTAGTGAAATTAGTGAAAATATGCTCCTCACACTCTGGGGGTACAACAGAAATAGTCATAAAGTCATAGAATCACCTTATAATGGAATTTGCTGAGGTGGAAGTGGCCCATCGGGATCATCAAAATCCGACTCCTGGCTCAGCACAGGACAGCCCCAGCAATCACACCATGTGCCTGAGAGCACTGTCCAAACACTTCTTGAAATCTGTCAGGCTGGTGCTGTGGTCACTTCCCTAGGAAGCCTGTTCCAGTACCCAACACTCCTCTGGGGTGAAGAACCCTTTGCTGATATCCAACCTAAACCTCCACTGACAAAACTTCAGGCCATTCCCTTGGGTCCTGTCACTGATCATAAAAGTTAAGAAATCAATGTTTGCCCCTCCTCTGCCCCTCATGAGGAAGTTGTAACTGCAATGAAGTCTGTCCTCAGTTTCCAGTTCTCCAGGTTGAACACAACAAGTGACCTCAGCTGCTCCTCAGCTTCCCTCAACGCCCTTCACCATTGTTGTTGCCCTTCTTTGGACACCCTCTAACAGTTTCATGTCTTTCTCATATTGTGACACCCCAAAGTGCCCCCAGCACTGGAGGTGAGGCCGCCCCAGCTCAGAGCAGAGCAGGACAATCCCCTCCCTGTCTGGCTGGCCATGCTGTGCCTGATGCTCCCCAGGACAGGGTTGGCCCTCCTGGCTACCAGGGCACTGCTGACCCATGTTCAACTTGCCACTGACCAGGACCCCAGGCCCAGCATCTCAGTCGCCAGTCTGTCTGTATGTCTGGGCTTGCCCCATCCCAGATGCAGAATCTGGCACTTTTCCTTGTTAAACTTTATACAGTTGGCAATTGCCCTGCCTCTAATTTGTTAAGGTCTCTCTTAATGGCCTCTCTGCCCTCAAGGGAGTCAACAGCTCCTCCCAATTTAGTGTTGCCAGCAAACTTAGTATTCCTTCGAGCCCTGTATCCAAGCAATTTATGAAAGTGTTGAAGAGAATTGGGGCAAGGATGGAGCCCTGTGGAATCCCATTGGTGACTGAACACCAGCCTGATGCCACCCCATTTCTGTCTTATCATTCTGTCTTTTGTGATCCTTCTCTAATTGTTTTGTGTTTCTTTTAGAGACATATTTTAGTAGCTGAATTGTTACCTTTTCTAGTGTGTGCTGGCAAGCTTCCAAATAGGTGCAGGTGCACAGCACTTGCATCACCAAGCTCCAGATGTTGATGTGCCTGAATTGAAGGTGGGGTCAGGCAATTTAATAACCAAATTACCTTAACTGTGTTCAAATATATCAGCTCCTGATGGATCAGGTGAGGGAATACCCATTAAAGAGAATGATTCTGTCATGCTTGTCATGTTTGTCTCTGCTAACTCCAGCAGAGAGCTGAGCCCCGTACAGCAATCTGCTCCCTCCTCTGCTATCCAATGGGGAAGAGAATTTAAAAGGCAGAAGTGGGAAAGCTTATGGATTCAGAAAAAGAGAGCCTAATAGATAAAGCAAAAGCTGCATGTGTAAGCAAAGCAAAATAGGGAATTCTTTCACTAGTTTCTGTAGGTATGCAGGTGTTCAGCCATCCCAAAGAAAGCAAAAGAACAAACCAAATTAAATGAATCCCCATACAAATACAAAAGGAGATTTATTTCTTGTGTGCACCATTAGTTTCACTGGGGATTTGTAAAATACATCAGCTGATTATTTCAGAGCAGTCATTCTCATAACATGAAACCATAACAAATACCCAAAATTATTACATGTGGGGAGTAAATGGCATTGCATTTCTCACAAACACCCACTAAAGCAGCAGTAATTTATTGTTCAGGCAAACCTACTGAATCTTACTAGAGGCAGCTGACTTAGCTCTTTGTTACTGTGCTGCCTGTCATTATTATGAATTGGCATTTCTTGCTAGCATGTGATTTTTTTTTTGTTTTTATAGGTGTGTGCATATATACTTCTGTTTGCTAGAGAGGTCCATGGTAATATTCCATTACTGAAATGGAAAATGTGAATAGTCTGATTTGAATGGCTCCGTACAGCCTGTGTTGTATATGTTGTATCAGCAAGGCCTTTGCATGTTAGGGCTTTCAGTCTAAACAGCATAGCACCATATTCAGACTAAACAACATAGCAAGGCAAAGCTATCACATCCTTTGTAGGAAACCAGCATGACAGGCTGGTTGTCAGGACTTTCTGCCCCTCCACAGACTGGGGAACACAGTGGAATTAGAGGTCTATCTGCCTCTGCAGGTTTATGGTTTTACAGGAATCACAGACATACGGTGGCATAGTCCACATGACAGTAGCATTGCCATGGAGAAATACAAGGTTTTGAGGGACGAGCCGGGAAGATGATGGTAAGGAGTGTGTTTAAGCCCCTTCTGTGTGAGAGTGGCAGGAAAGAATGGAGGTCTGCCTTGGCAGATGGGCAGCACGTGGGCAGTGAGCCAGTTGAGAGGTTGTGATTGAAGGTTAGTGAGCACACCAGCATATGAGCTGTGTTGTGATGGGTGTCTGCTGCAGATCACCTAATCAGGAAGTGTAAGTAGATGAGGCCTTCAGAAACACCTGCAAAAAGCCTCACACTCACAGGTCCTGGTCCTCATGGAGGACTTCAGCCACCCTGGTAACTGCTGGAGAGACAGACCAACAGTCTCTGGAATTCATTTATGATAACTTTCTGACATGTGATCAAACAGTGATGAAGGGACATCCTTTGCCTGTCAACAGACAAGGGAGAACCCTGTGTGCCCTTCTACAACAACATCAATTTGGTAATCATTGCTCCTCTGCCTGGTGTACTGACTCCTACAGACATTGGTGTCCCTAGAACAACAACGTTTAACCTGAGAATCCATTTCTTGTCATGGCGAATCTAAGTGCCATAGCACAAAATAATTTTCTTACAGTCTTTTCTTTACACTTACGTTTTCTTCCTGCCCACACTCTTTTACCTAGAGCAGATTTGTCTCATTGCAGAAGGGGCCAACATATGATATTGCCTTTTTAGATAGCTGGAGTTCTCAACTGCCCATGATGAATTCCCTGCTGAGATGATGACTTGCGTCATCTCAGATCTGACAGCAATGGAGTGAGATGTCACTTCTGTTGTTCCAGAAGTTAGCAGAAAACAGGAACAGTTGTGCAGTAAGCCATTGGAATTTCTCTTTACTAGGCTTCATTACACTTGCTCTGTAATTTCACATTACATATGTATATTATATATTACATATATGTGTATTATATATTATATACAATAACAGAGATTTAAAAATTATTTTGTCAAAAGATGAGAAGCATTCCTTTTCAGTTCAAATCCAGCTATTGTAACCATTGTTTTTCTCCCATTACCTGTGTGCTTAAATTCACCTCTGTTTGTTTTCTATTTAGGAACTGCCACAGATGTTACTGGAAAACACTTTCTACCTGACTTATTAACAACCCACAAGATTCTCAATAGCTCACAAGCCAGCTTACACAATTGGACTGCCATAATGGAAAGTAGATTTCTGTCTCACATTGCTAGTATAAACAAAGCTACAATTGATTATTCCAATTTCCTTTCTATTGCTCTGCTGTGTATTATGTGAAACTGATAAAATATATGCAGAATGAATGTTTATTTTTCTTAGAAATCTCGTATTTCCAGCTATTTACCTGCTGTTCTCTACTGTTTATCTGAGTTTAAAGGCTAAGTATCTTCTATTTTATCTCGCATGGTAAACTGTCAGGTATGTCAAGTATCCCCTGTGCCTCATTAAAATGAGAATACTGAATTAAAATGCTCAGTAAAGACATCATTTGGCTTTGCTAGTATGCTTCATATAATTCCTGTTGGGCCCTGTATGGAAGTGAAAACTACACTCTCTGAGGTCTCTAACCTGCCAATGCACCTGGTGATTGGGGCACCATCCTGCCATCCTATTTAGGATTTCTGTTCTGTATAACAAAAAATGTAAAAATACTACCGCGAGTTTTAATTCCTTTGGGAACTGGATGTGTTTATTCTCTGAAGCTGTTTGTAGGACTGTTTGTAGGAAGCAGATTTGGCAGTGTGTCTATTGTGTTCAGCGTTTCATGAAATGTGTGTTTAGAAGGAAAACTGAAGTGTTCCTCACCTGCTTTGGGTTCTGTCCTTTGGTGAGGGGGACTGATGCAAATGGCTATACTGAAGCATTGTCCAGGTTTGGAAAAGGCCTATGGAAGGTTTGCATTATTTCACCATGTTTTATGGAAAGAGGGATTCAGGTTGCTTGTGCCCGATGTCAGTGCCACACATGAAGCTTTGAGAAGCTGCTGGCTGGCTACATGCAGGGATTTGCCCAGGGACCTCTGTTGTTCGGAGGCTACTTGTCTCCCTCATCTCCCTTTAGCACAGGCAAAACTAGTAATAATGACATTGAAGTACAGTAATAAAGAGGATTTCTTTCCTCAGCATTTTCCAAGTGTCTGCATTTCTCTTGGTAGATAATGGTGTGATTTCCAAGAAGGTGCCCAGGCATAATTTTGCACTTACTTCTCACTTTGATATAATGATTAGTTTTGGTTAATGTGCATTAGGCTGGAGACAACAATAACAATTGATTTATTATTTCTTAATTTAAGCTTGACACAAGTCTCTTGCTTGGAAAAAAAAGCTCTTTGGAATCTCCAGGGTGGTCATACTACCAGCCTCCAGAACACAGACAGTCCAGTCCCTTTTTGTCTCCCTCAGATGCAGTTCTGCATGAGATCTTGCAAATCATCCCCTGGGATTCATGGTCCCCAGTAGTGAGGAAGTGGAGTAGTCTGCCTCTGGCTTATATGAGACTCCAGCTTTCTGGCTCCCAGTTTCCAGTGGGCAAAAAATCAAAACAGCAGCAGGAAAAAATGCCTCTTCTTGGCCCGGATTTTTATTGCCCTCTCTGAGGGGTAGTGGTATGTAACTTTAAGACACAGGGAGTAGTGTTGTTCTTTAGAGGACCTTTAGGAGCCCATTAGTCACTTGCACGACAGGATAAAAAGTTTTCTGTCACTTGGGTGGGGAAGGGTCTTACTGGTTTGCAGAACAGAAAATTTTCCATTCACTGAAATGTTATACTTCTATTATTGCTTGGGTTTGCTTCATTTATTTGCTTTGGAACATTTTTCAGCTGGGACAGTTAATGAATATGAAAGAGACTGTATCTGTGTTGATTCAACTGGTCTTTTATATAAAGTCCCTAAGTCAGCTTTAGTAGCTGAAAATGCATCTGTTTCTCTTCAAATACAAATGGTATCATAGCTGATAAGTCAAATTAAGCCTGAACAAGCAACTCTAGACTACATCTTAACTAGTTTAAGAATCAGTTTTAGAGATTTATAATGCCACCAAGAGTACTGTTCTGTATTATCTCCATGTGCCATGATTTAAACATTTACCAACTACTTACCATTAATAACATAGACACAGAAAATCTCAGTCAGTGAAGCACAGCATATGCAACTGCACAGAGATCTCATCAGTGCCATGGGGCCTCCACACTGAGAGGAAAGAAATTCTGAATTGACTGGTTTTGCATGTGTATAAATCTGTACATTGGCATTCATCCAGTATGGTGGCTTTGACATTTTTCCTTTCCTTTTAGCATATTTTAATATACTAGGTTTCCATTATGAAATAGTAATGTGACAGGGGACAAGGGCAATCACAGATAAACAGAATTTACCACCATTTAATATAGTCAGTATAACTGGTTAGCTTCTCAGTTACTTCTCAGTTACTTCCAGGAAGAGTGTCATGTAAGCGCTTCTACACTTGGCAGACTACTTTGCGGCTTTATAAGCACAAGAAAACCACACATTTGATGCATTGATAAACTGAAATTTAGGGGGTCTTAAGCTTCAAAGAGACATATATCTACAGGCAGCATAGTTAAGCTGCGAAGCTGTGTGCTGTCTCAAGAAAATGAAGGACTCTCCACAACAGAAATTTTACATGAGTTCATTCACTGTCCTGGATGCCACTGTAGCAGAAGCAGCTGCTCCTACACCCTGCTCTGCAAAGGACTGGCTTACTGGTGAGCTGACTCAGGAGGAATGTCAAACACATGCAGACTCTTTCCATCATTCCAGATGGGAAAACCCATCTGGAAGTTTTGGAGCTCAGTTCTTTGCATGGAAATATGTTTAGAGAAAGGAAATAACCGCTTCTCACCTTGTTCTCTCCTCACCTTTCACAAGTGACCTTCAACATTTTTAAAAATTTATTTAAGGAATTATTACCCTTGAATGAAGGGGATGGGGAAAGGCTTTATCTTTTATTGGTCATATTAATTGTATATTTTTGTCTATTACTTGGTAGACTGGATAGCCAAGACTTTTAAAAATAATTTTTATAAGTATAAAAAAATTCCTATGTATAATTTTTATAGTGGTTGGTACAAATGCACACTTTCATATTCACGTTGCTTTCCTGATACTTTCTACAATTAGAAATTGACATGTGTTATGCCTTTTTGCAGTTATTTACTGTAATCCTGTAAGACATCAAAGATTTTAAGGGTTCTCAATTTCTTGGAGGCACAAAAGGCAAGGTCCCCTCTGCCCCCTCACCACACCAATAGCTTATGACACATAGGTTGTTGGAGTCCTGGATGCTGGGAGTTTTAGACTTTCTGGGCTGACAGACTCTGAGCCCCAGGAGAGCACTGCATTTGACCTTAGGCCATGGAGAAGGCTTCAAAAATTGATTGATAGCACTGGGATTACGGGTGTGTAGTTTGATTAGAAGTGTGTAATATCTCAGGGTGGAAAATTTAGAGTTTAAGGGTTTAGAATATAGTAATATATAGAGAGCAAGATGGAAGTTTTAGGGCAGAACCTGGTTCTTCTCCTTCTTCATAGTTTTGGGTGGTGTTTTGTAACTGGACAGAAAAGTATGCATTGCGGATTTTGAGTGATTAGTTATTGGGATAAAAGTGAAAATAATTTGGATGTTTCTTCTTAATTGGATAGTTTAGCCTTAAAAGACCTTGTATAGAAAGATAGTTAGCCATTTTGTAGCTTATTAGTAGAATGCTGTGGAGCTCACAACTTGTAATATAGATAAGAAATAATAAACATCTGAGTCTGGACACGAAATACCGTCCCGAGTGCTTCAATCCCGACCTTGACAGAGGCAGAAATGAAGCCAGGAACTGGCAATAGGTGACATGAAGATTGTTCACAGAGGACATCTATGTACTCCTCAGTGGATTGGAGTTCAGCAAGGCTCTAGGGGAGCTGGTGCAGTCACATGCTGCAGAGATTTTTGTCTGGGTCTTAAGAGAATGAAAACTGGATTAATGTGAGGTTTTGTCTCTTTAAGGCTACCATGGACACTGGGCAGTGTGTTCAAAACTGCATCTAGGTGGTCCATGGAAAGTCACTGTGAAAACACATATAGGAAAAATTAATCTCCAATTTGTGACTGAGAAAGAAGCCACACTGAAGCAAAATCTGGTTATTATGTAGGAGGCAGACAAGATAGACTGAGCTGTTAAACCTGTTCTATAAGCATTTTCAGCATTCAGTTCCATCAGCAGGTTGCACAAATACCTGAGTAAGTAGCTGTAATTTTTTTACCAGTTCTGTTCAGTACAGTCAAATCTATTGATCTATGTTAGTCTTACATTGCTTCCCAGCACTACCTGTGCCAAAAGGTGCCCTGCACTTGCTTTGCAGATTCTTTTCAGGCCCCAAGACAAACATGTTTTCAGCAGCTGGTGCTGTCCCCTGAATATGGAAAGAGCTGTAGGACACTGTGTGTAAGCCTAGGCATTAGGCCATTTTTTTCTCTCCAGGAGTCTGTTTGTGTCGTAGTCTCCCCTGGAAAACTAATGGTAATGTTACTTAACCACAGACATAGTGTCCTGGGAATACTTAATAGGAGAGGTGGGAGCTGAATAGCAGTAATACTACTCATGGGCATAATCAGTCTCCTCTCTTAATGAGGAGCGCAGAGAAACATAAAGCTTTATTAATATGCAGAGATAGGCCAATTTTATGAGGGAGGTGTTCAACAAAAACTGAATGCTAATATAAATAGCCCCAACTAGGATCTTTTCTACAACGAAATTGACCCTGCCCCACATATTGTCATAAAGGGCTGGTTTTTCCAGGCCCCTTCTTCTTCATGTAAGTATTTTAGCTGAGGACATAGCTCCAGAATATTTCTGTTGACATAATGTATTTCTAAACATAGCACTTTTTAACTCTGCAATCAGCTGTAAAAACTAACACCATGCTGCTTGCAAACCAAATAACTGCATCAATTTACATAAAAGAATCAGGAATAAATGACACTCCAGGGGCATGCAAATATCTTATATGATGCAAGACAGTACACCAAGGAATTTCAGCCCAGCATGGAGCAGATATGGCAATTGTACCTAGCTTGTCCTTTTGCACTGTAATTCTTCTCTTATTTCTTCATCAATTGCAATGAGGAAAATAAAATGAAAGAAGCTGGCAGTTTGATCTGGAGTAAAAGCATACTTGTCACATTATGCTGTAACTAATTGACTATTAATAGGCAATAATACAAGCACAGCTTAATACAAGCAATGTCTGGTCATTGTTGTGAAACCTCTGTAGGCTTCTTGACTTTATAGCTTATGTTAACTTAATGGCCTGTGAAGATCTGTACTATTCATTCCTAAACAGCCCCAAAACATTTTAAGCCATTCATCAGGGGTTTGCTAAATCTACTAAAATTCAGTTTTAATTTCTTTCTGCTATTGTTTAGTGAAAGTCCACAACATTCCCCCTCTTATCCTATATTTTTAGCAACACTTCAGAAAATAATTGATAGTTACCTTGATTAATTTATTTCAATATATACATACATTTTCAGAATAACATTTGAAGTTGCCCATCAGCAGAAATGGGCCTGCAGCATTCCTCTGTCCTAGAGCACTCTAGGGCTGTTCACTGGCACTGAAGATTCTCAGTCTTGTTTATAAATTGTTCTTTAAATTGTCAGGCAATAGAGAAAAATGAGTTGGGCTGTTCTTTTACAAGTTGCTGTTTAACAGTGCATATGAGAATTGTAGAGATCTCGTAGTGCAAGTTCTAATATGTGTGCTGCTCTTTGTTCTAGCTCCATGTTGAAAACCTGGTTAACGTCCAATAAAAGGCGCCTGAGTACAGAGAGGTGCACTTGCTGCTAAAAAATATGAAGTGACATGCTAGTGATTGTAATGGCCCTTTTATTCTCTCAACTATATTAACTGATCTCAGCTCCCCATCATGTGCTCCTTTCTCTGTAAATCTATGCCCTCTTACAGTCCACATACCTGTCTGATTGCCAGGACAAGAGCAATGAAGAGAATGGCCTCCTGGCATATGAGATAAGGTAACCATCAAAGTGATGAGATATATTTTTTAAAATTTTATATACCAGGAAAGATGAAACAAAAGTAGTTTTATTTCCAGTCCTGGCATCTGTTTTTAAAAACAAATCCTCTTACTTAGAGGTTGGCTAATTTCACCTCAGTCTGCCTTAACTCCCCTGTTTTTTGTAGATCTACCAAGTAATTTCATACTTGCTGTTAGTTGTGATAAGCAAATATTTTGATCTGACTAAACTCCTTTTTTTTTATTCTTAGTAAGCAGAATACTACAGAAAGCC
This sequence comes from Irena cyanogastra, assembly GCA_013397155.1. Lineage (NCBI taxonomy): Eukaryota > Metazoa > Chordata > Aves > Passeriformes > Irenidae > Irena > Irena cyanogastra. The sequence goes on from VWZV01015469.1 coordinate 22,422, forward strand.
AATTTTTACTTTCCTGCAGAATTAACCAAACATTGCCTATGAATCACATGGAGGTACATTAGAACAAATGTAAGGACACACGCAGAAAATCTTTTCCAAACATTTCTTCATTCAGTTACATTAGAAAACATTGCTTTCCATTAGTCATACTCAAGTTCTGAATAGAGCTTCTCAGCTCTGAAGAAGGAAGAATGCTTCTTTTTGTAGCAGTGCGCGAGGAAGTGAGGGAGGTGGAGAATAAGATGTGGAAGCTGTAACAGAAATGTGAAATTAAAGACCTGAGAAGAGAAGAAATTGAATGAAAAATGATCTGTTCTCATTTGTGTCAATTGGCAAGTAAAAACCATGAAAGCTATTTTGGGGATGGATATTTCTTCTATAAGTTGAGTAACTGGAGTCAACCCAGCATGATTTTCTATATCCTAAATTCTGAAAACATGTTGTAACTTGAAGCCATGAACACCAAGAAAGATTATTTTTCTCCCTTTTCTTTTTTCTCCTCCCTTAAGGCCCAGTTTAATTAGAAGAAGGACAGCTTAGGGAGAAAAAGGTATCTGTTTTGTATCTGCCTTGAAAAGTTATTTGTGAATGGGAGGAAAACATGGGACACAGAACAACTCCAAAATATTGGAGCTCATTCTGCTGGTGTAACATGAATAAATGACATCAGTGTCCTGATTCTAATCATGAGTGTCCATATTTTTATGGCTGATCTTTCCGGAATAAAGCCAGTATTTATTTGCAAATAAAGGCAGACCTAAGTATTAGCCTAGATCAGTCAAAGTCTATTCCCACCTACTAAATGGAAGTGGGACAATTTCATCCTTTAAACGAAAGGGAAAACTGTGTTACTCTTTCAACTTCATGAACCTTTTAAACTGAAGTATCCAATAAATCCTTAGTATGAAAATGCTGTTACCTATTATCAGGTAAATATTTAAGCTCAGATGCAAAATGTAAAGTAATCTTTACTGAAAATAGTTTAAAGAGAGGTGGTTATAATATTGATGCATTGTGGTGCAGAAAAGCATAGCTTTGCTTGATGTTATCTCACTGGAAAGAAAGAGTACAAGCAGCACCCTGCATATCTACCTGCCCCAGTGTTAAAATGTAAATAGTATCAAATCTGAAATAAAATTAAAATTATAAATATAGATTGATTCCACTT
>VWZV01015469.1:23601-34024 GCA_013397155.1 Irena cyanogastra
TTCCACTTTACCATCTTCTGGATATCAAAATAAGTAGTATGAATACTTTAGGGCACCCTTGAGTCCAGGCAGTTTTAATAATGTCATTAAATCTCACAACCATTACTTAACTTGTTAACAATCAGCTTTACAAAATTTCATCTCTCAGTTTCTTCCTTTGCCACACTAGTATAGTCAGCTCCTTTTCAGATATTGGCAAGCAATAATAATTTTTAAATTTATTTCAGGCTCCTGAAGGAGCATTTGTCACTTTTTGTATGTCTGGCAAAATCTGACCTTAAAACATTTGTTACATGAACAAAATGCCATTCTAACTGCATGTCATGTGTGGCAAACTGTCTTTTGCTCAGTTGTAACAGCATCAGACAAGGCTGCCTATCCATCATAAAAGCCCAGTGGACTAAGATCCTGTCTAAAGATGGGTGCCTTGATACAGAGTATGCCTGCGATATATGAGATTTGCCACGGGTTTTACTGGAGGCAGCAATGATCCCTCCAACCTTAAAATCAGCCCCTCAGGGCTGGAGATGCAATGTCTGAGTAAACAACAGTTGGCATCAAAATCTAGGACTGTTTCCCTAGTCACAGCATGTCAGTCACTATCCACTGCAGGTTTGGGTTGCGGGGCTCTCTTGGTTGTGTCAAATGTGGGAAAATTATCCCAGTGTGCATTCCTGTGCTTTAGACTGTCCCTTCTAGACCGCTTTTTGGAAACACTCCAGATTATCTGTGTTGGCACAACACTCAACAAAAAGAGCAGAGCCTTTCTAGTGAGAAGCAGGCATTTCAAGGGAGTAGGTGCTTATATTAACTGTTTATTTACAATGTCCTGTGAGATAACATTTGCCTCTCTTTTATTATATAGAATTAGTGTGAAAAAACACAACCCACTTCACTACTTGTGAGAGACATTTTGGTGGGGGGAAAGTCTAAAACTTGTAAAATGCATTTCAGTAACCACAAAAAAGGCAACTTCTCTGCAAAAGCCTTATGTCAGGATTCATTTCATCTACTACATGAAGGAAAGTGTAATTCAGTATTAATATTGTATTGCTAAGCACAGACACACTGTAATATTTATTTGAGGGGAAAATGTTTGGTTTTTTGCTTCAGGAAATCTTACTCAGAATTTTGCAAGTGAGCTGACCCCCATCCCCTACCAAATGCACATTTTATCTTGTATACACATGGTGACTCTTTGTCTGACCAGCTGAGTTGGGCTCTATCGAACCTTTGTTGACATCAAAGAAGCTGAATCCATTACTTGTTAGCAGGCATGTGTGTGTCAGAACTGTAAGGTTGTCCCTTGCCTTATCTCAGTCTCTTCAAACTTCTAGTGTTTTGCATCAGCATAGCTAGTCACTGCTTAGAAGCAATCCAGCAGACTCCAGGCTTGCACTAATGTCAATGTCTGATGTGTGTTTAGAGGTTGAGAGTAATTTTAGTATAGTAGCACCAGGGACATAAGCTGAAAGCAGTGCTATTGCCACAACAAATTAGTCATATGGGCTTCCTTGAACTAGGAAGCAATCGTTTTAATGAGCATGGGTTGAGACATAGCTGGTCTTTTCTTCTGGGTAAAGGCCAAGGGAGAATAAATTCAGAAGAGCTGATAACTCAGCATTATGAACTTGATTATCAGAATTAGTGAAATCTGCTATGTGCATCTGCTCAGCTTCACCAATATATTTAGTTCTTTAGAAAGATATAGTTTCCTTTTCTCCTGCCTATTGTCTAGTGTGAGCCCCTGTACAGGTAAATAGCATATGGTGGCACCAAGCCAGCCATGCTCTACTCTACACATGTGTGAATGTCAGGTATATCACACATACACACACACACACAAAAAATTAGCCAACCAACCAATCAAAGAAAAAAAACCAAAAAAAATTCCAACAACAAAAAAACCCCCACCCTTCTCCGTCAAGTTCTTCCTTTGCAATTTTGAAAGATTTTGGCTTGCAAAATCAGGGCAATTTCCTTCACGAATTTCAGAGGACAACTCAAGTCACTCTGCTTTTATGGGTGGAAGCACATATGGCCTTGCTTTTTTGCTCAGTGTTTCTCTGGGATGCTGGTAGAATGGTGAGAACCTGTGCCTTACAGTGACTTTAGCTTCACAGCTGGAATTAACAAGAGTGCTCCTAGGGATATGATTTTTTGCTAAAGCAATGCTTTGTTTTGCAAAGCACTTGGAGGGCTGACAGTGGCTCTCTGGTATTGCCATGAGAGCAAGCCACTGCAGAAAGATGGCCCCAAACTGTCCACTCTACTGCTTCAACTCAGCCATTTCTTTCTAATCTAGGAAAGCTTGTGGTGCACTGTTCACAGCCATAAACACGAGATTGTATGAATTGGTAATAACCAGCAAGTGCCACTGGAGCAAGGAAGGCAAGAGAGGATTAAAAATGAAGTCTCCAACTGCCCCTGCTCTGCCAGGGCTGCAGCTATCTGGCAGCCAGAGCCTCTGACGCCCTTGAAGCTTTGAGCTGAGACAGAGAGAATCCCAGCTCCTTGTCCGAGGCCCTGCTTGCTCAGCTTTTCAGATTGTCAAACCAGTAAACACCAGTATAAAATGGCAGTTGTTCTGTTATTTCAATCCAAAACCTAGTGGAATCTCACAACATACCTGTTGTTTTGTGCCACTTTCTCATGACAGAAATGCATGTCTGTCCAGTTTTAACATGGTTTCTTGTCTTACTGTATATCTAGTCATTATCTCCAACAAATATAAAATTCTATAGTTTTTTCCACTTTTAAAACCTTGACTGTCTGCTGATCCTCAACTAAGAATCTCAACTTTATGCATTGCAAAGACTTGGCAAAATGTTTTTCTCTTTTGTTTTAATCTTTGCAGTTCTCTCTGGTTTTAGAACCTTTTAATTTTTTCTGCTTTTAATCAGATTTGTGCAATCAAAATTATGCTCTGCCTGCTGGCCTGGATTTCTTTCCTAGCTCTGGTCTTCCACAGAGCTGACAAGAGATAAAAAAGCTTAAATGATGTGTTGTTCATGGAAATTAAAGAAAATAGAATCAGGTTTTCCTGCATATAAGAGGAGTCTTCTGCTTTCCTCCCCCATGCCTCTCTGAATGGCCTTTTAAAGGCCATTCCTTTTCTTTTAATCTAAAATAAATTTCCACAATGAGCTCAGCATCTTTTTTTGTAGCTGATTGCATTAACCCAGTTTCACAATCCCAGCTGCTGAACAGACCCTTTAGTACACAGGAACATAAAAGCCACATGTGTTTCAAACAGGTAGACACTTTGGAGAAGATGTAACATAAGGGGCAACTTAAAATACCTTCCTCCCCTTATTAATTCATATATACAATTCAGATACAAACCATTAATGAATTTGTAAATTTCATCCAAATTCTAACATTTCAGACCATGATTTTAATGGGACATTTGACTGAGTTTGAACTGCAAGATTCGGGATGAAAGTCGACTTCCATAAGTTAAGAACGTAATTGTGGAGTACTCTCACGATGATCTGGCTAGAGGAAAAAAACAGTGGTTGGGACAGTTACAGTGAATTTTATGTTTTTCCACGAACTGTCAGCGGGGTTTGTGAATATAGCATTATATACAGGAAGTTGAAAGATGTACAAAAAGTAGATATGGTTAGATCTCTTGCATCTGGTAGGCAATTAAAATGATTGCAATATAGTACACCTAAAACTGACGAAGTCGTACTTATCTCAAGTTGACCAAATACATGGATAAGATGTAAAACAGAGGTTTCACTGGCAGTCCCAGGGACTGATGTACTTTCAATATGTCAATACTATTGCTCTAATCCCTGCTGACAGGACTTCACATGGCTCCTGTGCATGAGGGCTTTTTCACCCTTTGAAACAAAGATAGTCTCTTAGGGATGAGGAAGAAGTATTTGCCACATAGCAAACAAACTTCTAGGAATGAAGTTTGGCTAGAAATGTTGCTCCTTTGCCTTGAAAACCGGAAGTAACTAAATATCTATGTTTTGAAATTGATAAGGGAGAGAGGACTCCATGGCCAGGGAGCAGGGAGGAGAGGACCAACACTGGGAGTCTGGGAATACTGTTCAGTTTGGGAAATCAGTTGACAGATCCTTGGTCTGAGTGTGAATTCTGTTGAGTCACTGGTCCAGACTCTGGTCAGTCACTTGGAAACAGCTGGTGTGGTGCTATGGGTATGACCTAGGGTCCTGGATTTTCCACATTCTGCCCATGGATGGCTGCTTCAACTTTACACCTCCTACAGTGCAGGCTCAGCTGTAAGGGTGGCTCTTTGGCAAGTCCCTTGTACATATCCCAGAGAGGGAAATCCTAGTGCAGCCCACACAGAAGCAAGGTACAGCCCTTAGCTGGGGGTTTGCCTTCTGCACCCGGTACTGTGTGAAATCCACCATGTTCGCATGAGGCAGAAGAAAATTGTTTCTTACCCCAGCTTAGCTGGCTGAAAAGCTCCTTCTTATTCTTGTCAGGAAAAATCTTACTAGACTTTGCCTTAAGAGACAGACAGGTGATGAGTTAAAGATATCTGTATCTGGAACACTTTGTACTTTTCATCCTAAGAAGTCAGCATACTTTAAGATCAGACTGTCTCAGCAAGGCATTAGAAAGCCTGGTAAGAAAACATTTCTGTTTCAAGTTTCTCATCTATTATCACTGCTGAGGTCAAGTTCTGCCTTTGTGTCATTGTACCCTCAAGAAATATATATGGTGGAATTTCTCCTCACACTCACAAAGGCATTTTGATGGTGTGTGGTTTTGGTGTTGACCTTGCTAGCAATAAATTCTCTTGTGGAGGATAAGTAATACATATCTTAAAGAGAGATCTGAAAAACTGTAACAGCAAGTGATAATTCTTATATTAGTTGGCAGCTTTTGAGAAAAATTATGTGTGCTTTCTTCTTCCAGCTCCTTCATTAGTTTTGGGTACAGTGGGAGGATGTTTGTTCTTGTAACTGTACTGTTTGGAGTTCTGGATTCAAAAACATTCTCTGTGACCTTGAACAGCCACTTACCTTCTCTGTTCCTTGCTTCCATTCCATAAATAGAATGCAGACTGTATTCTCAACAGGATATTACTCTTTTTCAAAAAAGGTGATTTTTTTTAAAGCACCATTTTTATACCCCTCATTTATGAGCAAATGTTCAACAGCAAGAATTTTGAAGTGTCAGTCTTATCACTACCTTGTAATGAGAGAAAAAGAGACAAAGGATCTAAATTAAACACTTGATATTCACTATTTGAAAATGCAGCTTTCTTTACCACTGCATTTCACAAAGGTTTTGAAAGCTTTAATTTTGGGTCAATTAAGAATAATAGGTTTTGAAACATCATGACCTACACAGATCAAATTTCTCATCCTCTAATCCATTCTTAATAACACTTTTCCCTACTCACCCTGTCTTCATATTCTTGAATGGGACCTCTGCTCCCTAAAACAGTCCCTGTCCTCCACCATAATCCAGATTCAATAAATTGACATGAACATTTCCTCATCTCTTCCAATAATCCCATTTCCTTCAACTTTCACCTTACTTTAGGAGTCAGATAATTTAATATGACTGAAAATGTTGGGAAATATACTTCTGCTGTACATATGGAGGATATCAGTAGGAGGATAGGAGGATAGTACTATAATAAAACTGAAAAAATTTACAATCTTTGAAGAGAATTTGTGTTTAAACCTGATTGATTTTCTGTTAAACTGGTAACTATATTTTTATACTGGTTTTAAAATTACTTTTATTTGTGTTTTAGCCTTCACTGTTATTTGCCAATACTTTCAAATTCCTCTTTGTATGTTTACAAAACACACAGTCATTATGTTAGGTCATCTTTAAGGCTTCCCTTTAAACTTCAGAAAATATGAGATAAAAATTAAAAACACATTTCTGAAAAAAAAAATCAAAACAGAGTGACTGTTTTGAGAGGAGTATTTCTAAATGCAACATCTGTAAAGAATGCAGAGGAAGAGGAAGCAACACAAGCCACATATGGTTTATGTCTGGAATTTGAAGAAAAGATGTGCCCATAGTGCCCATTACTTCTGATTTTTTATTAGAATGTTATGAGAGTGTTATTAGAGTTTTATAAGTTAGAAGTTTTCCTCTAAGAGTCTCTGCAGAGTAGACAGACATTCTCCATACCTTCTTTGGTTGATGTGATAGAGTGTCTACATTGATATAGACAAGCACTATGTGATAGATCTATGTGTCTACATTGATATAGACAAGCACTATGTGATAGATCCTTTCTCTCATATCTTGTCCATTTAGCTGAAGAAGAACTTTGAAATGTAGGAGAAATGATGACTTTTAAAACCTGATTTGGGTAGTAGAGGCTTTTCTTTCTCAGAAACTTCTACTGAAAGGGGAAAAAAAGCAGAATATGTCCACCTAGACTATCCATATTGGAATGTGTTTTCAGAACTTTTTATCACTTTGTTTTTAGAAACTATTTTCCAAAGGTAGCTACAGAAATATCATCTCTGAATTTTATCCATACTTCTGATCTCCAGATAAACAATAAAATGGCATGTGCACACACACATATTTGTTTAGGACAATGTCTGTGGTGTTCCTGTTTCGCTGATGACGGGTGTACTAATTGCTCAAAAGGATTGTACTTGCCTGTGTTTCTGAAATGCCCAGTGAAGATTATGTGCATGCCACAGTGCTTTTGGATCAGGAAAAGATCCTTGCTTTTTCTTCTTAATTATATTCTTTTCAACTCACTGAACGACAACACCCACACTATGTACATGAAAACACTTTCATCAGTTTATATGCAGGGGTGTTTAATATCTGAAATATTTAAACTGCCTAAAAACAAAGCTACAACTGAAAAATGGACAAGCAGCTTCTTTGGATGATGGACTTAAGATCCACCTGAAGACAATTGTTCCTGCAAAATCTCTTGAAATATCAGGGTGGGCTCTCAACTGTTATAAAGCTTGTGTGATAGCTTGCAATCTGGCCAATTGCAATTTTTTGATCGTGTGTGGTCAGGATGTGCTTTTAAATTATATGTGCAACTAATTGACTGCAGTTGGAGGTTCTTTTTGCAGCATGTTTAAAAGTCAGTTCACTTGTCTTTTACTTAATGCCTACACATAACCTGGAATAGTTAAAGCACCTGGGTTTTCACAAACTCTGCCAATTGTTTAAAATCACAAATTGAACTCAGATCATCTATATATACTTCTACCAATGAAGATGGCAGCATCTTATACAGGTCCTTATATAGCTCTTTCATACAGCTTAACTCATACCAAGAACCCTCACGGTCTCATTGTTGAATGCAGAATATGTATGACAATTTAAACTATGCATTCCTGATGAAATTGTCCTAATAACTTGTGAGTGTTTTCTGTGATCAGGTTCAGTGGGAAACTGATTGAATTTCCAGTCTCAATTTTTTGACAAAAATTACTGTCTAATGTTACTTAGTCAGAACCATACTTCAAACCTATCTTATTGCACTGTTGATGGGTGCTGAATTATGTAACTCTCCACTTGTAAAATTCTTGAACAGATTAGACATGGGAAATTCCTATTGTCTCTAGTGTAGGCTTAGAAGAGCAGCTTTGCTGTTGGAGTGAAGCTTAAGAAGTGCCAGGCTTTTCTGCTAAGGACTTTTACTAATAATAGATTATAATAAAATTATATCCATTTGCACAGAAATAGCAAGATGATACTCACTTGCCAGTGAGATAGCCTCCACGAAGAAGTGCTACCACCATATTCACAGTTCCATATGAAGGAAGGGGCCTTAAAAGAATTAATACAAAGTTAAGCTACTGTTTGGAACAAACTCACATCTGTTACTAAGGGTATTGGGAGAGAGAGATTTGTTAGCCATGGGCCTGCCCAAGTCTATCTGTGGTCTATGCACTGAAACAAACCTTGTTCAAAAATTTCCTGAAGTACAGTGTGAGACACGCACTGTATCCCACACTGTACTTCAGGAAAGTGTGAGAAGGTAGTGGAGAAGCAGGCATGCCCTACATCAAGGTGTCATGTCCTGTGCTGCCAATCCCAGGTTTGCCAGCACTGCAACGATGTCTTAGGGTGAGCTCTACAGTGCTGGGCAGCAGACCGCGTGGAGGGGAGGAGGCTGCGCCAAGGTCAGAGGCAAGAAACGGGGAGAGACCTCCTGTTTGAGTTCCAAGGTGCTTTATTTTCCCTTGAAGGGGTCAGNTAAAACACCGTGCTACATCAAGGATTGGCACTAGCCTGTCTTGGCTGAATGTGACACTGAAGCTTATGCAATTGCTTTTCCTGTTCTTGCCCTTGCACTGTCTTGGGAGTGTAGGGATGAGGTGGAAGGCTGATGGCTATAACATGGCTTCTGGGCAGAACTTGTTTTCCCTTCTTCTTCCTCCTTACGAGAAAAACTCTGCTGAAGGAGTAGCAGACATAAGCACATCTCCTTAGCCAAAAGGAGACATCTGAATGAAGATTTCATTTAAAGATCTCAGATATCTGAGCATAAGTGCCAGACCCGTGAGCACTCAGTCTGCAGCCCAGCATATCTTCTGGCAGTCTGGGGTTGCCAACAATCACACAAACCTGGTCTTAAAAGCTCTCCACTGGCTGGTGAACTAAACCATACTGTCATCGCTGTGATGAAATGAAGAATTACCATAGCTGGACCTGGGGTCGTCTATTGTGGGACTTGGCAGTGCCATTTATACAGGTTTGGGAAACAATGCACCATGAAAGGTGCTTTCATATGATCCTTCCCCATCTTTACATACCAGGGACACCTGAGAAGCCACAGAGGTCAGATGTTTCTCTTCCAGTTAGGAGCTGCATGTGCAGTCTCCAGGAAGGCTCTAAATCACCTGAACATCTAACATCTAACATTTGGCATGCCAGCAGTTTAAAGGCAAAGCCATCCAGCTCTGAGTAGCTATCCATTAAAGGATTTGATATTGTAGATGAGGGCAATGTGGAAGGAAAATATGTCTAACATCCATTCCCTTTCTTGGTTTATGCTTCTTGATGAAAAGTGAAGTGCAAGCAACAGAGGGATGTGTGCTGAAACCTAAATTATGTTGTCAGTGGTGCTTTCAATGCTGACAGAAGGAAGCCTGCAGCCTCTTGCCTAAAATGTGTTCCTGGCTCCACAACTTCAGGGAAATCATGATGTTTGATGAAAATCTGAAGGAACACTGTCAAAGAGGAGAGCAAGCCCAATGCATTCTGCTCTGGTCAGTCTGACTCTTTCCTGCTTGCAACTACTGAGTGTGACTTTCTGTCCTGTTCAGGGCTCTCTCCACACAGAAAATTTCTGATGTGGTCCTTCCAAGCAGTTCTTTACAATTACTTTTAAATGCAGTGCTACCAAGAGAAACTGCAAACAGTTGGTGCATTCTCATCCTGTATGACATGTTCCCTAAGTGGTTTTGCCAGTGGACTCCCTCTGACACCGAATAACATCCATTTACACCTAATCCATAATGATACAGTTGATTGTTATAATGCTCATTAGGAGGTGACAGGAACAGCAGTGCTTGAAAAACCAACAGTATTTGAAGAAGTTGATGGATTCATTCCTCTTCCTGTGAGAGGTGGATTGAAAAGGTGTTAGTCTTGAGGGGGAGCTGGGCTAGAGTTCAGTTTGTAAGGTTCACATCAAATACGTGGCAGTGGACTGCAGGTATTTATAACTGCAGTCAGAAGGACAAATTCAGCCCTTACAAGCCTAACTTTGCTTGTTTTTCTATAGGCAGCTTTGATTGTACAGCACCAGTGACATCAGTACAAGCTAGTGGCATAAATAACCACTCACAGTCTATACCTGACTTGCTCTGCCTTTGCTGAAGTTCATGCTAGTGTTCCTAGATCTCTTAACCACATTAAAATGAGGCCATCCAGTGTTTCTATCCCTGCTGAAGTCATACCTCAAAGCAGCCCTAATAACATGCCTCTAGGTAATGCAGGGCCAGCCAGAACACATGTTTTTGGCTTTGACATGGTTTTATGTGGTGACTTGGGACACATCCTCTATCTCATGTCTTTACTTCTGTAATTAGGAGAATACCATAATTACTTCCCTGAAGCTCAAGAATGCTGTAAGGTAAGCGCGAGTGAGATGCTCAGAAAAAGGTTTGAGGGCACATATAACACAAATTATGTGCCAGTATGGTTGGTGCCTTGTGAAGGCTGACCTAGAACAGAGACTCAGTGGAGCTAAAGAATCAAGTAGGTATTTGTTAAGAGGCCTCAATAGACTACCTTGGGCAGCACAGCCCAAAATGGCCACAAAATAGATAACTGGTCATGGAGTCTCACACTTTCGTAAGTTTTGGTCCATTAGCATATTGGAGATAATTGTCCAGTTACAGCTTCAGCCCATGAAGTCCCATCCTTCTTGTTTTTCTCTCTTCTGTCCACCATTGTTTATGCTTTTGGGCCTGAG
>VWZV01015469.1:37745-54570 GCA_013397155.1 Irena cyanogastra
CCTGTTCTTTCAGGGTGGAAAGTGCCTCCCATTGCAGAGGCCAGCTTAAACAAAAGAGAAGCTGGCAATTCAAAGATCACAAAACTAAACACAGGAGGTTGTAAACTAATTTCAGTTTACAGAATCAAAGAATCACAGGCTGTTCTGAGTTAGAAAGAATACACAAGGATCTTCTTAGGCATGGTGACCTCAAGTGCTATTATTTGACACCAAAAGCAGATTTTAAATGGAAGTAGTAACAAGTTTTACAATTTTTTTTCCATTGAAAGAGTATGATAAAGCATAACATCAAAGACCATTCAATATAATAATGAAATTATATGCCTGTGGGTGTTTGATGTCTTATGGCGTTTCTGGGATTTCTTATCTCCCTGCCCCCTTAATACTTAGTCTAAGTTATCATTCCCACTTACCTATTAATTTGATACTGCTGTTTTTAAGCAGCTGACACCCTGACACCAGTTCCACTAGAAGAAAGCAAGACAGGTGTAGGAGTTGGACACTGTGCCAGTCTGTCTATGGATGCAGACTGATGAAAATTAATATTGTTTGACACAATGATGTATGCTCTTTCATTTATATAAAATAAAACCCTGAGGACGGTAAAAGCCTCTGGATTTTAAGACTTCTGAAGTGAACATTTCTTCTAGTGGCAGAGCAAGCACCCTTTTAAAGGCAAAGTATGAGTGTTTTTCCACAGCATTTTCAAGAAAAATGTTAGATCTTAGTACACAACTGCACTTGTTGTGGTACTTGTGAGGTACAGTATATACATACTTAAATGCTGCTGTTGACTCCTCTCAAAAGTAAATAATTGCGTTCGAGTGATGTTGTAGTCAAATCTCTTTTAATTGGACGTCATTGTTGTGCTGAGTATTTCCACATTGTTACCCATGTGGCTATGAAATCGTGTAATTCGTGACAGAGTGAAAGAACAGAAATTATTAGTTACTATTAGTTTGGTTCCACAAAGATATTTTCTCCTTCCTCACTAAAACTTGTACCTCCTTTTTCACTCTTCTACCTATGTGGAGCTTTTTTGTGACATATTGGTATCTTTTAATACTGTTATATGGAATGCTGAACCAAAGTTAATTCAATTAGTTAATTTTCAAAAATGCTCAAAACTCATTTTGTGAGATCATTTATTTAGAGGATGGTTGCCAAAATTAAAGAAATAAAATCTTTCTACAATTTCTGGCATGTAAATATAATTTCTTTATTTGTAGTATACTGAGATAAACCAGGATAAGGCAGCTCAAAATGTCATCTGAGTAACCTTATATACTTTGAGTGAAAGTACTAAATTTACATCCTGTTTGTCCCTTTGGTCGTATATGCTATGTTTGAATCCAAAAACCCTCTGCTCCATTTCTCCAACAAACTTTTTTATCAAAGAAAAATGTCAAATGCTCCTCCACAGATGTAGGCATAGAAGTGATCTATGGGTCTTAAATTTCTGAAGTGCTTTAAAAGGCAAAACCATCCAAACTTGCCATAGAGCAGCTCCATGGAAGCAGTTCAATGCAGAAATCCTTCAGTTTAGTGGTATCCACACAAACCAGAATAAAATACTAACATTTTTGTGTCCTGAAAGTCTGCCTTTTTGAGAATGTCATCGGCAATAGCCCCATTCAGATAACAATCTTATCTTCTTTCCAGCGTTTTTTCCTTGTACTTGCCAGGTACTTTAGTTGCCTTTGTAGTTACCTACTTGTCACTATTTATCCTATTCTTTTTCAGGTAATATGTTCCTTAATGATTTTTTTTCATGTAATTCTGAAACTCTGGACATACTCCTGTAGTCTCACATTCTGCATTCTGACATCCTATACTAAACAGACATGAACTTTCCTGAAACTTAGGTTGCATTATACTAGACTCAGTTTTGGTGGAATAAATCTAATAGACTTTCTTGTTCCATAGTTAGTGTTAAATATGAACAACAGTATGAATTGAATACAATTCACCTTTCATTTTTTGCTTCTTTTTGTCCCATGATTTTCTGCAAGACAGAGCACATGTATGTCTGTATCTGTTTGTGTGTGTGCATGTGTGTGTTTTTGACAGAGCAAAAAGATTCAATGAATTTCATTTCATTTCTCTTTGTGAGGTTAGAATCTCTGACACTCTCAATATTATTTTTGCAAAAGCCAAAAGCTAACTGGTTTTGAAATATCACTGGAGATATCAATGATATCGCTTTCTCTGAGGACAAAAGAAAATATGCATAGGTTGATGGAATTCCCTCAAACTGCACTTCTCTAAAATATAGGATTGTAGAGTAAAGAATAGTTGAAAGATCAAACGTCACAGCAGAGCTCCCAGTCTTTTAGCAATAGAATACTTCAGAAGAAATATTCATGCATCTTAAACAAACATTTCCCCTCCTATTATGTATTCTTTCCTTCTTGTCTTGCAGAACTCCTTATTAATTTCCTAGAAAAAGCTCTCCTTATAAAGACTCCCTGGAAAGCAGGTAGTTATTCTTAGAGCTGTCAGCAACTGCAGCTCTGAAATAGGAGTTGAGACATTTCAAGGAAACAGCAATGGAAACTGCTGGAACCTAGAAACAATTTAATCTAAAGTTATCTTGTTTCTTTAAAACTCGCTTGAGCAAAGTCAAAAACATCAGTTTTTTCTCCAGGGGAGCACAGTATTTCCAACTGTGATTCATGATTTATTTCTCACTGTACACAGGTTTATTTATTTCCCTTTTCTTCAAGAATACATCCCCCATGTTTCTTCCTCCCTAATGTTCACCAGATGTGAAAAGCAGCCTGAGAGACTGTGCAGCATTCCTCACCTTCTCACTTGCTAAAGCCATCAACCAGATTATCAAAAGGCAAAGCAGTCCTTGTTGTCAAGACTCCCTGTGTTAAGATGTTGTTTTTCTTTCTCCTCCTGGTTTTCTGGGGGTAGCGTGCTAATTTCATGAAGGATTTTTGCTATGTATTTGTCAACAAACTTACAGCAGGGTGCCAAGATGAGCTGTCATGTATGTGTTGGGTTTAACTTATGTGAGGGAAGGGACAACGACAAGTCACAGTGTTTAGGCTGATCCCTGACCACTGTGCCCACTTTCTGCCTTCACCTCTCCCAGATATTTAGGAGGTGCTCAAATGTGTCGTAAATATCATCTAAGTCAGGTGAGAGCAGAGTATTTTACAGAGACAGAATTTGGCATAAAGTTTGGTTGGATAGATCATTCTCAAATCAGTTTAGAACTTTAGATACACTTATGTGTATGTCATGGCTGTCCTGGTACCTTTGAGACTCAGTGCAATGTGATCCTACAGTTAGTTATGAAACCTCACCGCGACTTTTGCTTAAAAGCAGAACAATACAGATCTGGTGGGCTTCTTATGGTCTTTAAAGCAATGAAAAAAGGTTTTCCTCTCATTTCTTTGGAATGCCATACTTATTGTTAAGGTCAGCCTTGGCTTAGGTTTTGGCAAACTCCAGTTCCATGGAGAAGTGCAGGAAGGCCAGTTCCAACTTTTTGGAATTGCACTGGCAAACCTGGGGAGAAATGACCTTATCTTCCTCCTTCTTGGGCCTTGTCTAGTCAACAAACCGTTTCTCTTTTGCTTTTCCTTTAATCGTTTCTCATCCTTCTGAAGAGCAATCTAATAAATTCCACTCTTCATTTTATTTCAAGTTCTTGAAGTTTTTCTTTTAACTAAAGCTTGGGCTGAAAATTTGCAATAACATGGGTGGAGAAATTATGAAAAAATCCTGTGAAGCTAAACAGCTGATTTAGTTTTTCAGTAAACAAACACTTCTGTCTGTATTCAGTAAATGGATATCACTTCTGTAGGTGCTTAAATAGAAGGGAAAATGTTCTAGTTTGCTTTATCTCCTTTTACACACAGTTCTCATAGATTTCATTATAGATTTTCTTATAGATTTTATAATTTATAGATTTTTTAATTTAAGATAGATTTTTTTTTTGGAAGTGAAACTGAGTTTATTTCCTACTGATATTGAAGGAAAGAAGGAAGGATTGCTTACATTTTCGTTTGCTTCTTTCAATACGCAAATCAGGTTTCACTTCAGAGGTACAAGTTCATTGCAGTCAGAAAATGCAATGTGTGTCTCTTTCTACTCTTGCTGTTTAAGAGTCAAGGAAATAATGGGAAACCTGCTCCCACAATAAGAAATGAAAAACAATCCATGCCCTTAAACTTCTGTCCAATGTCCAGCAGTTAATGCAATCCGAAAGCTACAATTCATAGAATTTTAACAGAGCTACATTGTTCTCACATAGTTTTTCTATTTCTATTTACATTTCTCTATGTAAACCCAGATTTTCTGCTGTGTTCTTGCCAGCCAAGTGGTGCGATGTGCCTGGAAAAGAAATAGGCATCACATGGGGAGCTTTTATCCTAATCCCACTACCTGTACATGGCCCCAGAGAAGGAGCAAGTTGTGGTAGCAGAGCCAGAGTCAACAAACTCCACTTACCACTTGCCAGTTGTGTGCTGCCATGCAACGTGCCAGGTAGTGGAAAATGGTACACAGGACAAGCATTTCCCAGCTGAAGCACATTGCAGTAAAAGTGTTTTTAACAGAGCATGTTCTTTTCAGGGATAGAAATGGATTTTAGTATGGAATCACTGAATATTTTACATTGGAAAAGACCCTTAAGATCAGTCTGTGCAGGGGTCCTCTCAAAGAATGAAGAAATTTTTACGTTTTCCTACTCTTGTTCTGTTTTTACTTGATATTGTCAGTTGACTGAGTGAAAATTCAGATATATGAATCTTTCCCACATAAAAGATGTAGTGAAGAAAAGCCTTTTCCCTTCAGAAGAGGTACATTGGGATTCCTAATTGATTTAATGTTCTAAATTTCCCGGGGTCCCCAGCAATCCACAGCGGTAATCACAGAGCTAGAACATGCAATCCCAGCTTTCTTTCTTGCAGTATACTTGGATTCAGTAATATCTGAAGTCCTGCCAGCCTCTTCTCAGACATAGCCTACCTGGTGGGCTACAAAAGGCCTAGGAGCATTGGAAAAGGTGCTGTTAGATGAAAACTGACAACTTGATTTCTAGCATCAGACAATGAACAAACAGATACAATGGTAATAACTACAAAATAAATAGCTAAAATATTGTCATACAGATTCTTTTATTTTTCCACGTACCTTTGGTAATGGCAGTGCTATCTTTTCCTAATGGGTGAAACACAATACTCCTCTAAAAGCTTTCTTCAGACTTGAAACCATAGACTTTCTTTGTGTCTCTGGAACAGCTGTTTCAAAGTGTTTTTAACCATTGGGCTGCTGCCAGACCTCAGTGTTTTTCTGGTTTCCAACACAGTTCTTACGAATTTTAAATTGAAAACCTTTTAATATATTTCTGCAAACAGCTCACCATGACCTTAGACCAATGTTTTAGTGGAAATGTTGAACAGGAAAGGATTGTAGTCTGTGAATCTCTGCATTGAAATAACTTTTGGACATAAAATAAATAGCAGAGAAACAAATTATTTGCAAAGGCTAATCCTTTGCAGGAGGCAGACTGGATCACAGCTTGCTCTATGTAACTGATAGTGGCGGCTGATTCAGAATTACTTTACAGAATTATGTCATTTCAGCATGAAAATTAATGATTTACCTGCTTGCAAAGTTATTACTGATCAGTACTCTCTCTATGTGTTACACAAGTTGCTCTAAAATATGTTCCTAGGATATCTAGGACAGGTATGAAATTTGAATGTGATAATGTTTTTTAATGAACACATTTTTATTGACTTCTCTAAGAAAACCAAATGTCTAGGACCTGGATGACCATTATATTGCAGGATGGCAGTGTCTAGAAAATCTCTTCACTGTTTCACACTTTTTAGGAATATATGAGTTTAGTCTTGGTGGTTGTTCTCCTTCTGCAGGCAGTTAAAATCAAAAGCTAAAAATAGAAATTTTTCTTTGGAGATGCCTGAATTCATTAATGAAGAATGAAATATGAGGAGGTACAGCCTATAAACTTTTACTGTTAACAAGTCCTGTGTTCTCAAGTTGTTTTAAGTGAATCCTACTGACACAAGCCCTGAATTGCTGAAAGAAAGGTGCCTACCTTATGAGCTGGAGCAGCCTGAGGTGTATTTAGATGGCAATGTTTAAAAACTGTCTGTAAAAGCTATCAACACTAATTGCACAGTGAGATTTGCCAAGACTGCAAGAAAATTCCCAATGCATGTTGCAGCAAATACTGTCAAGACAATGAACTAGTGACTAGATCACAAGCACGAATATGATTTTATTTTGTTATATTACTAATGCCATTTGCTGGAACTAAAATGGCCTTTCCATTTGCTGTTCATCGCTCCAGTGTAGAATGCATGTGCTGATCATGGGAGCCAAACTTCCACCATAAAAATACAGAAAATGTTCACCGCTGGCATGCTTGTGTGCAATGCCTACCATTTTTTCACCATTTCAGTTTCTGCATATGTGCTTTCTGCTCCCCTTCTGTGGTTGCCAGCAGTGATTGTTATAATGTACCATCAGCTCATCAGCCCACTTCACATTTACTGTACCCCTTCTGTTCCCATAAAGCTATTCTCTTGAGAGGTAAAGGAATTCCAAGAGATGGGAAAGGTAGGGAAAATAAAACCAGACAAAATTATATTTCTTTACTATGCTGTCAAATGATTGTGTATTTGACTTCTTTTTCCCTGTAGGACCACCAATGTTGTCAAATGGATTGATTTCTAAGCCCTTAATCTTTTCCTTACATTGCCTTACAAGTGCCTTCCTTTTCAGAATTTGGAGAATCAGGTACACCATGCCATTTTGATGTGCAACAAGTAAAAGTGACGGTCATTTGACTTCGGTTTATCTGATGGATATTTCCCTTCTTTTACAGTGTAAGACAACTGCTATAAATGAGAAATTACTTTTGCCCAATTTTTTTTTGTGTTCACTGTTGTAATATCTCCTATAATGTTTTCTCTCAGTGTTTTCTCTAAAGAAACTCCATACTTGAAAACTATAATAGCTCAGAAAAGCATTGAAGTCAATCCTGGTTTTGATGCAATCAAGAGAAAACATAGAGCATCTATTGACAATGCCAAAGCAGTGATTGTACTGAAATTGTTTACCACTGGCTTTACTCAGAGGAAGACCTTGCCAAGGATCTTCAGCACATACTTTGCAGGAGGCCTAGAATTTTGGTTAAGTTGTTCTTGGCAGAAAGTAAGGTGTCTGGGAGGCCAAGTTAAGTTCTTTAAGAAGAAGATTAAACTGAGTGCATTTAAAAAATAAATTGACAAACTCAAGGTGTCAGTCCAAAAGAAATTGTTTGTATTGACCTCTTTGGAGTCTACTAGACCAGACCTGGAGTTTTGTTTGAGCACTGCAAAGCAAGGCTCAGCAATAGAGCTCCCAATCACTTTTGTCAGTACTTGATGAAAAAGTTGCTTTTTCTTAGATAGTGGTATCATATGTGGCGGTATCAACCCAGTACTAGACAACTGGTGATATTCTGCCCTTCTGCTAAAGGATTCTTCCACACTGCAAAAGTAATCTTCTGGGAGATTATGAGCCCTTTGCCATCGCTGTGACCATGACCTTGCTTCAAGGGCAACTGCAGGGCAGCTGCAGTCAAAGGTGATCCAAAAGTGGCTGTAAGCGTAGACATGCTCTAGGATATGAGGAGCAATCAAAATAATTATCTAGGTTATGACCTTTTACCCTCTAGTCTCTTGATATTCTCCCCCTTCCGTGATTCCTTGAATAGCTAATGAACCTTGGTTCTAGTTACAAGCTGTCTCTGGCTCAGAGTTTTCCCTCTTCATAGTATTATTCATGCTTCTTAGAAACATGTAAAGACAACTACAATGACTATAAAAACTTCTACAAACATTTCACAGAACCATAGAATATCCTGCGTTAGAAGGGTCATCAAGTACAATTCCCTTGTACTGCACAGGCAGCCCAAGAATCATACCATGTGCCTGAGAGTATTGTCTAAATGCTTCTTGAAGTCTGTCAGGCTTAATACCTTGTCCACTTCCCTGGGGAGCCTGTTCCAATGTCCAACCACCCTTTGGTGAAGAACCTTTTGTTGATATGGAACTGAAACCTCCCCGACACAGCTTCAGGCCTTTCCCTCAGGTCCTGTCGCTGGGCACCACAGAGAAGAGACCAGTGTCTGCCCCTCTGCTTCCCCTTGTCAGGAAGTTGTGGACTGTGATGGAGTCTCCCTTCAGTCTCTTCTTCTCCAGGCTGGAAAAATCGAGCAACTTAAGTTAGTCCTCATAGCACTTCCCCTCAAGGCCCTTCACCATCTTCATGGCACTCCTTTTCCTCATTACCCTCAGTGCAAAGAGGATCAAATAAATTGTACTGCAATATATCTTTGCTGCTGTGATAATCCAGGGCTGGCCTTTCACACCCTGTTTTCCCATGACTCCTTGTGAAGATGCGTCCTTACCCAGTCTTTCATTAAATGGATTATCCAAAAGCAGGCAAAGTAAACAGAGTTGGGAGTACACATTATTTCAAGGCTGCTCTGTTCCCAAATCCACACCGGTGAAGTCAAGGACCAATACTGATATTCCTATGGAGTGACTCTTCCAGTACTGCAGCTGGTTCACACAGAACCATTCCAATGGTGAAGATCCTCCAGGCATGTATTTGTATATAATTCCTCAGTAAATGCCTTCTCTGACTCTGAGACCAGATCTATTCCCACCCCACCCAGCACAGGAGCTGATTGTGATGGCATATGAGGAAAACTTTAACTGTAGCAGATTCTCTTTCTGTTTGAATTTCCCGGGCTAATGTTGATTATAGTTTATGCCTAAACAGAGTTTTCCATCTATGTGTGACAAACTACATGACCACAAAAGATGGTGATGATTATCTAACAAGGAAAACTGAGGCAAAGAGAGGTGATGTGACATATCTCACTGTCACTGTAGGTGACCATGTTTCCTGCACCATAAGTAGAACTAACTGCATAGCTTCCTGCTTCAGCAGTATTCTCTTGGTTAGAGATAGCCACTCCAGTAAGTGCTGTGGTGTAGCATATGCTGAACACTGCAGGTCTTACCAAAAGCCAGCTAGAAATTGATGGGAAAACCTCCCAGTGATTTCCAGGGCTTTTGAACAAACTGCAGCCGGCAAGCAGGGGAATATTAAGCTACTATACGTGCAGCTCTAACTTGTTTTATCAGAAAGGGTAGGAGTGTATTGGAGAGTAGAATTTGTCTCTGACAGATAGCATCAACACTGCAGTAATGTTTATTTTACTATGGCAATATAAATCTTACTGCTTCATTTAGAGAATGAAGTGAGAACTGCTTGTGACTGATTCAGACCCTACACTTTTCCATTGCTTTTGCATTGCATGCAGGACAGAGGTGAGCACATTTTATTACATCACCCTATTGGGCCTACTTAAAACAAACAGTGATTTAAGTTTTGTTTGAAGTATTTCTCCAAGGCTTACAGACATGAAAAAATCTCATCTTTGTGGGGCATTCTTGAGAAAAGATGTTCAGTGCTCTTGTTCAATGGTGACTCATTGCCACTGAGTTTAATTAAAACCAAATGCTGCTTCGCTGTAGTCGTCAGACCAACTGCATCTGTCTATGTGTGAGAGAGTTCCTGGCAATTATCAGAACAGTACTGTATTTCTTCTACACCTGTATGTGTGCAAGACAATAGCAGAGAAAAACCAGAGCATAAAAATGTCTTCAATTTCTTCCCCTGTGCTTCTGAAAGACTCAGGTACCTGTGCAATGTCTATCCCAATAGCACAACTTAATCTCTGAAAAAGGAAGGCTTTCTTTCTACCACTGCTGATAAGGTATAATTAGCTTGTGATACTCACTGCAGCTAGATACCACTAAGAGCAGACACTTTAGTAGGATTAAATGAACAATGAGAAAGTTTCTAGTTTCAGAATACAGGAAATGAATACATCTATACATGTGTTAGGAGAGAGAGAGAGAACTCCCCCCTACTTTCCTTGATTTTTAGCAGAAAATCTTACCATGAGTACATTATGCTCAAAAATTATTTCTGTTTGCCTCCAGGATAGCCACTGCCACATGCAATCAAAAATAATATATAGGAGATAGAATGTATGGTGTAGCTCTCCTTATTATATTAAACAAGAGAAATTAGAAAAAAACAAGTTATCCTAATAAAATGTGCCCAGAAAAAATGTGCTATGAATACTTTGCTGTTTAGCACTATAAATATGCTTATTGTGGGGTGAATTAAACAGACTTAGCTTGTAGCTGACTTAGATAACCTTCTTACAGATAATCACAAAGCAGACACAACAAGTGAGTTAGAATTACAACCCAATCCACCCAAGTCTCTGGAGAGACCATATAATTTCAAGAGATTGCTTTTCATCCAGTATATTGGCAAGTTACAAACAGTTTCACAGACTGATACAATTAAATAAGAAATTGAGGCAGTGGAGTCTGAAGGAGAGGACAGTAAAATGGAAGGGAGGTGAAAATGGTGCAAGTTTCACCATGACAAGAATTGCATATAATGAATGTGTTCGTGGAGCTGGAGGATGAGAGGATGCAGGATGATCCAAGGAAGAGTGAAGCTGAGAACTGGGTTTCTCCTGAATGTTTTATACTGAACCTCAAGTCAAAGTTATGGAGATTCTCATCCAGCCCCATTTCTTTCCCTTCACACTCCCTGTAATTTTACTTTTGAGTCACCTCTGCCATTGCAACAAACAAGTGCTTGACAGAAGGCTGTACTTATACAAACCTCACTTTCATTTAATTGTTGGCAGCTCAGATTTTCCCCTTTCTTTTTCTCCCTTTTAAATCATGTCCTTTAGTGAGAGTGCTAGTTCTGGAAATAAATTAGAAATAGCCATATTGTACATATACATATACATTTCTGCACATGCTCTGCTTTGGCTCCGTTTTGTTAACTTCTATTTATCATTGTGGAGTTCAGAGGCACCAGCTGGGAGTGGCTTATCACTGACTCATGTGGGCTTTACTCAGTCTCTTGAGCTGTATGTGACAAATATCTTCAGGATTAAACCTTTGAAGGAGAAACCCCTTCACCTAAGATGGCATAAACAAGACAAGCATACTAAAAGCAAACTTAGAGAATTTTATTTCCTCTTGTCAAACAGCAGAAATAAAAATATCCTGGCACCAGTTTTGGAACGTCAGGCAGTACCATGGAAGTGTCTCCCTATGTAACCATACTGACAAAGATGTCTGTTAGGAGCGGCTGCATGATAGATTCTCTGCTCATCAAGGTGGGACAAAGCTTTGCTCCTATCTTAAAAAGGCTCAGCAAAGCATCTCATTGGTCTTTAAAAGCTCAAATAAAGTTCCTGCAGGAATTCATGCTCACC
The DNA here is from genome assembly GCA_013397155.1 of Irena cyanogastra. Taxonomy (NCBI): domain Eukaryota; kingdom Metazoa; phylum Chordata; class Aves; order Passeriformes; family Irenidae; genus Irena; species Irena cyanogastra. Next base: position 49,108 of record VWZV01015469.1, read on the forward strand.
ATTTCTTATTTTGAAAGATTTTATGGAGCAGCTATGGTCAGTCAATATTACCACTGGTTTAACTTTGCATATAGAATGCTAAGAAAGCTAAGAACTTTCCTATTAAAAGGAATTCCTCAGAGAAACAAATCAGTTCAGACAACCTCCTTCTCCTATCCAGTTGATTGAGCCATTTGTAGATCGGTGCCAATAGTGGTATATGTAGTGGACCCTGACTTTTCTTCCCTGAAATATTTATTGTAAAGCATTAGACACCGTGTCTAAAGCATAGACCACCTATATATCAAGTAGTTACTATACAGCTGAAAGAGCTAATATAATTTTGTGGACCACCCTAAAGAGACATACCAATTGCCTAAGAATGTAATTGCTACTGAATTCTCTTGCTTGTGTTTTTAATGGATAAAAAAAACATCCCTGAGAAGGCCACAGACAACCAGCCAACAGACCAAAGATTGACCATAACATTTTATGTGAAAATCACAAGCTGATTATGGATTGATTTTCAGTTTACAGGTATACCCATGTTCCCTAAAACCTTTGGGTCCACAGTGATCAGGGATACATACCTAAGGGTAGAGGAACATCTAAAGATAGTTAGAAACTGCCTTGATTTAGGAAAAGGAGGTAGAGGTTTTAGTTATTATTTTCTTGACTTTTTTTTGCTTCTCTTTTTATCTTCAGTTTTTCTGAAGGACAAGCTTCTAGCACGTTGGACTCTGTTGCAGTTAACTGAGTCTCTCTGTTGCTGGTCATAGGTTACATAGCTGGCTATATGCTACAAATGTAATTTCTGAGGTCATGGAAGACCAGTGTCATTACTGTTAAACAAAAATCAGAGCCACTATTTGAAAGAAAACATTTTCAGCTTGTCACCAATGGAGTTCAAGAACATGAAACATGAATTTTGAAAGTAACTGGAAAAGATTTGAAGGGCTTGGGGATTGAAAAATAAGAGTGGAAATGAGGAAATAAGTGTAAATTATCTTTTAAATTAGGCCCAGATGTTTTTAACATAGGCACTGTGGTGTGGTTTTAGTATAGGCTGTACAATCTGATTTATTTTATACTTGTCCTGCATGAGATATCTTGCTCTGTAATTTTCAATGCACAAGGAAAGATGGTGCCTGATGAGGTAGTCTAAATATAACTGAATTTTTGCCAGTTTTGGTCTACCAGCTAAGCAGGTCAATGGAACATTGTTGACAGAAGGCCACATACATTGGGAACATTGGATTGAGATGGGATGTAAAAATGCCATGTGTTAACGTGCATCTATTGATGCTGATGGGATTTTTGCCTATAGAAACAGGAACTGCTTCTCAGCATAACCTTGCCATCTATTTCTTCAGTGCCTTTGAGAGCTGAGTCCTGAGACCAGTTTGTAAACATAATTTCATTTTGCGTTCCTATCAATTTCCCCTAATGATTATCTGCTGCCTTGGAAACCAGATACGTATTTCACAGCTGCATGGAAAAATGCTAAACATTTTTTCAATGGGAAATTTGAAATGAAGATTATTAAACTTAATCCAGAAAACCAAGGCAACTTGACTGATTGAAAAGCTATTTCTGGTCCCAATGGCTTTACTGGCATTCTCTGTTTCCACATGGCTTTCCTCACTGCGAGGCTGTTGGTAGCTGTGACCTGAAGGTGTAGAATGGAGGTGATGCCCCAGGTAACTGAGTTGCCAAGGAGCAGAAAAGGATTGTCAAGTGACCAGGGCATTGGTGAGGGCTCTATACCTGTCTCTCCAGTTCCAACATGTCGGTGGGGAGTTTTGCTCTGGCTCTCTTTAAGCGCTTAACATCAAGACAGATTTCTGGACATTAAAATGAGGTACCAATGGCTGAATTCAGAGAAGTCTGTCAAAATTGCTTACGTCCTAGTTGTAGAGAATATGGTCCCGTAACTTTAGATACACCAGCGACATTTTTGTTTAAGTACAAGCACAGCTGCAGAGTACTAATAGTTGAAAATGTTTCTGCTGAAAATGCAAAATTTTATAATTTCACATGAGCAGTGTCTTATCTTCTTTTTGCTCTAAATACAGAAAATTTCAGTCTATTAAAATGCCCAAATTTAATCTTTGAATCATCCTTTGGGTAACCAAATGCCCTGATTTGCTCAGTCAAATCTGTTCAACCATCTTTTTATATCTCAGCAAAATGTGAATACATTTGGCCAGAGGATCATGCAACAAAATGTGTTATTTTGCTCTCATTTCCCCCATATTTTCCAAAAGAACCTTAATTAAAGAGGTTATCATGCATCTTGCAAAAAGTTGTGGTCAGGGAGGTTTGTGGTACCTCCTACTATTAAATCCTTCATTAAGTTACTTTCTTCCCCATTTCAGAGACCAGTCTTGAGTAAAATGTGGCCCACATCAGCCTTGTGCCCAGTATAATCTGCAGTTTGTATTGCAGGGAAGGTGGGACTTCAATTTTTGCCTGCAATGAAAATTAGATCTTCCTGAGAATTGGGATTAAGAAAGATGGTCAAAGTTTTGAAACCTTGACCAAATTCAGTGGGTGAAGAGTCACTCTGGGAATCAGCTTGGGTTCATATTTAGAGAAAACTCAAGACCTTTTAAGTATCATCAAAGCCTTCTGCAGTCTATCTAATTCTTCTCATTCACTAAATGAGCAAATAAAAGCCTATTACTGCTTTCTGTGGGGGACTGAACAAGAAGTGAAGGGGAATATTTAAATGAAAACAAAATGTGTCTGAATCTCAGAGAAAGCAGCAAGAACTCAACATGTCCAAGAATTATGGGGAGAAATAGAGGAGTTCCAGCTCCACCATGAAGCCTGCTGAGGAGGATTATTGGGTTTTTGCACCACTAATTCTCTCTCTTCTGCAATCACAGCAGCAAAAAAAAATCAGATTTGTGAAAGCTGGCCCTTCCACCATAAAAGAGGAGCACTTTTCTACCTGTTGCCTATGCTTCTGCTGCAACCCAGAAGAGGCCTTTCCTCCAGTCCTGCTTATGCAGAGTTTGTAGAAGGCAGTAGTCTTGTAGAAGGCATAGTCTTCCACTATGCAGCTTTAATATCTGCACGTTTTTTAGAACCTTTCAGATGAGATCGTTAAATTTGCAAGAGGCATGTTTGACATCTGAGAAGGAAGATGGCGAAATAGGCATAACTTTTATGTATGTACAGTTCATCATGTAGGCATGATATGGACCTAACATCTGCTGTGCATAGGAGTCGGTGGAGCGATTCTGGTCCCATTTAAGCAGCATGGCACTGTAAAGAAAAATCAGATATGCTTACATTTCAAGTGAGTTTGTCAGACCAGAAAAACTGCCAAATAACTTTAAGGACCACACTAAATCACATTGAGGCATGGTGACATTTTGTGGTATGTATTAGAACAATAGATATCTCATTGACTACGGGAAATTCCTTAAGGCTTTTCTGCATGTGGGGCAATACTATTTCACTGTCACCCTCTGTGTACTAACATTGTGTGAGCAACAGAAAAGAACCTAGACTGATGTGTATCTGAAGAAGGAAAGCAGTCAACTGTTGAACTGTAAATCAGTGTTTTTCTAGTATAATTAAATTCTCGCTGGAGATTGTCTGATCAAAACTGCTAATCAAAGCAACTTGTTTAGTAAACGTTGCAATTAATGAACCCTGTTTTTCAGTGGGTTGATATTCTATGCTCCCACACCATGCCACAATAAGATTAATTCCTCTGCAAGTTTTTTTTCAACCTGATAGATCCTTCTTCTCTTGCTATGGCCAGTTCCTCCACCCATATCCTCTGTATTGAAAGCTGAGTAAGGTCACTAACAAATTGGGCCAGTGCAACAGCACTACAGGCTATCCTCCCTCAGTGGAGGAATTTAATAGATTCTTTCCAATTTTACCAGCCACTGATCTTCATGGTGTTTGTAAATAATTGATATTCCTGAGCCTAGTATACCCCTGTCATGCTGGCCAATGGACGTGTAAGAAGGAAAAAGCATATCTGTGCATGTCTTATTTTCTAAGGAAATGTTGTTGAAAAACCATGCTCCACATATAAACACACAAAACCAAAACGTTGAATTGCAGTTTAGAAGATTTCTTGGTGCTGTACCCTAATTTCTTATCAACTACTTCTGCTGAATTCTGTTGTTTCTACACACCCTGTTATGTCACCTATTTTAATTGTAGCATTACGTTGCTGTAAAAATGCTTTATTCTAGAAACAAAGGAATACATGTTGATATATTAAAATCTTTTCACCATTGTATTTCTTGATTATCCCTTCATCCCATAGTAGAGAAAATATATATTAAGAAGAAATTATCGCTTGACACGATACATATAGTGAAAATCTTCTGCTTTTAATTTAAAGCACAGCACAAAATTTTTCAATGTACTAGAAAAAAACATCCAACCTCTACCTGTAGTATCATTGCATATACCTGTAACTGCAGCCCTCAGGTACAGTCATTAATTTCCATAAGTGATCAAAGAATTTCAAATGTATGTAATTTTTTTTCATTTTATTCAGTGGTGGGAAGAATTATTAGAAGGTACAGAAAACTAACTACACTTTCAGAGATAACAACACTTCAGCTCTGATATTGTTGCAAAACTGTGTAGTTTCGAGATCAAATCTTTCACTTTTCTCAACTTCAAGAGCAAAAATTAAAGGCAGATCCCTATTCTCTTATGTAGCACTAAAAATTTCAGTACAATTAAGTACAATTTCAGAATGAGTGATAAAGTAATGAGGGTGGACTTTCTACTGCTGTACACCTGGTTTTAAAGAAATATCCGTAAGACAGTTGCTCACAGTCAAGTAAGTTAGTACCTCGCAGTATACACTACCTGTGTTTCCTCTGTGGCAAGTTTATGCCAAAGCTTCCTTCATTTCTATATTTCACCCAAGGGCAGAAAGCAGTGATGAATTTTGCTGTTCTTGGCATACCCAGGAAGGCTTTCATCACTTTTCTCTTTCTCAGACTTTGTCTTGAGCATGTCAGCTTTCTTTCTCCATCTCCTTTCATACCACTTCCTATTCACATATGATCCTCCCTCCCTTGTCTAGTTCTCGTCAAGCATAACATGGCCAGCTGGTTTTATCTGTGCTGCAAACAATGGTACCAGAGTCCACTAAATGATATTCTGCCAATGCCAGCCATGGTTCCTGTGTCCTTAGCTGGTTTCAAGTTGTGGCCCAACTTTCTTCCCATATTTAAATCCTGTGTTTATTGGGGATTAAAATCTGTGAATGAGTGGTGATGGGGGCGGTGGGAGGAGGAGGTCATTCTGAGTCCAAAGGGAATCAACATTGTCTTTTTGAAAATGTCCGTGTCTGTTTCCCAGACTGACCATCTGGGACACTGCATGGCACTAAATCAACTACAAAGACAAAAAGGGGAACAGGAAAAAGTAATTAAATTAGAAAAAGGAAAAATTTCTCAGAAGCTGCTGTCCAATGAACTTCATTAAAGAGTA
>VWZV01015469.1:57776-76006 GCA_013397155.1 Irena cyanogastra
GTCCAGAGGAGGCAACGAGGGTGGTGAGGGGCTTGGAACACAAGTCCTGTGAGGAACGACTGTGGGAGCTGGGGGTGTTCAGCCTGGAGAAAAGGAGACTCAGAGGTGACCTTATCACTCTCTGCAACTCCCTGAAAGGTGGCTGTAGTCAGGTGAGGGTTGGTCTCTTTCACCAGGCAGCGATGGACAGAACCAGAGGACACAGTCTCAAGCTGTGTCAAGGGAAATATAGGTTGGGTGTTAGGAAGAAGTTTTTTTACAGAAAGGGTGATAAAGTACGGGAATGGTCTGCCTGGGGAGGTAGTAGAGTCACCATCCCTGGATGTGTTTTAAGAAAAAACTGGATGTGGCACTAAACCAGTGCATGGTTTAGTTGAGGTGTTAGGACATGGGTTGGACTCAATGATCTTTAAGGTCTCTTCCAACTTAGTCAGTCTGTGTATTCTGCCTTCAGATGCAGGAGCAGGAGAAGAGGTTAGTTTGAGGAGAGCAGGAGGTGCACCAGCTGGTGTAGTTCTTTGCTGGAATATTTCAAGGATAGACTCACCTTGACCAAAATAGGTGTGGATTCAGGGGCTGATAATTGTCAATTCCTTGGTTTTTTTCTTTGCTTAGAAGAACAGTGGCCATCTTCAATGAATGTTTTTAAATATATGTTTTTAAAGTTAATAAAGCTTGCTCTGTAGTAAAAGCCTTTGCAATGCACTTCTTTGTTCCCACCTCTTCTCTGTCACTCTTCCAATGAAGTACAGTCTGGGTTTCATCCACTCATTATTGACGGAAAATTCTTTCCTGGCTGTACTACTTATGCTCAACAGAACCTCTCTTCATCTCTGTTTCAGTTTTCACAGCATCCTTCTGTATTTTTTACCATGACTGCTGTGTTTCATTCAAACTTTTCTTCACCTTTTCTGTCATGTTTTACTACAATTGATCACAAGAAGAGGAACTCAGAAACCTTTAAACCTAAGTCCATCTTTCAAATCTCTGACTCGTAAGATGGTTTTCAAAATTAGACACAGTAAACTCATCTACCCTCAAATACCAGCCTGAATAATCAGACCAATTTTAATAAACTGTTGGCATCAGCAATGTGCCTACAGGGTTTGAAAGAAAAGCATTCTCCACACAAATTATTAGGTTCAGAGCAAAGCGAGCTTGCAGGATTTTGTATCAGGCTAAGACTACAGTCATGTTGCAGAGTGTGGAGTGGAGAAGAAATGGCCTGGGGGGAAGGAGGGCCACCTCTGAGTAGGAACTGTTTAGAAAGCTCAGTCAGAGAAGAGACAACTTGCTTCCTCCCCAGCTATGTCAATGTGTATCCCACTAGCACTTCCCAGGTGTGGAGGGCAGGACAGATCATGTCAGGTATGCCAGCTAGCTGGCAGGCTTCCCCACAGAGAAATGTGCACCTGGATAACAGGAAAGTGCTTCCCTGCAGCAAAACAGAATTAGGAGTTTGTGCATTAAGGAACAGACAATACAATTTTGAGGATCTTGTTTCACTTTCAGGATTCTTCTTCATATCTTTACAGTCACCACGCTGACCAATGCTCCTTGTAAGATTTCAAACAGAAAGGTATTTTTGGTAAAAATACAAAGAACTTTAGTGTTTTGGCTCCTGTATCTAATATTTGTAAAGTCTCATTAACTGGGAAAATTGAGATTTGAACGTACCATTGAGTTAAATACTTTTCTTAAAGACAAATGATATACCTGTCCTTGCTGTTTCAAAGTGTGGGTTCAGGTTGTACTAATTTTGATTACCAAATAACTTTTCATCAATTTAACATGTTGTCCCTACTGCTTTATTCCAATTGAAGGCAAGAAACTTCATCCTCACCCCTTGAACATGCTGGAAATAATTTGAATGTCATTCCTATTTTTTTTTGTAATTCCGAATGTCAGGTGTTTGTGATGGCAATATTAATTTTGTACAAGAATCTCTGCTGACAAAGAAGAAATAACACAATATACTTCAAAGCCAAATACAGCTTTGGCCTGTGTTTTTCTCTTTGGTAACTTTATTAATGTAACGAACGGTACTTAAGGACAATAGTACAAGGATAGGGTTCCCCTTATGAGCATACAACTTTCCTAGATAGAACAAATGTAAATAGCATGCTGAGTCAGGTTGGAAAAGTGCCATACTAATTTATTTCTGAGTATTTCATAACCCTTACCTATTTCTCTTGCCTTCTAAGTATCTACGTAATGCTGGACTTGTGTTATGAAAGTGCAGATGGAGGAAGCTGACAGGAGAGAACCCTGGAGCAGAAAAGGTGAAGTTAACATAAGCTGTTGCATTTTTAGGAATAAAAGAGAAGCAAAACCCAAACCCAAACCAAATAAAAAAAAACAACCAAACAAACAAAAACAAACAAAACACCACCCAAACCCCAAACAAACAAACAAACAAAAACCCAAAACAAAACAAAACAAAACAAACCCAACAAAATCATGGAAGATTTTTTCTGCTTTGCAATTTCAGCAGCAAAACCCACTGCTACTTACTGCACTTGGAAGTACTTCAGAAGTGTAAAACATAGAGATTAATGAGTTTGTTTTTCATGAGGTATTCAAACATCTCAATTAACGCCAGATGGTCAAGGTTAATTGAAACAGAGCTATAACCAAAATGACAAGACTTTAAATTGATTGTGAAGAAGATGGATATTTCTATATTTCTCTTAGGTGATGCTCACCCCTTGTGACAGGATCGGTTAAAAAGGGATGCTGTCCACAGCAAGAAACTGCTTGATGCAAAACTGTCTCTGCCTTACAGGGTTAGGTTTCCTCCAAGTAGCAGTAGAGTCACCCTAACCCCCAACAGCTCTTATCTCTCTCCTGCCTCTTTCTCCTACCTGTACCTTTCTTTTCCATGTGCCTGCCTTTCATTCTGGGGTCAATCACAGAATCATAGAAATGCTGAACTGGAAGGACACATCAGGGTCAGACTGCTGGCTCTGCTCAAGGTAGCCCAAGAACCACCACATGTGCCTGAGAGCACTGTCCAACCACTTCTTGAACTCTTTCAGGCTGATGCTGTGACCACTTCCTTGAGGAGCTGTTCCAGTGGAAAACCACCTTCTGGAAGAAGAATCTTTTCCTGATCACAACAGAAACCTCCCCTGACTCAGCTTCAGGCCATTTCCTCAGGCCCTGTCACTGGTCGTGAGAGTGAAGACGTGAGTGCCTACCCCTCTGCTTCCACTCAGGAGGAAGTTGTAGATTACAATGAGGGTCTCTCCTCACTCTCCTCTTCTCCAGGATGAACAGACCAAGTGACCTCAGCCACTCCTCAAATTGACTTCCCCTCAAGGCCCTTCACCATCTTTGCAGCTCTTCTTTGGATGCTCCGCACTAGTTTACTGTCTTTCTCATATTGCAGTGCCCAAACCAGGCCCCAGCACTGGAGGTGAGGCTTACCCCAGAGCAGGACAATGCCCTCCCTCCCCTGCCTGGCTGATGATGCTCTGCCTGATACCCCCAGGACAGGGTTGGCCCTCCTGGCTCATCGACCAGGACTCCCAGGTACCTTTCCATGGCACTGCTTTTCTAACTACATCTTCCCCAGGCTGTCCACACATGCAGGGTTGCCCCACCCCTGGTGCAGAATCCAGCACTTCCCCTTGTTAAATTTCATGTGGTTGGTGATAGCCCATTTCTTCAATTTGTTGAGGTGCCCCTGCAGGTCCTCTCTGCCTCTGAGGGGTTCAACAGCTCCTCCCAATTTGGTGTTCATAGGCAAATTTATTAAGTAGTTCAATTAAGATTCCTACATTTCTAAGGAGCCTGGAGTAGCTGGATTTCTTAATTGGCCTGATTTTCTACTATCCAAAAGTAGCATTTCTGACAGTTCTAAAGAGGAGTTGGTTTCTTTGTAATTTTATTCAACCCTATAAATGACCCCTCACATTCTATTTGGCCTCTATTTTTCAAGCTCAACACAACTCACACATTACCCCTTTCAGCAATGCTAAGTATTCAATTTAAGTTTAAGAACTCTGAGGTTCACAAATACAGTTCAACTATCACTGACAGCTCAGTCACAGCTGGAATGCTATTCGTTTTTAATCTAAAGTTTATTTGATAACTTCTAATGCGAGAAATACTGAAACTTCTCTATCTCAATTTTGAACAATAGCAGCAGAACTAAGTGCCCCACAAACAGTGACATAATCTCTCATTCTATCACTGTTTGTGAGGCACTTAGTTCTGTGGAGTGTTTGGCAATCTGGACTTTTACCAGTCCTCACTAAAGTACTTCATTTTTCCTGGTGTTTTTGTTATAATTTTTCACCCTTAGAATCTATTAATGACTGTTTTAATCTGATTCCATTAAAAAAATGATATTTGTGCTTTTACAGATTTATTGTGAGGGTATTAGGTCCCTTAAAGGAAGGATGGTGCCAATACTTGACTACCAAATCATCTGCGATGACATAGAGGTTTAAGAAGAAACTGGTTACTGCCTAGTTTAACATTATTTTAACTGTGCTCATTAAAATAATTTCCATGTTTAATAATTGCAATACTACTTGTCAAATCTCACACATTTTTGGCAATTATATTACAAAAATAAAAAATACCCACAACAGATTGTGATGAGTATAGTTTCAAACTGTATTTTAGAAAGAAATTGCATGCTAAAAAGATTGGAAATAGTGCCATGCATCTTTTTATTTGTAGGTCTGAATCCACTCCAAACGAGTTGCCGTGTTTTAATGCCTATAAAATTCCTTATACAAAAACTGTTTGATCTCACTCCCATTCCCAGTGGAAAAATATGTTTGTCACAAAAAAGCACTACAAGTCTCACTAATTGTTGCCTTTGTTCTTAGTTTCACAAGGCTTAACAGACCCTGAATGGATTTAGATATTCTCCCTAGACCAGTACTAAAGCAAGTTAAAACTCCAGGAACAAAACCGTTATTTCTCTGTATATTTGATATCTTGTAAATTGAAACTCTAGGGCTATAAATTCAGCAGCTTTTATGTTGCCTTTTTGTACACTGAAAATACATTTGAACAGGAAGAAAATGTGGTTTTAATTTTATGCTCTTGGGGAAGCCCAATCTGGATTCTTCATCCAGAAATCTTCCTTAGTACTATTGATAGGAATAAAGAGGAAAGAAATAATTCCATGGAGCTACAAGTTTATACAATTATTTAAAATGCATCTATCTCAATAGCTTTCCTTGTACATGACTTGTGATGTATGCCCACATTACACAATTTGGCTTGATTGTCCAAGGCAACTTGTATGAATCAGACAATTACTAAAGAAAAGTTTGGGTGGCTCAGTGGTTAAGCCTCTGGTGTAGGTCTCAAGAAACCTCAGGGTGACCGTTTGCTACTCACAGACCTCCTGTGAGCTACTGGACTACCCAGTTGCAGTAGGATCAATAATGCCTATCTTACTTCTTTGAAAGTAAAATACATGGTCTGAGTGAGCTCTATTGGTCTGATTTTCAATGGGCAGAGAGTGAGAAACAGTTTCAAAGAGAAATTACTTCTACAGTAGGAATGTTTGTATCATGAGACTGAATGAAACCTGAAAATGCCAGTGTTATTTTCATTGAAATAGGACAACACTAATTTCTGAACAGCTGTTTTGAAGTGAATATTACTCTAAGTTCTGCTTGAGTCACCTTCCCTATCAGGATAAGAATACATTTGTCACGGATGTGTGCTGCGAAAAATATCAAACAGATAAATATGAGTCATATAGCTATGGCAGGCTGAGAATGCTCATCTGATTGCAAAACACCTGGACAGAGTGATGCACACATACACAGTATAAAACAATGCCCAAAAACTATCCATGGGACATAATTGGTCCTATTGCTCTTGAGATCCCAGCTCCCACAGCAGCTCATGCAAATGCTTCTCAGAACTGGACCCTTAACTACAGTCTTTATGGTCTGTGCCACCACTGTTCTGCAGAGAGAGATCAGTCTCCATAGTGTCTACTATCATTTTGTGAAATAAATTCACAGAGGAAAACCTTCCCTGGAGTACAAAAAAAAAAAAAAAAAAACAACCTCTAAAAGTAAATAAAGTAAATAAGCTTATAGGCCAGGTCAAAGTAATACAAGATAATCTCGCTGTATTTCTTTCTCCTGAAATTCTAGAAAACAGAGCAAGTATCACCAGTTTGCAAGGGAAACCTCAGTGATCGCCACTAAGGCAGCGAGTCTCACTTGAGCAGATGATGTGTGCCGTCCTCTGCTGGCAAAAGAAGGCAATATAGGCTAGGCTTTTAGTGCAACACAGCGTGATGAAGAGCCTGGAAACAGCCGGAACCTCCTCTCCCTGATTCTGTTTCTGCGTATAGATAATCTCGTGGTGAGGTCACCAGAGAGAGACACTTTCTATACCTAATTTGAAAGCAAATGCAAGTCTCAATGGGCTGGAGGACAAAAGAGAGGTCCGAATGCAAGGATACAGGAGAATGTAATGGTTTCCAGAGTTTTATTTCACTTCAACGCTGATCTGGGGAGAATGCCTAGGCCTGTTAGGGATTTGTTCAGTGTCCAGAAACTAGCAACAACATCACCAATTAGTGATAATTTTGGTGGGGTTTTATTTTGTTTGGGGTTTTGTTTGTTTGTTTGTTTGTTTTTCATGGGGTTTTGATGGTTTTTGTTTGTTCTGGTTTTTGGGGTTTTTTTTTTGTTTGTTTGGTTTGGTTTTGTTTGTTTGTTTGTTTTTGGTGGCTTTTGTTGTGGTTTGGTTTTTTGGTAGTTAACATATTTTTTCCACTGGGAATGGGGCTGAGATTAGTGATACAGTTATCTCTATGAATCATGCCATTACTAGATTGTTTAGATGGTGTGCTTGCATTGTGTAGAGACAGAGTGGTACATAGGGATTTGAGACATCTAACATCTACCTCCTTGATAAAGAAGGGCTTGTAGTAGGCCTTACTTGGTTGTCATGTCGCCAAAGCATTGTCAAAATCTGCTGGGCAAGTGGGGATCTGGAATTTAGTCCTGCCACTGTATAGTGGTGCACAGATGGGTGCAGTACTGCTTTTTGCTGTTTTTTGTCCAAAATTATGAATCAGGCTCTCAGACCCCCAAGTGTTGTTTACATTTGTTCAAGTGTTAAGTCACCCTGGCTTGAATTTCTCCCCTGTTGAAATTCAGCAAGAGACAAGTATTCGCTTCAGCTTATGTTGGCAGAAAATATTGTGTCTGTGTTAGAGTCTATGTGTTTATTGGCAAACTACTTGTCACAGGTAAGAAATACAGTATGGTGTGCATACAGGCATCGTAGTGGAGTTTTTGGAAGGCAGCGTCATGGGCTTTTTCTAGCAAAGAATACAAAACAGTTTGCCAAAAAATTAAAGTTGATTGTTTAATATAATTTCTTATGATCATGCTTGAAGTGTTCAGAACCAGTCCTATTACATGAAAACAATTTCAGGTCCCAACCTCAGGAGACCCTTTATCAAGGACAGATGATGGAGCTTTCAGAAGTTGTGATGTAGAACAAAAGCCTGAGCAAGCATTGCACACCCGGTTCAGGATTGCGTAGGGCTGTAGAATTGTTATTGCATTCCTTATGACTATAGCCATGAATCCTGATATTAGTATTCTTCAGGATGAAAAAAATCCTTCACTGTTGCCATCTTACAATATACTTAGCTTCACTAGCTGTGGAAAAATGAGAATGCATTTTGATGCTCTTGGGCCACAGTTATAGATACATAAAGACTTTGATACTGTTGATTGACTTTCACTTGCTTCCAGGCTTGCCTTGGAAATTAGGCTTAGCTGTTTCTATCTCTGAACTTGAAACACTGATTTGAAATTAATTTTGTGCTGAATTATGGTGGAAGAGGATCAAACAAAAAAAAGTAATATAGAACACATTAAATATATGTATGCTACAATAGACCATTAAGTTACATTCTGTCTGATTACACAACATGCTGTTATGTTTTCCAGAGACTGGGTAAACTGTTCACTTCTGGATGATTTTTTCCAGTGCCCAAAGTTATTTTCTGGAAAGATGTCATTGCTACCAAGCCTCAAATCTTGATATAATTATGCTATTCTGGAAAATTATATTTTTCAGTTTGTTATGTAATAACAGTGGAAAAATGCATGTTGAAGAAAAAAGCCCTTTTAACATTTAATTATTCAATGTCCAGATTGCTTGCAGCAGATTTAAAACACTCCTTTTTTTGAGTTGAGGAAGTTTGATAAAACATATTTTACAGGTAGGCTGCATGGATCACCAGAAGTTGTCACTGGGGTAAATTTAGATTCTTTATAAAATTTAGGTTAATTTTAGAATTTATAGCTATGTTGGATTAGGAAATGGATTCTATGCAATGGTCAGCATGAGCTAAAATGACTCACCAACACTGCAGATTCGACTAATATAAGCTCCTTTACAGAAATGTAATCCTTTAGATGAGAAATTTCATAAACCAATTACAGGATTCTGGAAGAACTTAACATTCATGAAGCTTGGACATTACAAATTATCCAGCCATGCTATGTAGCAAAGCTGTTCTAAAACTGCTGAAGACCACCATGACACTGTACAAGGGCCTAGAACCAGTGAGAACAAATTTCTGTCCATAGAGCTCAGACTCATGTTGTGCAGTCTGGGGTATCTACTTTCTAGTATGTCACCCAACACTCACTTCACGGACTTCAGAGAAGAAAATACCATTAAGGCATCATTTGTCACCTATCAGAATAGTTCTAGCAAAATAGTAAATAATAAAATAATGCATTGTATGCAAGAGTGCTTATTTCCATCTTCCTATCTTTTCAGATCAGGCAACATGAGGTAGTTTAAGTAGAGATGCAGGCTAATTGGTTGATGCCACTTAGAGAAATAAGGTTATATTGTCTACAATTTGAAGGGAAAAGAAGCAAAATGTAGGCCTCTAGAAGTCAGAGAACTAAGAATCTTCCTGCAACACAACCCCTTTAATTGAGGGGGATGCAGATTCATCATCTCTTCAAAAAGCAGTATGAATGGATCATTCTACTTAACATCTGATAATTCACCCTTACAGAAATACTGCTGTCCTTTGCTGTCTGTATTTTTATTTTTGTAGAAAGTTTCCTTCCTTCTTTCCTTTGACAAAAGGAAACATATTGTCACTGAATCAGAGAAATTGGAAGCAAAATTGCTCTGACCTTGCTTTGCAATTTATTGTCCCCCCTGCTTGTTTCTGACAAATGATTACTCTACAGAACAAATTATTTCTTCTATGGTGTTCTGACTCTTAGAGTCAAAGAAAAGCAGCTGGGAGAAAGGTCATTCAGCTGTGTGTCTCCTGTTCTTCAAAATGTGATTCTTTTTACATCTTAAATATTGGTCTCAAATTCACATCTGTAAATGATATTGCAAAAGCTCAGAGGAGATCAAACTTAGATATGCTGTGCCATTCTCTCTGTATTTTCTCTGTTGTATATTGAGAAAATACATGATAGGACATATATCATTCTAAAATAGCTTATTTGTAAGATTTAATACATGTGAAGATCTATTGCTTACATTACTGCTCCCTTCAACCCTGATTCACTTCTTGTTTTTCACAGTTCAAACCCTCTGTTGACATCCCAGATATGTAATGGTCTCTCAACAGAACCCACTGGTCATTTACTCTAGTTGGGTGTATAGGTGGTATGTACATCAACCATGTTCTGTTCACTATGGTGGAAAAAATAGTCCTTCTTTAGGTCTGCATCCCTACTTTTCTCTCCATTTAAAATGAGAAAGTTTGATGAGACAGAAAACACTTTCAGTTTTGACAAATCTTCCAGCAGTGCTGAAGGCTCAAAGTTGTACTCTGAGCCTGTAGTATCCAGTCTCTCAATAGCCTCTGGGGTTACAGGGGCTGGGCAAATTGTCCACTCCAAATAGTCCTCATCTACCCTCAGAAAATCTATGACAACTCTCTGAAACTACAGCAGATGAATAGCACATGCATATGTACTGTCTTTTTGCTTGGAAATTTTTCAATTTGGTGTCCAACTGAGTTTCCTGGAAACTACAAATTTTTTTAAATGTGTCCCAAATTTTCCATCTGTTATTCTGTGGTTTACCCTTTCTCTCTCATCATTTCCTCACTCTAGCTACATCTCTGCAGATCACACTTGATCTTGCCGAAGAGCCGTCCCCCAAAAAAAGTATGTGGCTATCCCACTTTTAAAAGTATGTGGCTGATCAGGAAGAAGCGAGCACTGGTCTTCATATGCGTTGAGAAATGAATAGAAGAAGCAAGCCAAAATTATAAGCCAATAGATGTTGGAAATATGAAATTACTGGAATGCTCTCTTGTAGGAATATGCTCCTGTTATCACTGAAGATGAAGGAAATTTTGCAGATCCCAGTCTCTGAAAAACTGAAACAAATATAGAAAATACAGATCAGTATTTCCTCAGAATACTGAGACTAGACCCTAGAGGACATCCTGAGCAGAATGTCCCAAGATTTGTGGTATCCTTCTTTGACCATTACTTTTTTCAAAGGGGATTTTGCATTAGACTGTAGGACTGGCTTATGAGCTGGTACTGACTTATATGTGTTTTTAAGCAGATCACATATATTCCAGGAAAATCAAAATTATCAAAATATGAGGCAATGTCTGATGGGATTAAATTGCTTGGGAATCTGAAAAACTAAGTTCAATTTCCTATTTTCTATATTTTTGAGTCAGTTTTTGAAAAAGCTTACAGCTGGCTTTCAGACCTGCTGTCACTGTGAAAAATGACAACAAAATGATGCTGCTGGCTAGCACTTCACAATTACATGGATGAAAAGTGGATTGGGCACACTCCAAAGACAGTAAGGTAAAAAAGGCTCCCCAACTCCTTGCATACCAAACATTTCTGTTTTCACTGCACTTCTTCAATATATATATTATTATATATTCATATAAAAAATGATTTTAAATATCCAGTATTATTCCATTAATAGAAAAAAGAGAGGAGAGTTTTATTCCTTATATACCCAGATAAGCTAGTCAAGACCTGCCTTAGTATGTTGCTGTAGAAAAGAGTCCCAAGGTGTTTTCTGTCAAGAATAGTTTTTTACGAAACATAGAGCATAACCTAATCTGGATTCATAGTTAATGAAACTGTACTTCTATTCCTAAACAGAGTGAGACTATATGTTTTTCTTTGGGCCTGCGTCCACTTCTGTTTTGAAACAGAGGGTGAGAAAAATCTGGAAAGGAGGTATAGTGGAAGTTTTCATCACCTTGTCAGTGACAAAATGCCTCTGCTAAAGGAGTTGCATCTAAATAGGTGGTGACAAAAGAGGAGTGGGGGTACAAGAGGAGTCTGGAAGAAAGCTTTAGCTTTTGTCTTGGTGGCTCACTTGTGTTCTATGCATTAATACCAAGTGCCATTCTATGTGTCCTTCCAGTAAAACAAAATCTGGGTGGGCAGAATTCTTCTTCCATTGGGGAGAAAATATAGGCTCTTAAAGGTTTTTATGAGACTTAATATTCTCTTTCCCCTTAGAAAGTGGCATTTTTATATTTCCTTCTGCACAGCCAGTCTTTGAATCTGTCTCATTCACCTTTGAAAATTTATAGGGGCTTTCAGGCAGGCTTGCCCAAATGCCATTGACCTCTGTGGCCTATGTCATTGACAAGAACACAGATTCTTCTGCCCACAAAATATATGCCTTTTTATGTCCCTGAAAGACAAGGAAATGACTCTTAGAATGACCAGGATCACAATAAACCCAGGAGCTATCTTCCCAGTTTCCCTTGCGCTGCTGGACTCCGCAAGAAGATAAGGTAAGGGATCAATGCACTTATAAAGGAACACTTTGAACTCACTGATTACCTTCCTGAAGATCTACTGCTGGCAGTGTAGTCTCCAAGCCTATTACAACAGTGAACAGTGTTCGTGAAGGATAGGCCACATCATAAAACCATTATAGGCAGTGCTAAGGTCCTGATCACCAAAACAGTCCTCTGCAAGGTGAGATTTACTGCGAAGGTTTTCTAAACCACATTTGAAACAGATGGAGTCACACATGTGCTATTGCTAAGCTTTCAGAACCACCAGTTAAAATGTTATCCCATGGCTTGATTTTAATTTCCAAGGATTCATGTACATCCCTCAGACCTGTCATCATCTGGGGTCTTCAAGGAGCACCTCTCAGTCAGTTTCAGTGTTTGTTCAAAAATCAGTACCACTAAGAAAAAAAGATAACATAGGTAGGTGTAGTAGTGATACACACGCAGGGTGTTCTAAGCAACTGGCATGAAAGAATGGAGATAAATTAACCATGAACAGACTATCCATAAATTAATATGGTGAAAAATTAAGAATTTATTTGCTAGCATAACAGAAAGCTGGCATGAGTGCCTTGATTTCAAAGCAGCATCTGTAAGAGTGGGAATAATCATTAAGGAACATATAAAAGTGTAAGGAATGTATAAACGTGAAAGAGTGTGAGAGTGTAAGGACTATATGTAAGCATGAAAAAAAAATATATAAGCATATTCGTGCTTTTATATAGTCCTTACACTCTCACACTGAAATCATGCTGAAATCATGCAAATGTTTGTCGTACCAGGTTACAAAGGATGAAGTTTCCAGTGAAGCTGCTAAGACATCATTAGCATGGCAAGTGAAATATAAATATTTTAGTATCTTATTAATGTGTAGTATGTATTTGTGAGTAGAGATGCGTGTGCATGTATTTCTGCACCTGTGTATACATATATAGATGTCTGTTTATATTTTCTTTTAGCTCCAAAATATCTCTTAAATATCTGGTTTTAGAATGTCTTAAAACTGGTGGAGAAATATCAGATCCTGTCTTTCAGTATCTTCAGGGGTGTTTTTGTTTCAATACAGATAGAAGAAGCTTGATTACCTCTCTTTCTTTATATACAAAAAATAAATATGCACAAAATGTAAAGTGATATGTAAGCAAGTAGTGAAATCACCATTTTAGAACTCCTACTTTTGTTTTATAAATATTTTTTTCAACAGCTGCCAAAATCCAGCAAAATGACAGCAAAATGGGGAATTGCTAAATTGTAAATTCTAAAATGTAAATTGTAAATTTTAAAATGTAGCAGATCTGTAGTCTTTCTTCAAATTCCAAAATTGAAAGCATTATTGGTAAACCACATCAGCAATAAATAAAATCTTGTGTTTGTTCCCGCTTTCATGAACAGTGAAATACTCAGAAAGTGACAGTGGCAGGTAGACACAATGGTGTGCCCAATGTGCTGTATCTCCTTCTTTCATGACCACCATGAAAGAAACAAGCTTAGTTTTGGGTTCATGGCTGTAACCACATCAAGGGATTTTGCAGCTGCCTGTGGCTTTTCTTCTGTCCCTGTCTTCTTCCCTGCAGAAGCCATTGCTCATTAAAGATTTTTACAGCCCTTTCTCCAGCCACCCTGACCTCCCCTCACCGCAGGATCACACATCTCCTGTGAAAACCCATTTTATGTGTTTTTGTGGTAGCCTTGACACTTTTCCTGCAGACATCTGAAGAGAGTTATCTGAAGGTGCTCTGACAGACAGAGTCTGGTGGCCTTGTTACACTCGGGTGGCTCACAACACGAAGATATTCACAAGTGCTCTTAAGGTAACAAGAGCTTTTTACCCTTCCTCTGGCAGAGATAAGGGGAGGGCCACACACTGACTTCCTTGTGATTTTAGTCAAGCACAACCTTAAGTGAAAAACAAGCGTGGTCCTTAACTCGATTACAGCTGCTCTAATCAGCAAAGCCGTTAACCTTTGCACTTTATTCTGGCCTGGTCTGAGTGCCTCTGGGCAGTGCAGACCTGCTCCATCAGGCTTTCCAAAAGCAACACGTTGTAATCAGTGTGCCTACATAGCCTGCGCTGCGTGGGAGAAGCCAGGACAGCTGTGACAGTGGGCTTCATCTCCCAGCTATTCAGTTCTCACGCAGTAAGCGTAGCGCTGGAGCTTCTTAGCAGGCATTAACAGCTCAGCTTTTTATCCTGCCTTCTCCTTCCGTTCAGAATAGCCTGTTCTGGTGTTGACTGACTTGCAAAGCCACTATGGGACTCCTGTGTCACTTAGGTCTCCACTGTGCTACATGGTGCTTCCTGGTAGGGTGCACAGAGAAACATGAATAGCACACATAACATGCGTTTTGCCTCTACTGTGCAGCTTCTGAGCTGTCAAGATCAAGGTCAATCAACATGTTGCACTGGGAGATGAACTTGTTACTACATAATCCCTGAGCAGTGGGTGGTACTGAGCGGCTGGGTTCACCTTCCCTCCAGTAATCACTGTGTGTGCGTGCTACACACTACCTTTACTCTTGGTGAAAAAACAGCAGTTAACGGATCTGTAGAGGGGAGTCTTTGGCTTACAGTGTAGTTTATTTCTTAAGCCCTGGCTAGCAACTCTAAAACTTCAGCTGGCCATGTACAGACACCTGGAGATTTTGTATTTTAGACAAGCAGAATCACATTTCAGGAGACCCTTGAAGTCAAAGATGAGGACATTTATTACCAAAAAATTCCTAGAGGAATACAGCACAGAGAAGAGACAGGAGTTTCAGGTGCTCATAATGAACTTTCTTTAATGTCTTACTCTGGTTTATCTTTTGCCAGGTGCTGAGTGAAAAGCTCCAAGGTAAATTACCTCTTTAATCAGTGGGGATGTAAGTTTGTTTGGCTGCAGACTCCCAGACATCATAAAGCTTCTTCCCCCTCCTTCCTCCTCCCACCTCAAATGTGCTGAGTCTTCTCTAAACACTGGATAAGAAATGATCAGGAAAGTCACACAGTGTGATTGCAAATACAGGCTTGTTTTGACATTCCTTTTATCCAGAACTTGAGAAATAACTGTCTTAACACCATTCCTTATGAATCAAAAAAGGTGAAGGATATGCCTTGCCTGAACTGACAGTATCTTTATACATAGTGGTCCCTTTTGGTATACGATGTTAAACTGTTTGAAAATCATTGTGTAAAACAGGTAATTACTGAGTTAAATATGCCAGCGATATTAGTCATAATATAATGAACTTATTTATCAATTTGATTGAATACATTTAGTTGGGTACTGGACTAAAGGCCAGAATTCTAACAACCTGCAGACTTGATACACTATGTGCATTTTATTGTTGTATAAGCCTCAGATAATTTTTACTCTATCAAGTCTCCCACCTTTCCATGTGACTAAGACAAGTGCATTTTGGAGTTAGTAAGTTTGATAATGAACATAAGAATAACTTGTAGCTTCAGAAGAGATCAGTATCAACATCCTATTTTTCCCTGCACCACAGAGCTTGCAAAACAAATCTCTCCATTCCCGGGCCAGCCTCTAATCATAAATGTTACAAAAACTGGAAGAAGTACCCCCTTCTGGTTCTCCCCACACAGAGTGTACCTTCGGTTCTCAGCTTGTGCTCCTCATGGCCACACTAGACTTCACAGCTCTTTGGCAGCATGGACTTCCTTCAAATATACTTATATGACCCAATGGAAATTAGTGAAAAGACTGAGCCAGAGATACACAGAAGTATAACATTCATATCCCATTAGGTTTATTTTTATATTGTGTTTGTTTGGCAAAGAAAGCCACCCTTCCTTCCACTCTTCCACTCTTCTACCTTTTTTAAAATTATTTTTTATTGTAAATTACATTGACTTTTTTTTTTCCAGGATGAGAACACTGAGAATTTATCATCCTCTCTGCAACATGGAGGTAGTTGAAATTATGACCCTGGATATTAGATGTGAGATAGCTTTGACCTTCCACATGATATTAAGGTCATTTTATTGTCTAACGTGTCTTGCCAATCTACTTCTATGAAACAGTTTTTTCTGGAAGGTACCATGTTTCTTGTCTGTGGCAGTTTTGATCAGTTGTCCAGTTTATCTGTTTTCCAAGTGATGTTAGATGTCTATTTTCTTCCTGCCTCAAATCCCACAGTTAAGAGAGTCATGTCTGCTCCCTTAAGCCTCTAATGCCCTGCTTCAAATACATGCTTTATTAACTCTTTGAGCTCAGGTATTTTGTCATAGTGGAATATTTTGCCTAATAGTGCAGGAACCAGTTCAATAGGACTTCAGAGAGAAAGCTAGTATTTTCTAGTATTAATGTTTCTCAAGGGTAGAGAAGAAGGTGGTCTTGTTATTTGGATATTTTTATAACAGCCTTCCTTAAAGTCCCTGACTTTGCACAAATGACTGCAGGAACTAGGACTTTCCTTTGCAGCTGTTCACAGGCTAGAGATTATACACTCTCCTTCCAAAATGCTCCATCATGTAGTACAGCACTTACATGTTGACAACATAAAGAATGTTCCTGAAGCCAAAATTAATAGGTAGAAGGTGCCTCCCTTCAGTTATAGTCCAAGGGAATTATTTTTTTTCCTTATATGGTAGAGGCCTACTTTTTCAGAACAGAATATTGCTGTATTAGCTGATGTTTCTTTAATAAATAAAAGAAAGCAAATGAGTAAATGTAAGTGTGACTATTCCAGTAGTTCCAATTTTCAAAGCGTGATATTCCTAGGTGCCTCAGTGCCTGTCAAGAAGAAAAAGAACCATCTTTGGAAATAGACAGCACTTAAAGGGAAATGTTTTTAATCTGTGCATAGGAATACTTATTTCAAGAACCATGGTGTTCTGTTCAAACCCAAAAATAATCCATGACAAGAAAGAAGTGTTTTACTTATCTGCATAACAAATAAGTAATTCCTGTGTGCTTCATTGTGTGCAATTTTCTTTTATCAGATGTAGTGGACCTGTAAATTTGTAGATGTGTTAACCTGCTAAACATGATGAGATGCCACAATGCAGGTTTGAGATATAAAAAGAGCATCTCAGAAGATAGTTTCCTTGTGTATTTTTTTCTTATTTAAGCAGAGAAATCACTGTAAAAAACCCACCTGTATTCTGTGTTTTTCCTACACTTACCTGTGAATGGGAGGCTTTAAGCCACTTTTGCTGCCTTCCAAACTTAGGTCGTGGTTTAATATTTGCAGTACTGGATTGGGTCCCACACACCTCTTTTTTTTCATTGTTTTTCACCCAGCATATCTTTCCACAAAGGAATGGATTCCATTTGTTGCATGCAGTTCATTTGTTCAGACACAATTCTGATGATATTTCTTGTCTGATCCAGAGGGTTTTTTTGCTCAAAAAAAAAGATACAGGAATGCTAGGAAAAGTAAAAGTATAGCCAGGGTGATCCTAGACATGATGGCTTTCATGTGTGGGAAACTCTTTGGTTAGATGCTTTACTTCATAAAGGAATGAAAAAGGGAGGGTAAAAAATCTGTTACATCATCTGCAGCCAGAATAGGAGTTTGTTTACTGTCTCTTCTAAAAAAGTATCAAATGTAAACAAGAACTAAGGGCTTCAAAGCAAAATGAATACAACCAAATAGGAACTCTGTATCTGTGCCAGCAATGAGCATTAAAAGTTTGCCTGTGGTAGGGGAGAGAAGCTGAAGTACAGAGGGCTACAAAACACCAGTGTGCTCAGTCAGGTTCAGAGATCAGTAAGATCTGTGGAATACAAGTGTGCAATCTGTGAAAGTAGCAGTACAAGCCTGTGTTGTTACAGTCTTCCTGAGGCATCTGTTACTGCTTACACTTGGAAACAGAACCACTAAACGGGATAGACCTTTGATCTGAAGTGATATGATCATTCTTATGGTCCCCATATGCTGCTACAACATCTGGACAGTTCTGTCAGCTTTGTCTTAATAAGCCAGAAGAAATCTAATAAATCCTTTTATTACTGTGGCTACCAAGCTTTACATGCAGACCAGCACAATGCCTTTGGTGCAGCCTACTGCAAGGCAGTACATCTCCTGGTTTCAGAGTAGAGGTGTTTCAGTGAAAGGACATTGTTTTGTGCATGCATAATATTGTGGGAGCTGTGTGCAGGATGCCCCAAGCTTTGCACCGATTTTCACAGTTTACTGGGGCAAAAAAGCAACCATCTAGCTGTTTTGAGTACCTTAACCACTAGAGAATGACAGCAACCAGCAAGAAAATATGGTCCTGTGTTTTACAGCTTAGACTACGAAGTGGCTAAAGAATGAAAAACCGGTAATGACAGAAAATTTCAAAAAAGTATTGGTTGGCCAACACATCACATGAAATTCCAAGTCAGTTATTTCTTCTGTGAAGAAGTATACAAAAATCCCCAAAGCAAGCAAGCAAGCAAGCAATCCATCTGCATACAAAAAAAATTTCAGAACCCAATCTAACCCAACT
>VWZV01015469.1:76053-258450 GCA_013397155.1 Irena cyanogastra
CAACATTACTGTTGGTTTTGTTGTTGTTGTTGCTGTTATTATTATTGTTGTTATTATTAGTATTACTACAACAATCAACGATCCAAACTTGCATCATAGGCCATTGCAGATGAAAAAGATGGGAAGCACACTTTCTGAAGAAGACCCCCGTGTTCTCTCGTGCGGATACTTCCAGCGGATCCTGACGGGAGCTGCGCGCTGCCCAGGGCGAGCGAACAAACCCCTGCGGCCGTGGGAAAAGGGGCTCTGCTGCAATCACCCGGGCCACCGGGAACTGCTCTGCCGGGCTGCAGCCGGCCGTCCCCGGGCCCGGGCTGTCCCCGCGGCCCCCACTGGGTGGTGGTAAAACGCTGCAGATGGTCGCGCTGCAGCCAACGGAGCGAGGCGGTCTGCGCAAAAACCAGCGCACGAGCAAAAGCCTTTCAGGCTTATTCAGGTTCTGAGGCATCAGTACATCTTTACTGCCTGCAGAAACAGCCTTGATCCACTTATCTCCCCGGTGACTGCAGGACCTTGATGTCTGCAACAGCAGCCCGTGCTGTACCCAGAGAAAGCCCAGTGATGGACGCCTTCTGGACGCATACACACTGCTCCATAGAATCACAGAATGGCCTGGGCTGGAAGTGACTGTCACTATTCGAGTAAAAAACGACACAGCCTCACCAGAAGATTGATTTGCACAACCTCATGCTTTACTTCAAATTCTCTCCTTTCTACACTGTTCCAATACAGATGGACCAGATTGGTCAATTAATCAATACATTTCACCTGGTTGGTTAATTAGCACAACACCTTTCTTATAAACAATCTTTGAGAAAAACAGGAATACAAAAAGTAGGATAACAACAACTGCAGGTTGTTTATGATAATAAGCTATCATTGTTTATCTTCAACTCCTTAAAGTTTCACAAGCCGATTCTGGGAAAACTTATGAAGTTTTCTCACTCTCTGACCAGGCTGTCATATCTACAAGTGACCTTAAAGGTCACCTAGTTCCAAAACCCCTGCTGTGGAAAGGGATACCTTGCACTACACCAGGTTGCTCAGAGCCCCATCAAACCTGACCTTAAATACTTTCGGTGACCTGGCATTCACAACTTCTCTGGGCATCTGGTTCCACAGCCTCATCACCCCCACAGTCAAGAATTTCTTCCTACTATCTAGTGTAAACCTACTCTTTTCCAGCCTGAAGCCATATCCCGAGCACAGCACTCCAGGTGGGGCGTCACCAGACCAGAGCAAAGGAGTCCTGCTGGCTGCACTGCTTTGGATGCAGCCCAGGACACAATGCGCCTGCTGGGCTGCAAGTGCACATTGCCTCCAATAGCACTCCCAAGTCCCTGGTGAAAATAGACAATCACCAGTGCAAAAGAAACTTCCAGCCATGACAGGGTATGGTGGATCTTCCTGTGGCAGGAAACAGCCCTTTTGTCATGCCAGAGGCACTGCTATCCTGCCACTGAAGGAGACAGACACACCTGGACCATGCAGAAATGGTGCAGCATTTGAAACCCTGCCTTGCAGAGAAGTATATGATCTCTCATCTCTATAGTTAAAGGAATGGATAAAGTAGCTTGTGGGACACATAATAACAAATTATTTAAATGTACAGTTTTAATCTAACTCCTTAACTTACAGGCTTAAAAATAGAAACATGAATAAAAGTTTCCTGACGTTTGAGCGAGATTGATGGAGGGTACTGCAGTACTGCCTCTCTCAAAGTTATCATTTGTCCTAAGAAATAATGTTAAAAGCATGCAACATGTAATGTACAGACACAGAAGAGAACAGTGAATGTGTGGTCAGCATTTATGTCACCCATTAATTTTCTCATGAACCACAAAGTACTTTTACTGAAGTTGCTGAGAAATGCACTAATGTTTTTGTGCCTGAAATTTTACTGGTTTATCTGTAGACTTTCAGAAGGTCACAGTTTATTCCCACTCGGAAATTACAGTGTAGCTGAATGCTGATGGCAAAATTTGTTAGCAGCCTGATTTTTTCCTGGCTTGTAGCTGATAAGTTATTTGCCAAATAAGTACTTTTAAATCATCATATCTATGGTTTCACTTGGGCCCATAGGCCAATTTTTTTGTGCCTTTAGTCAGGGTAACATAGTCAAGGTACCACACCTCTGTATGTAACAGAGAAGGATGTTTTGTAACAGCAACATCTGTGCAAGAGTGGCCTTCACCTTGAGTAAGAGTACAAGGTCAATGCTGAAACCTACAAGAGCTAAGTACCAGAAGACTGAAGAAGAACATAAGAAGGAACAATCTCAGTGTCAGGACATGCTCCCGGTCCTTGTGAGCTAGACCAGATGTTAAAACCTAAACTTGTAAATATGAAGCTGCTTCTAGACCAAGAGCACTCTCGTCTCCATATGCTCAGATTGTTATTTATATCCCTGGGATAAAACTGCTTGTCCCCATGTGGTAACTGACACTTTCAGATCAATAGCACAGACTGCACTGTTGCTGTCTGAAAGCAGTAAGGCCTGTGCTGTCGGAGAGGACAGGCCATGTCCTTGTTAACACCTCAGGAAGTGCAATCCCATCTGGCACTGTTTAGCTGAAGCTTTACAGGAAAGAAACTGCCTTCTGGAGTTTGTCCTTTTGAAACAAGACTGAGGAAATACTGCAGACAACTTTGTCTAGCATTTTCAATTTTATGCTGTCATTGCATAAGGAGAAACTTTCCTTCTTCGAGGCTGTTGAAGAACTAGGACATATTGTGCACTTCAACCCGAAAAAGAGATAAATGGGGACAGTATGACAGGGTCTGCATCCTTGTGAGTGATATGAAAAGCAGATATCTACATCTCTTCTGTCATAAGAAGATGTGAAGCAGAAGGCATAAAACTAAAGCCCCACCTAGCAATTTTTTACCTCTCTCATGAATAAAGCTGTGGAGCTCACAGCCTTGAGGTAATTTTAATGGGCTTTGGGGAAGAGTGCAGAAGTTCAGGAAAAACAAAATCAGCAAGACCCTTAAATTGGAAGGGAAAAAAAAAAAGAACCTCTGATTATGTCCTTGAGCATGAAAACACTGCTGTCTGGGAAAGCATACAGGGGAAGTGCTGCTGTGAGCTGGCTCCGCCTCAGGCAGCACTCTTCAGCTACTGGTTTCAATAAACCTTTGATTTCTCACTCTGAGGTGGTTGTTTTTTTCCTACGTCATGAAGAAATTTACTTTGGAGCATCTTTTCAGACTTCCTAGTTGCCTCTCTGGCAAAATGACATGATTATTAATCTTACTATATTCTGTTAACAACTCTTGCATTTATTGCCATTGGTGAAAGGCAGACATACTTGGTAAGGTTTCTGAAGGTTGAAGGAGTAGGAAAAGACTGAGGCAAAACGGAATGAGACCTCATCGTGCTAACCTAAGGTGCTGAATAAGATACAGAAGATGGAGTCTCTGTAGCATTCATAATAGTTTAAAAGCTTAGATGCAGTATATGTCACCCTCAATCATGTCTTTGTAGTATTACTTATTAACAATGATCATAAAAAAGTAATTGGCAAAATTTAAA
Source organism: Irena cyanogastra (assembly GCA_013397155.1). Classification (NCBI taxonomy): domain Eukaryota; kingdom Metazoa; phylum Chordata; class Aves; order Passeriformes; family Irenidae; genus Irena; species Irena cyanogastra. Next base: position 79,589 of record VWZV01015469.1, read on the forward strand.
GCATCATGTTTCCTACTGGAAAAGAACTAGGCCTTCTGAGTTCAGCTTCTTAGCATTGCAAAAGGCTTTTTCTGCCAGTGCTCTGCTGGCAAACTTTGAAGTGGCACAGGCTGTAACTATCAACGTTCCACCTGCAAATATTTAACCTACTTGCATTTCTACAAGGATTTTGGGTCAATGGTGGGAAAAAAGTACACTAGAAATACCTGCATTTTTCTGTATTTCTTTAACCTTATGATTTTGGAAGCCATTCATGTATTTTGGATTTTTACCTCGAAACTGTGCTCAGCAGTCACATTGCCAAAGGTCATATGTCTGCACTGTACTTGTTCTTCACAATTCCTCTATAGTGAAAAGCTGCATGCCTTATGAAAATGTTGTATACGCATATGCTGTTAGCTCTAGAGGCTTGAAGAGAGTTGAGCTGGTTTGACATGATTCTTTAGCTGTCACTGACACAAGTCTTTCCTGCACTGATTATGTAGGTCCCAGGAGCCTCAGTGTAATAGGTCATGGGATTCTGCAACTTTGTGTTCAGTAACTGATTTACCTACTGATGAAGTGTCCTGCAAGTTTACATAGCTATATTAGAGAGCAGAGCTCTACTTTTTCTTGTCCTGGTGCTCAGAGGTAAGTGGCTGAAATGCCCTGCCAAGGAAGTAGGATGATCTTTCACACACAAGGTACACATGAGTTTAGACCAGAGTCTTCTTGATCTTCAATTTCTTTTACATCCTGCATCTTACACTTTCCTCCTGCTGCTACACCGTGTTGTCCTACACCGTGATTGCCACTAAGCCAGCCCATAATAAATTGAAGGAAAAGACTGATTCCAAGGAGACTTTTCCAAACGAAATTAGCCATTTATTGGTACCCCAAGTATAAGTATTACCAATGGAGAGAGAACAGATCAGCTGGAAGTAGCCTCTTGTGACAATGCTTGTACTATCTTCAGCCTGTATAGATATGCTGCAGAAATAAGACAAATCATATAGCAGTCTCCATTCCCTCAGATGTAGGAAGGCCTTCATCAGTTGATTAATTAATTAACTTTTTAATCAAGACCTTAGCAAACAGATGACGATGTATGTTGAAGAGTGGACACTTTAATCAGAGGTCGTCCGCACAAGAATTGACTGGTGCAAAGGAGGCAAATTTCTGGTTGCTGTGATAATCACCTCCCACGACTCACAGATGCACTTAAGAGTCCTAACTTCCTCCATTACCTCAGCTGTGAGAATGCAGATGCCACTTGGGTGAGAAAGAAAGCAGTTAAATACACAGCTGCAGCATGAAATAATTGCTTCTCCAGTTCTCTTCTCTGTACTCCCAGAGGATATTCCAAGAAAGTAGACCAAACCCATTTTTAGCTCAGTCTTGAATTATTGAACGTACTATGTACCAGGCTATTAACCAAGGGAAAAAGTGGTTAAGAAAAAGACTTGCATGTATAGAAGAACACGATATTTATTAGAAAAAAACAAAGCATTTTTATCTTGTTTTTTTGTTTTGTTTTGTTTTTTGTTTGTGTATAAATCATGTAAAGCATCATATTAAAACTAAAAGCTTTTTTCCATCCTATTAGGATCTAGTTCTCATTATAGGTAGAATCATTATGGGGATGGCAAATGCTGTGAAATAACTTATTTTTTTTTTTGTTATGGTCTCTTTATCCGAAGTGGAACTTCCAAAATGTAATGTTAATTTGTGCAGTGTATGGCATTGCTAACAACTCTAACACCTATCCCAGCAGAGGTATGTCTGCAGCGCAAATCCAAGGCATGACTGCTGTTCACAGAAGTGTCCATCTCACTGGTAAAGCAGTAAAGCTACCAAAGAGCAAGATGAGATACGTTCAGTGAGTACCCAGTGAGTGAGTTCAGTGAGTTATGGGGTACCATAACTGCTGCTAGTCTGCAAAGCATTCAGTAAATCTACATCTAGATAAACTGCAAAACCATCTCTGTATACACTACCACTAGTGGTGTTAGTGAGCTACTGATCTTAAATCATACTGGACTAAGAGCAGGGAAAACAGATGAAATGTATACCCATGACTATACTCCATGGCACAACTGGTACAGGTGTACCCACTGTACCGAGCCACACGTACAGTATGGCACCTGCTCTGCACTTCCTGTTGCCTGCTCCACAATTCTTTTGGGAGCTCCAGGAGCAACTCTTCAAGGAAATGGCAGGAAGTGGTGGAGGACTGAAAGAGAGAGGTACCTCCATGTGAAGGCAAAGACTGAAACATCGCTTTAAAAGAGAGTCAAACACGGCAGTGGACATGTTTCTAAATGGTACCTGTTCAGCTAACAGCAGCAAAAAGAGCAATGAAGCAGCAAGGCAGGACCTTAAAAAGCACAGCTATTTCCCAGCATTGCTTGCTGTGCTGATCTGCAACCAGGTGAAGGTTGCTGGCAGCTCAAAATCCAGCCTGACCACTGGACAATCAATTCATTGTAACTTCCACACCACTTGCAAAAAAGCCACATCATGTCAGTGCTGTTGGAGCTATGCACACGAGAGGACGCATAAATTATACAGGGCTTTTTGAATGCATCTGTGCAATCAGTGAGGAGGAGTTACATAAGGCTTCTCTTCCTGATGAAGGGGAAAGTGCCTTTCTTCAGCACAGTTCATCCAGGGACAGGTTCTGCATAGGAGAGTACTGACAAACTCTCAGAAACAGAAAATAACATGATCGTTTTCTCTACAATTCTCAAAAATTTCTTAGAAGGGCCAGATTCTAGAGCTTATGGAAAGCTTGAGTGAAACAGCTTTCAGGCCAAGGATCTTAACAGGCACAGGTAAAACTTTTAAAGCATTGCAGCTGCAGGTCTCCTGCAGACTGCGCAGTCCTAGACCCTTTTGCAAAAAAGAAAGCCTGAAAAATAGACACGTACCCTTACAGAGTCCGAATTCCATATTAACATAATTTCCACTCTGGCAGGCAATGCACAACCCTTTCCAGGATGCGGGAGTGGTAAGACATGGCTCCTATGTTAAGCAATCTTCAGAACAACCATTTTGATAGAGCTTCCCACAGAGCTTCCTGCATTCAGAAACAAAGCAAAACTTATCTGGTAGCTTGCAGACACATGAGGGTTACCTTACAAGAGCACTTAGAGTGCAAAGAGTGCTTCAGTGACTACTTTGCAGTGTGCATTGTACAGAGCAGTTAGTGGTATCTCGTGGCTAGTAGCAGGGACAGACTTTTTTCCCCAATTGCTTTAAGATACTATCAACAGATGGACAGAGAACTGGGAGAAGTCTCAAGACTTCTGTTTAGAGTTTGGAGAAGGAGAGGAAGATGCCTCTCTCAGAGATGCCAGTGGAAGCAGTTTAATCTCCAAGTAAAGAAGAGTAGCTGTGCACACACTGAACTGCAATAACTAAACGCTGTTTATCAGAAGAAAATGCGCCACAAAGCATGCTAGCCCAGTGGAAGGCATTTTTTCCCTCACCTCTGCAGTGGATTATAAATACCAACACAGACAATTCCCATAACTCAGATACTTTTGATGTCTTGATTTAGAAAATAACTTCCCGAAGATTTTCTATGGTTAAAAAATACTTACTTCTTACGTCTCTCTCCGTGTGTGTGTGTGTGTGTGTGTGTGTGTGTGTGTGTGTGTGTATACTTACACCCTTTTTGTGACACCTGTGTGACAAAAGAAATCAAGACCTCCAAGTGTTCTGGGTACTAATGAGAACTTTCCTACACAAAACCGCTGTGATTGCCACTGCTTTTGCTGATTTAGAAACTTTGTTCTGATCCCATTCTATAGCTGAAGGCCTGGTTTAACCTGTTCTTTTCTGAATCAAGCTGGCAAGAAACCACATTTCAATGTTTATTTCCAGTGCTATTTAAAAATAAGAGATTCACTAGAGACATCTCTGCTGCCTGTGTCTTGTTGCAGATGGACTCCAGCCACTGATCAAAAGCCAGTGGAGCAGCAGATGTGGATTGTAAAGAAGTCTGTTCTTATTTCATAGCCGGGAAGATGCAGCTTTCTTCCTATGTGTTTGTAGCTTAGAAAGAAAGAGCCAACAACAGCAATAACAGTAATAAAAATAACCTAGTATAGACCAGAGGCCTATTAAAAAAAAAAAAGTGTTAAGTCATCTCTCTACCTCTGTCTCACACTTCTCTTTCTGTCTTGAGTTCCTTGGTTTTTTTTAATATTTGTCTTACTAACTTTACAACCATTATCAAAATAAAACACTAGAATACAATAAGAACTTACCTTCACGGAATGCAATAAGAATCCAGCCACTACTAGGCATTTTATTGATTGTTTTACGTATTTCTAATTCTCTGGAGGGAACAGAGAAACATTTCTGTGTTGCTCCTCTTCCTCCTCATTTTCACTCTGCAGTCATCGACCCAGCTTTGCATCTAACCTGCAAAGCTCTCTGCCCACTGCAGTGCTGACAGACTTACAGTCAGCAGAGCACTCTCACCACAGCTGCTGCTTGCACAGCAGTGGGCTTCTGCTGCTCACCCTTCAAGAGGTGGCACCTCTCACGGTAGGCACAAGGCTGAGTATCCAAGGCACAGCTCAGTGTGAAAAAACACAGCTGTCCATGATGAAATACCATTCCGAAGGGGGCATCTGGAGTAACAAGCTAGAGTTATACTCTCTAAGCTTCTGAAAGGGTCAGAGAAGAACTAGATCTTTGCACAGTAATTGTAAACTGCAGCTTACCCCACCAGTCCAGAACAGACAGGCTGAAGCTGGGACAGCTGCTAGCAGTTCAGCAGGAGCTCTCTGGCATAAAATTGAATGGCAATGTGGCTGCAGCTTGTTGAAAAAGAGATCAGACAAGCATTTGACCAGACAGGTAGATGAAATGAAAAAATACTGTACTGGGTGACTGTCTTCAGAGATAGGAGGGTAAGAAAATTCTTTTAATGTACTAAGTTGATGAGACAAATGGGAAGCCATCTTCTTGTTTACAGATTTCAAAGCTATTTTATTTTTCCAGTCAATTTAGTAATACTATCTGTCTCTATGTTGCTTTTTCAACAGTAATGTGTTTCTCAAAGCTGCTAATGCTGTAAGCTGGCTAACAAATCTGCATGTGCCAAGACATCCTCATTAAAACAAGGGGAAGAGATTTGTTAGTCAAATTAGTAGCACTGAAGGACTTGAACACATAGCAGGCCTGGCATTTTCTTATGCCTAATCTTCTAGGAAAGTAACAAGACCTTACTGAAGAGATAAATGTATGGAAAATTCTGTAAGTGTCACAGAACACGCAAGGAAAGGAAAAAGAAAAAGAAAAGCAAAGGGAGATGGGAAAGGAAAGGGAAAGAGAAACAAGAAAAAAGAATTCGCCAAGCATAGAATTTACACCTATGCAGTTAGTAATAAAATTAGTATTGCCAAAATTTGAAGTAAGTTTGAACTTTTAAAAGAAATTAAATTTTTTAGTCACCAGTGCTATATTTAGAAGAAAAACAACAACAACAATAAAAAAGATGTGGTTTTTCTCTCTTCAAGGCTGAATGTAAGATTAATGTGATTCTACTTGTGTTCCAAAATAAAATTAATATTTTTAAAAAAGCCAATGATGTTGAACATGGAAACAGATAGTGCAAGTAAAATATGGAAAGGAAAACTATAGCCTAAGTATTAAGATTAGGCCAAATTACAGAGTATTTAATAAATATAATTTTGAAGGTATCTATTATTTATTTACAAAGCATGCTTTTTGAGGTTTATGCTATGTAACTAGAAAATAGTATAAATAGGACCTGTATTGAAAAAAAAGGAAAATGCAGCTCCAGCCACTAGGCTGAAGTTATATGATGATTAAGGTCACATTTGCGCAATAGCAGATCATGTGGCAGAGGAAAGCTGAGCTGGACCAGAGGGAATGCATGATTCCCATTTCTGTTGAATTAGCCAGCATATGTGACACTGTCCATAGAAGACAACTGAAGATAGCTCTGGTGGAGAGACAAATTCAGTGCTTTGCTTTACATGGATAAAGTTTTGGACTGGATTTACTGCAACATGACCACTGCCTAAAAAAACCCTTAATATCACAATTTTGAACAAGAAAATAGCTAAAAACTTGGTTGCAAGTGGGACAAAACAGAGGCCATTTGTACAATATACTAACAAAATGAAAACTTAGCATCTTTATTTAACAGTGTACCTGAATTTTCAGGTTTCTCAGATGAGTAAAATCTCATAGAGCTCTCTGAGTGGACTTCTAATAAGTTTTTAATACACTGCTGTTTTAATATACTGCCACATGCAAAATTAGGGGATATAGCAGGGTATTGGATTGAAGATTATCCATAGTCACAGGTAACAGGTTTTGCAGCAATAAAAATATAAATGATAATCTGATGATGATTGGCTGCTTGAGAGAATTTCTGCTGAAAATCATGGTGAGTCCACTAAGTTTTAGAAAAGTATCATCCCTTATACAGTTTATGTCCTTTACTGATGGTATTGTAAAGTTTTTGCACATCCTAAACACTTAGTCCTTTGCAGCTCACTCCCACCTGAGCCTTTTGTCCTTATCCTTTCTTAATACACCCAGGCAGTAAATTTTCATCCCTAAGGAACTGTAAAATATTTGATAGAGAGAGGGGATCTTACTTTAAACTGTATGCCTTTCACACACAGTTTCGCAGTTCAGTGGCTGCTGGATTTCTCACTTGTTCTGCTGTACAAGGAAGTTTTGCTTTGTTCCTCTATCACTACCCACAATGCATCATTAGAAGCCCTGGTTGATGGCAATTTATGTACACCTGATTCCTTATTAAGTCTGATCTCAGTGAGGTCAAGGCTAATCTGTTCTAACATTGAGACCTTCTGCTTTTGTTTAATATAGCTCACTGAGATTAAAATAGGATTAGAGCTCATCTGATCGGGAGAATAACCTCTGCAGATGAACTCTTCTACTGTTCTTTTGAAAAAATCACAACAGTGTCTTGCAATGGCCATAGTTTCTATATATCAATAGACATAAGATTTGGTTGTTTTTTCATTTGTCCCTTTGATAGTTTTGAAACCAGACTTATTATTTCCTGGAGTGAGACCTAGTTGTTACTGTGTACATGGAATTCATAGTTATGGATTTCAGAATGGGTCATTTCCTCATTCATCTCAATGCATTTTCAGTTTGCTACAGCAATAAAACTAAAACAAATTGAAATGAATTAATGGAATCTGTCAAGAAGTACATTTAATAAAGTTTAAATTTTCACCTGTTCTATTACTAAGTTTGCATTTCACATGGTTTTTCTTCTTTAAACACATGCAATTGTTAACTGCACAGAACTAAGATGTTTTCACTTCATCTTGGTTCGAAATCCACATTATATATAATCACAGAACAAACCAGGTCTTTGTTACCCAGATGTGTCTCAAACTTCATTTGTGATGAAGCCAAACATAAGGATTACCAAAAAATTTAAACTAATAATACTTTTCTGTGGGTTCCACCCCTCCACCCCCCACGGGATGTACAGTAAAGCCATTCTTCTGCAGTATTTTCAGTCTTGACACAGAAAATTTTATATTAAAGAACAAATATTTGATGTGAGCATAAAAGTAAAGCAAAAGAAAAAGAGCAAAATTATTTGGTCAATGTGTTCTAATTATCCAGATTCTAAGAAATGCAAAAAAATATAATGTCAATGATTAGGATTATATAAAATATCACAGGTAGCATGCAGTGAAAAGATCAGCAGGGAGAGAGTTCTGAAAATGTTATTTTTGCACAGACAGGCTGCTTGGCTGCTGTCCTAGATTTCAGCCTGCTCTAGGTGGAGGTCATGCTGTGGCTAAAGTATTTAGCAAGGTCAATCTGACCAGCTCAGTATAAACCTAGAATAACTCTACTGAAGTGTAGAACAAGAACAACTGAGAAGAAAACATGGTATTTTTGTCATGGTTGCAGTACTACTATCCATACTAGCAATGACACTAGTAGATTTCAGGATTTTTTGTCTTTGGGATGATCCTTGGCCATTTTACTTCACTGGTACAGGGCGTTTTCTTTTGGGTGATGTTTCTTAATAGCAGTCTGAGAATCATTCTGCCACCAAGGTTTGATCCCTACCTTCTCTAGCAGTTAAGTTTTTGTCCTGCTTGGGTATCTGAGCGAAGCAAAATGCTCTTAAACGTCAGAAGTGAATACTAAAGAGTCGTTTGAGTTCTTAAAAAATCCTTAGTGGGAGCAAGAGAAGATACCTTCAATGATCAGTGTTAATTACATTTTCTTAACTGTAGGGGATGAGCTGCCATATGCTTTTTACTCCTACAGAGCAGCAATTGAAAGCATCATGTATCTCACTAAAAGACAATGTGTGATGATATCAGTATCATTCCATAAAGGTTCTGATTTTTAATCTCATCAGCAAATTCATAGTTTATAATGTAAGAGTATGCAACTCTTATGTGGGAAGTATGTGGGAAAACATTAAGAAAGAAAAACCAGCATTATTACATATCTGGAAAATAGAGCTTAGACTGCTACATGATTGTTTAGCAAAGTCTTTCTTGCCAGATACTCTACAATGAATCTTACTGTTACTGGTGTTTCTCATGTAGGCGTAAGTTTGATTTCTCCATAATAAAGCCAGAAGAGCACATGAGCATTGAAGCTGCATGTGTGTGTAGGGAAAATAATATTTTTAAAGCTAAAGCAGTAATCACCTTTATAATCAGGAATTGAAAATGCATTCTGTGTTGTACATTGCCTCTGAAATTATTTCTTAAGCAACCTTTCTCAGCTGCTTCCTGTATGTTAGGAAAAGCAATGTAGTTTTGTTTGCTATGTTTAGAAAACAAAAACGTCCTGCAGGCTCTTTTAACTCAGTAAATACAGCCTTTTTTTTTTTCATATGCACAGAAGGACAATTTTATTTTGCAAAAGCAAGAATTGCCATGCCAATGGTGTTGCACAATTACAACTAAAGTGAAAGGTCTTATTCATAAGTCTGTTTTCAATAAAATAAATTAAAATTTTTCCTGTGTATCAGAGGTTCTGGCCAAACCAGCACCAAAAATGCTTACATCGCATATCAGGAAAAATTTGGTCCCTTTACAAAACTTTGGCATTGTTGACTGGGAATTGTATTATTATTCTATCACCTCAGAAATAATTTTTTGGTAAAATAGGTCACAGACCACTATGTGATTGTTTACCAAAGCTTTTCTTGCCAGATACTGTACAACTGGTGATGTCTGATAGTGGGATGTTGTATAATAGTCCTCAGTTTAAGTAATTGCTGCAAAGGTAGATCTCATAATTAACAGACCCTGCTGAAACTGGTTCCAAAAATTGGTGGAAAGTCATATAGGAGTAATAAATCAGCCAACTCTAATGGTATTTGATATCAGAGTGTGAAGGTAGTTAGTACTGTTAAATGGCAAGACAACACCACTGAACCATAGCTTGCCACTACAGAGGTTTTTGATAACATCAATTAGAAAATGGGAATATGTTGCCAAACTGAGGTCTGGAACCTGACAATTAGAAAAATTACGATGAAATGAGCAAAGCTGCACCCAAGAAAAACCAAACTATTTGAAATTATGAGAGTTGCCACATGTTTATAAACTTATGATGGAAACTAATGATTGTAAATCATAGGAGTATCATATAGACTTACTGAAAGAATGGCTGATACCTTTTTCTTCAGAAGAAAGGGGAAGAGACAAACACATGGGAGAGGCAAATTTGGTGACATGCACATCAACATAACTCAGGATATCAACTGCCATAGGAAAAGACTAAATTACTACCTCTTGAAATTCCCAGCAGCTGGATAAGATACTTAGAGACCAAACATAAAGAGTTAGAAAGCCTAATGGTATCCTAATTGTATTTGACAGTACGTATCATAAAATGTTAAAGCAGTAATGCTTTGGAAAAAACAGGTATGCTATTGGACCTGAAGCTTTAGGAAAATTTGGAAATCTCATGGAGGTCTGCCGTAGTGCTGGAACTACCATGCAGAAAAGCATGCACCCTTCCAGAGCTTTGGGACTTGCAACAATCTGTGGTTGGTGGTGTTTGCAAACATGCAGCCATCCTCCAGAATTCACAGCAGCCCAATGAATGCCAAGAGCTGGTTCCCTCTGCCTGTGGTGGTCTCCAAAATAACATGCAGCATCCATGGGCCAGGACACCTGTGAGGAGCAGCAAGGAAGCAGGACTGGTCCCTGCCCCACACAGGGCCTGCTTCCCCTCCACAGGACCTGCACCTGCAGGCAGCTCACCTGCTCACAGATCCTCAGGACTGCCCCAGAAGCAATGTCTGACAGGGCTGTCCCGACACCAGCTGTGCAACACCACTTGGCAGCTCAGGCTAATTTTCTATGGGACATTTCCTCCTTACATCTCCATTTTGTCCTTCAGATACAGAAGAAGATATACATACATATATAAATCCATAGAGCACGTGGTACTGCATGAAAGCAGAAGCACCCTGCTCATCACCTCTTGCCCTGCAGTCCCTTTCTTACATCTATGTCTTTTACTCCCCTCTGAAACTCATGGCACATGTGCTCTGCTTATTTCTGGGAAATCTAAGTTTGCTGAAGAGCAGATAGACACTGTTTGGCTCTCAAGTATGCTGATTTATTAAGAGAGTCATTAATTTCTGTTCCAAGTAAAGTTTCAGCAAATTATAGAATCTGAGTTCAGTATGCCTACATAAGAAGTTTAATTTTGGTTTTTAAAATGTATTGGTCACCCGTCCAACAAAATTACAGATAGAAGGTAACTGATGAGAAAACAAATCTAGTAAATAATTACACTTCCAGCTTCTGTTGCCAGCAAAGTCCTTTGTTTCAAAGCAGCCAGATTTTTCCCTGTCATTCCCCCAAAATAAATATCATGCTGGGATAAAACTGAGTACCAACTAGATTGGCAGGAGTTAAGCACTACACAAACCCCTGGCAATTCAGGTAAATCCCACAACTGATTCATCAATTTTGAAATCTTGGACTAGCTATGCTACAAATTAAATAAAACAAAACATAGTTCCTGGGCCCTTTAGAAGGGACAGAAATTACTCACAGATGGAAAAATTTTGCAGAAGTAGATTTGGCTCTTACAATTTGCAGGCAAGCATACACAGGCCACAGAATGGAGCTAGTTCCATTCTAAAGGCATGGAAACCACAAATCCTTTATTTACCATGTAAACTCCTACACTGACCCAAGTGACTTTCAACCCTGCATCTGTTTATTCCAAGCTTACTTCCCACACCTAGCATTCCTCCCCTAAATGTCCCTCCAGCAAGGTGCAGCCTCTGCCAGATTATGATTTTTCCTGTCCCAAACCTTTTTGCATTGGTGCATCTGTACTTTGATACAATAAAGCAAACAGCCTGCATGCACAGGATAAGATTTGAAAGAGTAAATTTCCATGGAAACCATGAAGCATCAATGCTCGTGTTAGGAAAGGCCACATGGATCTCTGATACACATGTAGGGCAGCTATGAGTAATGAGGCCCAGCCCCTTGTGCCTGAACACCACTGTTGGTGCTGCTTGACCCTACAAGTTCTTGCTGCACTTGAGGAATGAAGATGTCTCCTTAAAGGACAGAAAAAAGAAATTTGTCAAAAAAAAAAAGTGGATTAGCACTTTGGCCTTCTTTTGCTGGGAGGAATTTCTAGTCTTTCACTTGAGCTTAAACACACAAAATCTCATCATACAGCCATCCTTTTCTCCAAATCATGCCAAATTACCACTTAACATGATATTCTGTCCATCCACTGTTTTTCCAAGAAGATCTGACAACAAAAAATATGGGGAAAAAAAAAAAATCATACTGTCATAGGCTGGTCTGCTGTGTTCAGTAGATGTTTGGAAATCAGCCACACTGGTCTGAAATAGTTGTGCATCACCACACTGATTTCTAGGCCTGTTATTCCTCAAGAAACGACAGAAGTGTGCATTACAAAAGGTGAGAAAACTTCAAGAAAAGCTACAGCTTTCATCTCAAAACATCCTGCAGTAGACCTGAACATGTTCTTTCAGGGTTTAGGTTGTTCTTCTCTTGCTCTATGCCAGCAAGATGACTCGAAAAAATCTTTAGTTCAGCAAGGGTTGTCAATCATTTTCTCTACAAGTTTAGAGAGAGAGGACAAGTTTAATGGACTTTCATTACCTGGGCCCTGCTGCAGCAGTTCCCAGGTGCATGGAGAGTGCTACAAGGCACCACTTCACTTTCTTGCCTCCCTGCTGCCCTACAGGCACAGTATTCAGAAGCAGACTGCTTTTTCCTTTTACAAGTGAAGAGAATGCCCTAAGCACTAGGCATTCGTGTCTCAAACTCTCTATACAGCCCACATTAAGAAAAGCTGCTCTTTCAAACCCTAAGCCAGAGCTTGTGTGCAAAAAGTTGCCAGTCAGTTTTGTGAAGAGTATCATGTTTCTCTTACCTTGTTGAAAAGCTTGCTCTTGTAGCATCAGCTGTAATATCATCACTGACAAAAAGTCTGTAAAGCCACTCTTCTTTTACCCACTCGGGAGCAGTCATCCTTAGCTCAGCAACAGCATTTATTAGACCCACTTTCATTTTCTCAGAACACTTAAAGTTTAGCTAAACTGATGGATGTAATTGTCATTGTCAGATATCAAATGTACACTTACCTGCCGAAACATTACACAGTCAATGGCATATCTGTTTCTTACAAGTACGGACTTTCACTTGCAGAAATGGTCATGGATGTATGCGATAAAGACTTCATAAGCCACAAAAATATTTTTAGCTTACTTTACCTAGCTTGTGCTGAGAAATACAAATCTGGAGTACCAAGATTATAAGGGAATCAACATGCATTTTATACTACACTTACAATGCTCAGTTTAATTTTAACTGTGTGTGTAAATGTTAAGTCTCCTTTGACCTTGGGCAAGGTGCATACCATTTACTATTAAATGACAGGAGATCATAAAAAGGCTACTCTTTCCCAATGATTGCAGAAATCAGTAAAGATGTTTACTCATTCTTGGCATTAAAACAGAGCTAAATTGAATAGATTTTACAGTTATATGTAAATTTCACATCTTTTAAACACAGCTAAGGAGATAAACCAAGATGCCATAAGCCAGTGAATGTCAATGAGACAGTCCAAAAGTGCCTGAAAGCAGTAGTAAAACAGTTTGGAGCAGCACCTTCTCAGATCTTTTGGCAAAAAAATACTTACCACTGGAGACTGCATTCAAGGTAGCACTGGCTATTTGGTATTTGGAGGGAGATTTTAGGTTCTGCAGGAACTAATGCTGGTGGTCCAGCTGCAGAGAGTCGCAGAAGTCAACATCTCTTAAATGTGACATAGAACAGAGGTTCTTAGCACTAAAGATCATGTATCTGGGATAAAAAAAAACAAACCAACAAACCCAAATTAAGTAATTGCATCTGTCTTCTTAAATTGTTCTTAATGCAATGAACATATTACAGTGACCTTTAGAATGTCTAATGGGTGATGCATTTAAGCTTTTTGAATATTTAAGCCACCTTCAAATTATGTTTTACTTGTTTATTTCTACCTTAGTCTGTACACTAAACTGCATCATAGTCAAGATGGATTAGAAAACAACCCAACCACAACACATAGATAGTTCCAGATCTCATTTTTGTATTTTGTCTTAAATCTCAACTACAGAAACAATTCTCTGCTGTTTCTATTGAACTAATACATTGGTCTGGTCTGTTTTTCTAAGTCTTAAAAAAGCTACTACAGTACATAAAAAAGATCACTGCTCTTCGTTTGCTCTGTTGTGGGCTTCTTCCTGGCTGCACACATCGAGGTGTTCCAACGTGATCTCATGCAAGCTTCAAGGAGTTCTTGGTGCAGCATGGATTAATCCCTAGGCCAAAGTCCTCTCAGAGGTGTACCTGCAGTGGTACACGCATAACCATGGCCAGAGATACTTCAAGATGTACATACTGTTGCATATCCATAGCCAAGGCACTTTGGGGTGCCCTGCTCCATCCTGTGTGTACTTATTCACAGGTCACAGTGCCTTTCAGTTGATTTCACAGTGGAGCTCCAGCCTGCTCAGTACAGTAGCACAGAATGAGCAGTGATGCCCTGGCCACCTGCCAGCCCAGGCGCATCACCACGGCTGTTATCAGAATCCCAGGCCCAGCAGAACCACATGATCAGCAGCACAGCCCTATGGCAAGCAGTGAAAGCAAAAAGCAGTCACTAACAAGCACTAGACTCTAACACACAGCCAGGCAAGTCAGCCCCACGCCAAGCACAAGAGCCTGTTGATTAATAGCTAAGCAGCATAACTGCTATAAATTCAACCTAGCACATTGTAATCAAACATTTTCTTGCACCCTTTAATACTCACGTAGAGTGACAAAAGGACTGTTGTGGTTTAACCTCAGCCATCAACTAGGCCCCACGCAACTACTGGCTCACTACCCCACGTCAGGATAGGGGACAGAACCAGAATGATAAAAATGAGAAAACTCATGAGTTTGCAATAACAATGATTTAAACTATAAAGCAGAAGCTGCACATCCAAGCAAGGCAAAACAAGGAATTCAATCATCACCTCCCATGGGTAGGAAAGAGCTCATCCATCCCCAAGAAAGCAGGCCTCCATCATATGTGATGGTGACTAAGGAAAACAAAGACAATCACTAAGAACATTTCTTGTTCCTTCTCCCCAGCTCTACATGCTGAGCATGACACCCTATGAACTGGGATATCTCTTGGTCCATTGAGGTTCAGCTGTCTGGGTATTTTTCCTTCCAGCTCCTTGTGTACCCTTAGCCTTCTTGCTGGTGGGGTGGAACAGTAAAGGCCTTGATGCTGTGTAATAAAACAAGCAATAAAGCATTTTTGATTTATCAACACTGTTTCCACCACAAATCCGAAATATAACCCCATGGTAGCTGTTACAAAGAAAATTAACTCTATCTCAGCTGAAACCAGAACCAGTGTTTTAATTTAACTCTATGTTGTCATCTTTTCTTTCCTATTTCACTTCTTAAAAATAGCAAAGTGTGAAATAATTTTGATATTTCAAGTGTCACCTGTTCCTAACTGCAATTAGCATTTAAAAGCTTAACATCCATTTTCATTCAAATATGCCGCCTCTGTAGTCATGGTAACCTCCTCATCAGCTTTATCTTCCAGCTTTAGAAGGTTCTGCTGGGCTACTTAGAGATGTTGTTATTTAGGATTTTTCATTTGACTCCCTCCTCCTTCCCTCTCCAGCACAAAAACCACTCCTGTGCTTGCTTTTACTAAGTTTAAGGTTTACAACAGCAAGAAAATAGACAAAACACAAAACAAAAAATACTGTTAAAAACAAAGGTTTTACTTCTTGGAGCTTCCTGGAAATAGGAATTGGTGAAAAAGAGTGGCTTATGAATTCAGATGACTCCTCACACATGATGAAACTAGAGATAAGGTATTAAAAACTATATATTCAGCATAAATATAAATAAAAATGAAAACCTAGTGACATATACAAATGTGTTAGAGTAGAATCCAAAGACTTAGCAGAGGTGCCTTCTCTCCTCTCTTTAAAGGAGAAACATTGAACATCTGTGAGGCAAATATTGTTTCACTCACATAATTTCGTTATTTAGGTATTTAACCAGGATACACTCTGGTGTTTAATTTTGTGAGGAAAAAAAAGGCATTTCTTTTATTTTTATTATCCTTCTTATACTAATGTAACTGTGCTTATTTATTTCTCTCCTGATTAGTAGGTAGCATTTATATAAGGATGGGTCAGCTGATTCAAAATGCTTAAGTCATTGGTAGAGATACCCATCTGTGAGATGCATAATTTTTGTTACCAATATTATTGTTCCTGGCTTGCAACACAGTTTTATTGTTGGGAGAAAAATCATTGCAACTACAGAGGAGCAGATGGATATTAGAATTCAGATACATGGACTTTCAGATAGTAGATAATATCATTATAGGGAATATAATAGTATAATTATAGGAGATTTTCTACATATTGTCTCTGTGGTCATTTGTAAAAGTCACCTACTTCCAATTTTTAATTCATAAATTGATAAAATCGTGGTACTACGCACATATCTCAGCCTGCCTCTGGGCCATCTGTGAAGCTGTAAAACCATTTTTGGTATTTTTTCAAGCAGCCACTTCTCATAGACTGCAAGCCAACAATTCAGCACTCACAAGAAATTTTATAAGCATACCTACCCTTAATCCCTGCCACATTGTATAGCAGGCACAGGTTGAATGTCTGAGATGTAGCTACTTCATTTAGGTCTTTGATATGTGGATACAGAAGTAAATCTGCATTTTAACTAATTCTTATCTATGTGGGGTCTCTAGAAGCATGGTTAAAAGCAACCTCCACGTGTGTCCTCGCATCATCCTGAGACTGAACAAAGGAAAGATGTGATAATCAACAGGCCCCCTCCATCAGTTGTCAGGCTCTAATGACCACCTCCCAATGCGTAACCTGAAATAAATGTACACTGTACGAGCAGACTCTGGCCTTAAAGTGCACTTTGTGTGTGTGACTCAGCTATGGCTCTCACCAGAAAGCATTGAAATTTTGGAAATATCTTTATAACTTTCTACATCTCTTTTGTGGCCACATAGTTTCTAAGACGCCTGCTGTACTTTGGTGTATCTTGTTTTGACATCTCCTAAGTCTTTAGAACTTACGGATCTAAAGTCTTAGGAACTTATGGTTTCTCATTAATGCAAAGGGCAAACCAAACAGCCCAGGCCCTACAAAATGCCGGTGTGGAAATATAAACAGACTCTGCCTGCCAGGCTTACCTTAACAGTCCTTATTTTTCATGTGATGTCCTAATAATACTTAAAATATCCGTGTATTATCACTTAAGAAAAATGGTTACTTTTTTGTATTCTTTGTGAAGTGCCAGTTAACAGTTATTTTCTGTTTGCCAAGAGATGAAATCAGAGTTCAAAATTAAGAAAGTAGAAACTGTAAATGGTTATTATTTACCCCAAAGAGACCGAGAGTTCACCTCTTACAGTAGGGCTTTTCAGAATGTGCAAAGGATGTCATTGAAAGCAGAGAAGTGTTAGCGAGCTGTTTACCAAACTTTTCCCAGACCTCAACAGCTTTTCCTAACCAACCCACCCGAATATCCTTGCTCTTGTCTGGGCTCTGCATTTTTCAAGGATTTCCACATGAAGTTCTTAAACTGCCCTGAACCAATCAGGGTCTTCCTGGGGTGTTGGCCCGCCTACAGTGGATTACTTTGGTTTATCCATGGATTACCATGTAGGTTTTTTTGACAGTGGCATAGAGGAGGAGTGCAACTAGTATTTCAAAAGAAATACTAGAAATACTAGTCTAATACTAGTATTAGAGTACTGTGTACTCTAATAGATCTCCAGCATATGTCACAGGAAACTAGCTATGGCAGAGCTGCATTGTAACTGTTTCAATGTTTGTGAATTTTGAAGCATTTACTTAATGAAGAACAGCTTATTGGGGAAATACTAATGTTGAAAGCAGAAGATCAAAATAGAAGGGGACAGCCCTGGCTAAAGAATTCTCGTGTTTTCTCATGTGTCCAGTGCATCTTTATTATTCTCTTTGGCAACTTTGAAATGCAGTTTGAAGAAATTTCTGTTCAGCAGTAAATTAATCATGACGAATAACTTAATCGTGGATAAGTTGTCTTCCTTAAACCAAAACCAAAATGAAACGTCCTTATCTTTCATTTCCTGATTTCCCTTCATTTGGCATACAGGATATTTTGATCAGAAGGCCTCACCTTTTTAAAACAGCCCCGCTCTTCGAGGCTTGTTACCTTTGCTATAAGCGCTGAATTTTACCTCGCTTAAACCGCGCCAGATAGCCCAGGATGAAGGGGGAAAAAAACCAAACCCAACATATTCCTTGCCCCCCTTGCTTGGCCGGTGACCCAACTCCCGTGGGAGCGCGGCGGGCGGGGGCGGGGNGTGGAGCGGAGCGCGGCGGTGCGGTGCGAACTTGGGCTGAGTTAGGCGAGGCTCTGCGGCATCTCCGTGGGGGGACGGGGAAGAGGGCGGGGCGGCGGGGGGCTGCGCTGCGCTCCGTCGGGGTCTGGGGTCCGCCGTGTCGGGAGTGGTCTGGCTGGGCTCTGCCGTGCGAGTGCCGGGGCAGGGACAGCACAAGCGCTTCTCCTGTATCCCGTTCGCGTGATGGTCAAGGAGCGCGGACACCCGCCCGTCGCCGCCGGCTGTGCGCGGCAGCGGTGGTGGTGCCGTTCCGGTATCTTTCCTGCTAAATGTTTTTGTGGCAGTCCGTCGAGTGTTAACTCTGGGGTGGAAAATAAATATCTCTGCTGTGCTACTGCATCTTGCGGATGAAGTATGTCTCTATGACATCTTAGTGTAGAAACTGTTTGAAAAAATCAGGAGAAACTGTGAATGACTCAATAACTTGTAGGGAAATAACTGCATGTAATGGCTGTAATCCTGCATTTGAGAATACAAAATCAGTTATTCTGCTGATTGATAGAATGTTCAGAATTCAGCTACTGCTACGAATGACTTGAATAAGACATGTAACAAAGTATTTTTGGGCAGTAATTGTAAATACTAACATTCAGTTTTGTTCAGAAAGTACCTTGTATTTTGTTTCACATAAAATGCAACTAACTGTGAAACACATATATGTAACTAACTTCTGTGTTACAAATGTTCTTCAAATTTCTTAACTAAAACACCTGTTATTATCTAGAGATTTTTTCCTGTGTTAGAAGTGCTGTAAGTCATGAGCACTCATCTCTGGCATACATGAATAGTCATTCTTGCATAATTCCTTACCATTTCATTTGTTTCAGGATCAGCTCTTGTGTAAATTTAAACAATTTTCTTAAGTATTGGTAAGAGGAGCACTTTTAAAAGGTACCACAAAGATATTCTTAGTAACATCCAACATTTATTGCTGAATGCATGACATAACACAAAATGAGGGGTGACTGAAAATTTTGTCTTGACTCATCCAAGACAGTGTCTTAGGTCTGATCAGAAGGAAGCCAAGTTCTCTCTGTAAACCTGAGTCAATTTTAGAGAGGAGCTAAAGAAACTCCCATTTCAATCCTGTTCCAGCATCAGAGTGTTCCACTTACACATCAATGACTGTTGCTCTGTGCACACGTAACATTTCAATTAATGCTGCCTCAGCTGTCTAAAGGTCTGATGAGATGCTTGTTAGCACTTTGATTGCTTTTATGGCACTATTGTCCCTGCATTTGGGATTTGGACATTACATGTTCATAATGGAAAGTAATTACAGCAGGTAGTAATCTTTGGTGTATCCATTAAAATAATAGTTTCTTCATTTTTGTACAACATCTGGGGACAGTTTTTACCTTCTACTAGGATTTTTTTTTTTGTCAGCAAGTGAGGAGAGCAGTGGCTCAGAGACATATCAGAGGCATAAAATGAGTATTGGTAAATTGTTATCCACAGGGTTACTGCTTAAACAAACTGCTTAAATAATTGCTGTGTCTGGTGGGAAGTGACAGAACTTTATGTTACGTATTCTGCTTCAAATTTTAAATGTAACCCAGTCTGTAAAATGCTTTCCTAAGTTTCTAATCACTTCCTGTTTCACTAATATCAATAATATGTTTGTCCTTTTAAGACGAATGAAGAAAACACGTCCTGTGAAGAGTAAAAGCACTTGGTTCTGAGAAGACTCTTTCTAACTTCAAAGCTGGAGAAAAGTATGAAGAAACAGTCCATCTGACTCCCTCAGCACCTTGCACAGAACACAAAATGGCTCTTCAGAAAAAAACTGTTGTTGGTGTCTTGGAGGAATGGTGTTTGGCAGAACCGCTGTTCGGTTGCAGGTGGCACCAGAATGTTAGGAAAAAACTGAGACTGATACGAATTGTAGGGCTCCTTGTCAGTGTAGTGGCCATTAGTACTTTCTCGCTTTCAATGAGTGCCTTTTTCAAGATGGAACCACATAGCATGGCGCTGGTCAGCAGCCTAGATAGCCAAAAGCTGGTGCGTGGGCACCAAAGAACTCTCTTGGATTTCACAGAACAGAATGAAAACGGCACTCCAGATCCACATGCTTCTATGAAATATGAAGCTGGGCACGACAATGAAACAGATGATCATGCGAAGGGAGAGTACCCCGAGGACCTATTCTCTCTTGAGGAAAGAAGACAGGGAGCAGTGATCCTCCATATAATTGGAATGATTTACATGTTTATAGCCTTAGCCATAGTCTGTGATGAGTTCTTTGTTCCTTCCTTGACCGTCATCACTGAAAAACTGGCCATTTCTGATGATGTGGCAGGGGCAACCTTCATGGCTGCTGGTGGGTCAGCCCCAGAACTCTTCACTTCTTTGATAGGAGTTTTTATATCCCACAGCAACGTTGGCATTGGTACAATAGTGGGATCTGCCGTGTTCAATATCCTATTTGTTATTGGAATGTGTGCTTTATTTTCTAAAGAGATCTTGAACCTTACTTGGTGGCCACTCTTTCGAGATATGTCCTTCTACATTATTGACTTGATCTTGCTAATCATCTTTTTTCTGGATAACTTCATAATGTGGTGGGAAAGCATAACACTCCTGACAGCATATTTTTTCTATGTGACATTTATGAAGTTCAATGTCCAAGTGGAAGAATTGGTGAAGAAATTTTTAAACAGGAACAAGGTTGAGAAGGTAACAACAGATGCTGAAGGAAAGGTTGGTCAATTTTTAGTTGAATTATATGTACTAATGTCCTTGTAAGTGCTGAGTCCTTCTATAGCATAAGGGTTCTAATACAGTACAGTATAGAAATACAGTAATATAATACAGTAGCCAATATAGAAAAGTTCCATGTTTTGCTCAAATGTCTTTTTGTTTAATCAAACTGATATTATTGAAAATAAAAAACAAGTAGCCTTCTAATAAATCAATAGCTTTTAAATCCAGAATGATCCTGGTCACACAGAAAGCAAGAAATAAGATGCCAGCAAAACGACATAAACCTTTACTCAGCATTTTGACACACTAATGAGGTCTGAGCTATTTTTTCCCCTAAGCTTTTGGATTAAGCAGTGACAATATCTGGGGAGGATCTTGTGACAAAATTTGGCTTTCTAAAGACTTTTAATGCACTTTCTTCCTCAGAGAAGGCGCAAATAATTCAGAACAGTATATAAAGGTATTTTTATACATGTTTTTCATCTACTGATGCTGATAATACAACATTAATTTCCTGTTGTAATGAGGGGCAATTACATGAAAAAAAACTCGTGAAAAGAGTGATCACAATGGCAAAAGTCACAGGTTCTCTGTTTAAGGAGGATGGTTTCCCATATGTTATTTGCAGCTATGCAAACTGATTTTTGTCCACAAGTAGATAATTAAATTTGTGCACAGGGGGCTTGTTGAATCTTCAGCAATTACAATAATCTTTTAAATAGCTTTCTTCTTAAAGCAAGCAATATTTAAGAGACCTACGACCTGAGCTGGTAAATACTTATGCATGTAGCAATGTGTTGGTTGGAATGTCTGGTTTTATATAACTTATGTATATTAATCAGATAAGGTTTTATTATGCAGTAATTATTCAAATTATCAGGGACCTAGATGCTCACCGTTCTGTTTCTTTTGTTTAGCAGTCATATATGAAATGGTTCAGAAGAGGCACAATCCACCAATACAAGTGCACAGGTACATAAACAGGAGGAGAGAGACATACCAGAGCTGGATATTATAAAAATTGTAACAGACACATTAAGTTTTAGGGCAAGCCACAAACCACCAAAGTTAAAACCCAAAAAAGTCTCTTTTTTTTTTCTTGTGTTCTCTAACCAGGTTTTACAGCTGTACACTTACTTGTAACTTTATCTTTTCCTTTCTGTTTTTATTTTTTTCCCCAAATGAGCATGCGCCTCTTCATCTTCCTCAAAATGCATAATTTGGATTTTGTAAGTAAATGGAAAGAAGACTCAACACCAAAAAAATACTTGCCCTAATTAGCAAAGGGCTTCTTTAACTACATTGGTTGGTTTCTAAATAATATAAGAGTTCGTAGTACACTGTAAGTCCTTTGACAGTTAGTGCTAAAAATATGTGATGATAGGAGGACTGTGAGATATGAAGAAAACTTCATCTGTCCAAAGCTGGACAGAAAATAAAAATCTGTAACAGGTTTGAAGCAATATGAAAAGCAGCTGCCTTATGTTGTCCAGGCTACAAGGTGAGGGAGACTAGCTGTATATCCAGGTGTTTAATTATTTTCAGCTGAACAGAAGAATAAATCATTTGTGAGCCATATTGAACATTATTTATATTTGAAGTACTCTAGATGGATTTGATTTTAAAAGGATACCATTCATTTATTGTTTAACGTTTTAATTTTTTAGAGCTTGTTTATAATACATGTACACAGATTTCAGATAGGGGGAAAAAAATTTGGCTATTTTTCCTAAAACCACAAGCTTTGCATCATTTAACTGAATTAACTTGAATTTAATTAAAATGATAAAATAATGTATTCATAAATCATTGAGGGGTGAAGAAAAATGAAAGATGCTCTAATTTTGTTGCAATTTAGCAAATACGTATTTTCTGCTTCCTGGGGAAAATAGCTTCTCAAGGTGTCAGATCGTGTTTTTACTCTGAGACCCATGCTGTAAAGACATATTTTTGAATATTCCACTGACACTTTAAAATGATAAGTCATTATGAATTATTTTATTCTTCAGCTGAACAGCATTAAGCAGGATGAATGAAATTATTTTCTTATAGCAAGGATGTCACAGATTATGTTTGTTGGATAAAATCGCAGTGAAACTCTCTTAATTTATTTGGTATTATTAGATTGCTTTTTAAATTAAAAAATAGCAAAAAACCTATTACATGTAGTCCTAAGCCTGATAGAGATGCTTAGGAGTTTCAGCTTGAAGTTATTGTCTAAAGCAAAGAATGAAATGCTTTTATAGTCTGAGGTCTGGTGCCTTGTAGTGAATGCAATGTACATGGATGTTTATTTCTTAAACACTGAGGTTTATAAGTATCACAGAAGTGATAGTCTTGACTTTTGGTGGCAAAAAATATTTTATTCCTACAGTGTTAGCTGTTAGTCTAGATTGCTTCCACTCATCAAGAGTTTGTATGTACAATTGTATGTATTGAATTAGTATGCTGAACACAGAATTCACAATCTCAGTTGTTTCTGATGGAAACTTTTTCACTATCTTTTCCCCCATTGAGCCAGAAAATTACTAGGTAGCTATCTGGATGTGTTAAAGTCTCTTGAAATATTTTAGTTTCAGGAGAGTAGAGAAAATTCTCTTTCCTCTAACCAAAACTCTCTTTGCCTATTTGTTGCTGATTCTGCTGCTGCCAAACTGTCAAGTATTCTGCTAAAAAAAAGTGTGTGTCGTATTTATCTCTAAGACTGTAGTAATCTGAAAGCAGCTCAACAAATTTGAGAAGTCTAAATAAGGCATCATAAAGCTGGATAGTGAAGGGTTATGTGGCTTATTAGCAAGCAAGTACCAAAGAGTAAAAAACTGATCAGATGAGAAACCTCTTGAGATACTGAAATGTGTTTTAATGTTTATTTCAGTGCTTTTAGTCTCATTTGTCTTGAGAGTTTGAAGCAAGTTTTACATTCTCAAGGACAGTATTTCTGTAAGGAAAGGCTTTATATATGAACTGATTTTTTTTGTCTAGCTTTCATTTGCTCTAGGTGTATTCATCACGTTGCTGGAATGCGTGCATATCTCTGTAGATGCCTTTTAGATTCCTATCCCCATTCTTAAAAATTAAAGCACCTTTTTTTTTTTTTTGTACTAGAAAACTGTAACTATTTGAACTTCTGATCCTATTTTCTTTAGTGTGTTGGTTACTTGTACGAATGTAAATGCAGACAGAATACTCTATATGAATTTCATTGTGCTCACTATTTTCCTTCACATGCTTTCAAACATATACAGTCTGGATCATTACAGTGTCCAGGCTGAGAAAATCTGGCAGCTTTAATTTTCAGAACAATTTTGTGGCACTGGTGAGAACGGACTACAAGCTTTTTGCATTCAGAGTTCATAGGGTTCATTGGCAAGGTTCTGTTTGAACTGTGGATAGTTCTGTGCCTCGTGCCACCCCCTAGGAAGCCTGATACTGATGAACTCCAGAGATCACTGTGAAGAGCATGAAAGAAAGGAGGATAGATGAAAAAACAAGACAGCATGAAAAGAGAAGATGAAAACCAGGTGTCTGAGTTCTACAGTGTAGGGTGGCATATGGCATATGCCATATGGGTCCCTAACAAGTCACACTGAATGGGTCCTACAGTAGTAAGACATCCCACCACTGGATATCCCCAGAAATCCCTGCCAGCCTAACTTATTCTGTGGTATGATTTTTAGATTTTATGTAGCTATCCTGCAAAAAACAGATAGGTGAGGACTGAGGTGGAGACTTTGGTATTAATTTGATATATTCCTCAGCTAAACAAAGATATTTAAAAACATAAACCTGAAATTTATTATAATAGGCAGGAAGAGGAAAACAGAAGAAGCTGATGGACAAACTTTTTAAAAATAAGACTATTTTAAACTTTCTGCTAAGATTTCAGTCTGTTCTTCGTTGTCTGTGTTGGCGAAGGTATGTTGAATGTATTAAGATGTGTTAAAACATCATGTGGAACTACATTTCAGTTTTAAGTACTTTTTTCCTGTTAATGTAGCATGGAGATCACTGCAGAAAGCCTTGAATCTGATTGTTCAGTAAATAATTCAAAACAGTTCTGTTTGGCAACTAGGAGAATAGAATGTGGGTGGTGCTGGGATATTGTGCAATGACATCTGTTTCACTGACAATACCATTTTAGATAAATAGCTTATGGTATATACAAGACAGTTGCAGTTTTTCTACATTTACAGAGAACTACATTTGGAAAATGAGCTATTTTTACCAACACATTATAACTATTATTTTATTGCCAATTTTGTTGTCTTAAGAAACTTGAATAGGTTGTGTGTGATATTTTAAGATCCACGGTGATCTCAAGTGTTGCCACGGTGTACTTAATGGCAGTATTAGCATTCTAAAGGAAAGTAACTGTAATTTAGGTACTTCTCTGCTTGGTGGTTTTATTAGCACTGCACATGCACTGTTATAATGTCTGATGTAATATGTGCTCAAGGTAAAACACAAATTACCGGCATACATGCAAGAAAAAACTGAAACTTCGTTTTTCAGGACTTCTTCATTTTGAATCCACAGACCCAGTAATTGTAACTCTATCCCTAGAATAACCTTTCTTTTCTCAGTATCAAGAACAGATTTTTTTTCATAGTTTTCATAGTTCATACTGTTTCACAGTTCTTAGGAAGATTTTACTTTTGTTCTAGAGACATTTCTCAGTTGGTCTACTTGTGCAAGCATGTGCGTGAATACAGAGCTATGAGTATTTGGATCTTGAAAGATAGCTGCATTGTTTCAAGTACATGCTTGAAACGTAAGCCTCAGCACTGACATTGAGCCATCTTTTGTTTAGATAAATGTCTGGTTTTGTGTAGTTTTCTTAATCTGCTTTTAGTCTCTCAGAAAACTTTCAATCTACTTCCGTGTTGATTTAATGTTACTCCAGTAGCAGTAACTACCAGTTAATTTGCCTTGAGTTTTTAGCATTATTGTTTCAATTTAGAACTATTAACTGATATAACCATAGGCTGATATTTCTATATGGAACCATTACTACAGTGAAATGGACACTATTCTCAGTGTCTTTTAGCACTTCTCAGTTATTTATTGACCACAAAGCAATGATCATCGTTTCACCACTGGAGTCTCTTGTTTTTTTATGTATTTTCTTTGGTAACGAGCAAAAAGTGACGGCATGCAAATGTAGTGTAGATTAAATGCTCATAACACATGGTCATCCACTAAGATGCGGCCCTTGTTAATTATGATGGGAAAAGGAAGTCTAGAACTGTGCCACCATTAATTAATAGCAAGGGACAAAATATCCATCAATATATTTAAAAATAAAAAGCATATGTAATTAAAGAGAAGTCAAATGATACATCTTAAAGGCTGTGCAAAACCAGCTGTATTGGCAAATGTTCACCATGCTGTGTTTCAGAAGAACTCCAGATGTGGTTAAATTGTTGTACCAGAAGCTGTACAAAGAGAGGAAATCAGGAGACTTCATGTTTTTCCCTCTGTCATCTCAGTTTTGGATACTTTGGTGCAGATCCTCCAAATCCATATACCAGCCTTCAAAATATCTGCCAGCTTTGGGGTGCTTTAAAATTAAGAAGAGGTGCAGAAATCTTTTTATTTTGCTTAGAGGCTGGTTCAGAAATGCCAGACACAGGTGCAGCAATATGGTATTACTTTTCCATCTGACCCATATTACTATACTTTTCCCCCCAAGATAGTTCTCCAGATTTACCTGTCAGATAAATACTTAACAAAATCCAAAGGTTTTTACAAGGTCTTCAGACTTTGGGGATGAGAGTGCTCAACTTTTATGAGATTACATACAAATCTCCCACATGCACTGCCCATTTAAGTTGGTGCCACATGCATCATGTAGAATTTTCGAGTGGCAAGGCACAGCTGACTCTCCTACTTTCCTGGTCATTTTTTTGAAAGGCAATAGTGACCACTCCACAATACACGTTTTAGACTGTGGATGTGGGATGTGGGATGTGGAAGCTGCCCTAGGGCAGTGCTTGTTTGCAGTATTGAGAGTGCCACATTTGGTGTGTGTGATGCTCTGAGCACTGCTGACTTCACAGTGACCTTGGCCTTTCTGAGTGGTGACATTCCCCAGGCAGCCAGCACTACACTGCCGGGGCCACAGGCCAAAAAATTAGGTTTGATGAAGTGTTTCTTTCCTGCTAATGATCTGTGGTTTTGTTGATTTTATTAGCAGGAGTCAGTTCTCCACTGCCAGCTGTAGAGGTGTGACAAGAGGCTCTATTGTGTCCTTTCTCCTCTGATTTTTTTCCCCAAGAATCCATGGATTTTGCTTTTATAACCATGGAATAAGATTATAACCAATTAGAATTTTTTTGTGTGTAATGGATAGCGTGTTCACAACAAAGAGGGCCCTGCAACAAAAATGATATAGAAGTGGAGATCAGGAAGGTTCTTAAAAATAAGGTATGTGCCCATGCTTCTCTTGAAAAGATCTGTATGGGATGAATGAGTATTAAAAGTGTTTTATATGCGGCATATAGAACAGATGGGAAGATGCACTGGAGATAAATGAAAATGAACAGCTGTAAAACCTATAACTCTTAAGACATTCTATCTAGCAACCTCTTTTTTACTGTTTATAAAATAATCTTAAATATAAAGAATAAGACTTCCTTATTTCTCCCCAGACATGTGCCAATTTTTGTCTAACTTGCAAATGGTGGCTGGTGTGATGTTAATAACTCTTTACAATAAATAGTGTTTCCCTTCACCTTAACCTAGATCAGCCATGTTCAACAGAACAGTTTTTCAGACAGCTTTTATTTCAACATAACTTTTTATTATTTAACTTATGGCTGCTTCCATTAATGTTTGCAGCTCCAAGTGTGCTATTGGCACAAACCAGAGATTCAAATGTTTTCTTGGTACTGACAAGTTTTTTAGTACCTACAATGACAAGATAGACCAAATACGGGGTAATTGTAATAAATTTATCATGCACAGGTATGAATCATGAGATATAGGTGGCTTAGAAAAAGAAAGATGACTGGTTATATGACTTTTTTAAAATTCAGAATTGCTCATTAAGTACTCCTGAAAATCACTATCTTCCTTTATCAGTGGAAACCAAATACCTTAATAAAAATTAGCTGTGCATTTCAAAATGCTGGAAATTTGGTCTCTCAAGTAGAATGCCATATAGAATGCTCCTGACACTGTATTGTTCTGAGACAGGCACATATTTTTTAACTATTTTAAATTTTCCTACCAAAGTGATGAGATGATAACCTGGTCTCCCCTAGACTAGGTGCTTAGATAACTGTATGAAATCACAGTTTCTTTCCTCAGTGGAAAGAAACTCATGGGAAAAAGATAAATGCGATTCACAGTACCCGCTAAGAAGAATATAATTTGTCATGTATACAACTTTATGTACAATTAGCATACCATCAGTCTTTTCCTCCTCAACCAAGCTGTCATTGAGTTGCTGATTATTTATTAAACATAGATGTCCAAGTGGTGATTTAAAGAAGTAGGTTATTTCTCTGTATGATCTTGCAATAGATCTTCGCAAGTGTCATCAATGAAATACCTGGTAGAAAGCAGCACCTTTTTGTATTGCAGGACCTAAGTCAAAACAGTATTGTTGATGCTGTATTTTGCTTTTGGGGAAAATAGTCAGATCAGATGGTTTAGATTTAATTTGGTTTTGTTGTAAATTTGTGTATTTGAAATTATTGCAATTGTATTGTTAAGTGCAGGTCAGTGTCAGAGGCAAATTGAAAATCCTAAATTAGAGCAGCCTTAGGGCATACTTTTGGCAAACAAATTGCATCTGACAGAATATTTATTGTAGTATATTACCATGTTTTGTTATTTTGCAGGCAATACCTGTATCTTTGAGGAAATTAGATATTTGCTGTCATTGGTGGTTTGTTCATTTACCTGTGTTCCAATCTGAAAAAAGGAAATGAAAAGAAATGCTGCTGTGGAAGAACAGCCACTGCCTTGCTGGTAACAGAAGTGGGCCTCAGGGCTGGGGAGAGCAGTGAGAATTCAGAGTGTTGATGATGTATTTGTTTCTACATCAGGTGGAGGGTTCAGGGCTCACACTGCTTCTGAAGCAGCTGTGTCTAGTGGTATAACTACTGCCCTGCCCTAACCACTCACTCACTTTGGGTGATTTTACTGTCCCTGTCAGGTACAATTTCATCAGGGCAGCACAGAGAACAATTACCACTAAGTTACTGTGTTTTGCACTATTCCATTACCATTCCATTGTCGTCCATATTGTGATTTACATGAACAGCCATAAATAGCTGTGATCTTGGATGACTTCTTCTAAGGTGAATATGTGAAAACAGGCTTAAAGGTGTGTCTGTGCAATGATATTAAAACTGCTATAAAGTCCTACTCTTAAGGGAATAAGAGATTGGTGCAAAATATTTTCCTGTATGAGGAAGAATAAAGATAGCAGGGAATTTGTATTACAAACTATGCTGACAAATTAATCAAAATTTTTCCTCAGGAATTAATCCTGCTTTATCACCTCTTAACTGCTTAATGCTGTGAGTCTAGTCTGAAGTCAGCAGTAATACCAGTGACATTTATTGCATAACCAGCTAGTGTAAACTCTTCACCCTCTCACATTGCTGTAAAACAGCTCTAGCTGATATAGATCACTGAGGGAAAGGCATGTCTGCGGTCACTGCCACTGTTTGGTGACCTTCAGGGCATCATTTGAGCCCTGTCTAGTTATGTAGACTTCTGCCTAAGGGAGAAGGTTGAAATTTGCAGGGTTTGTAACATTAGAGAATGATCACCTCTTTGGAGATTAATCAGATGTTAATTTTGTTGTTTTTTTTTTTTTTAAATTTGTGCTGCAAGGTTTTATCAAATTTCTAATTAAAGTCCTTCTATTGCTACCAGGCACAATCACAAAGTTATCATTTAATTAAAATGTATGACAATCAAATGTTTGAGTGGAAAACACTCAGATTTTAGAACCCCGGCAATTTCTTTGTCCAGGAGTTGTTTGAAATAATTAATATTATTAGTTATTTATGGATTTTTGAAGTCAAATAAGTCCCTGAAATAATTTGAGAGCACCGTACTGTCTGACAGCTAATTTTCTTTCCATATATTTTTATTTAAATGGTCCTGGTTTTCTGCTTTATTCCTAGTATTAATTGTATTTATTTACTACACTTTCTTTTCACTTAGAATGTTTCTGGGTAGAAGCATATTCTGTTTGAAGTCTTCATTTTGGCTGGATTTTTTAATGCTCCAGTGACATAAATATTATTAAATACTCCGCAAATTCTGAGTTAAGAAATGGTTAGAATTTCCTCTCTATATTGCAAATCCTAGAAAGCTGTTAAGTTTTCTAGTTTTGAATGAGTTTTTTGGAAGCAGACACAGTGATGTGTCCAGAAGTCTTTCTCTCCAGAAGTCACAGGCAGAATACCTGAGTCTTCTCTCAAAACCCTTGGCAAAATTCCTTTGAAATTTAGTCAGAGGATGATCCCAGGAGTACATTGCAGAGGAATATTGCTGTCGTTTTTTGTGTTCCATTTCTGAAATAAAATCACTGCTTGCTGCTGCTCCGAACCCTTCTCTGGACATTATAATGGAGTGCTTTTGTAACCTTTTGACTGTCTCAGTGTCAGTCTGTACCGGAGCTGTTTCCCATTGGCACGTGTGCGTGGGCACACCTGCGTGCCCATGTGCGTGCGTGCACACACTGCCAGTCTGAAGGGTGCTGTGTAAGTAAACCCTTTTCCCTAACACTCACTCCAATATTGAAAGTTTGTGAGCAGCACATTCCATATAGGATTTTTCCAGATTAGTTATTCAGAGAAAAATGTCTGTGTTTTCTTCTTAAATATGGACTCCTTCCAAGCAACAAACAACACTCCTGCCTGAGGCCAGGGACGTGATGTACTGAACTATGGACGTATTTTACTGTACCTAATGTATCACGTTAATGATTCCCAATCCTGTACCTCTACAGAGATAGAAACAGAAGGTCTACATCACTGTAGTGGGATGATTTCTTGCTTTATAGTGAGGTAATCATGATTTGATTCTATCATGGGAATGGCCTATGGTGCTATTCTTTACCACATTTCTCACAGAGAAAAGGCATTTCTTATTCAGGTGAAAGGCCAACAGCTGTAATTACAGAAACTAATATTTGTTACATAAGTAAGAAACTGTGCAGTAAGTTTGGGTGAGAATTTATTAGTTTCTTCATTTAAAGTTGCCTGTAAAGTGCAAGTCCTTTTAAGCAAAGTAATAGAACTGTTTCTGCACCCATTCCTTAATTATCTCTTACAATACATTGCAAATATATTAGTAATTATTTGCAAATATCAATCTTAAAAATCAGTATTTTCAAATAGATTAGTATTGAAATTATTTACTGAATTATTTGGATAGCTTCCTGAGCTCATTTTGTACTTGGAAGAAACACCATAAGTGTTTCTATAAAATATAGTGTTTATATATTTAGCATTAAAAAAAAAAACCAACAAAACAAAACATGCAGCCTCTTCTTTTTAGGGCTGTGGGAAATAAATGTTGATTTATAATCTCATACATAGACATGTGTGAAGAAATACAGACTCTCATCTTAAAATAACAGCAATAGGCTTAGTAGCAGGCTAGACTGAATTGCAAACTCATGCCTTAGCTTTGGATTTAAGGGTCAAGATGTGGTTCTCTCTTTAATTTGTCTTAGAAACCTGTGGTTTTCAAGCCTCATAGAACATTGTAAAGTGTCCTGCAGGAAAGTTTTATTTCTGCTTGCTTGATTGGATTACTGTACACAAGAAAAAAAGGATCAGCGTATTGATGGCAAAACAGTCTTGAGGCACAGCAAGAACATGGTGGCATCTGAGAAAAAGGTGGTCAGGCTTGGTGGAAAGAAACCAGATAGCACACGAGGCTCTCATTTTGCGTCATACTGGTTTTGAAGCATCTTGATAAGTGTATCCTCTTAACCAAAGCTTTAAATGTTAGTACATTTTCTGCTTAAAAATTCTTCCCATCATTAACATTATTGTCCTTCCTTAAAATGTTAGGAAGGACAGTAGGGAAAAAAGTCAAATGGAACTTGAATAAACCCTATATGTGCAGATTTTTATAATTTCAATAATTATTTTGTTTTCTTCTTTTGTGAGGAAAAGGACTAAGCTCAATGAAAGGTAGCTTTGAAGCTGATGACAATCCTGTTGATTTTGATGAAAATGAAATTAAGCCCAAAAGTCAGGACACTGAGATTTACAATCCGGATGCTCCTCTGATCTCTATGTGCCACTGTATGATTCCAAGCCTCTGAGCTGCTCTCCTTCCATATTAAATCACCCCCAGCAAACAAAGAAAGCAATTTCTTTTGCACTTGTAGCAAGCAAAACAGGCGTTTTCAGCTTTCTTTGCCCTTGGACTCAAACTGGAAAAGGGCATTCAGTGTTTCACCGCATGAACTGTCCTGTCATGTGGATTATTGATAAATATCAAAGCAGTAATTATGGGGTGGGATCATAATTGTCTTTTCCCAGACCACTGCTGGAAACCACTTCTGGTTTCCTCCTTTTTAAGGGGTCTGTCTCTTAAGGTGAAGAGTGTGCATGGGAAAAGTTAGTTAATTCCTTTCTGAAAGGTAGGAAAAGCTATTAGCTATTTTGTTATTTAGGTACACATACAGACACATTTTTGTGAGTGATCAAGTGGAAGAAAACTTTTCTCTGTGAATTATGTGCTCTTCATATAGAAAACTACTCTGAAGGAATAGAAAGGCTAATTTTCAGATTTAGTTGATCTACATTCAAAATTATCAACGAGAAGCTCAAGATGTAGATGATTGCAGAACCTAGCTCTTGGCCCCATATTCACCTGGCTTAGCTGCGCTGGCTGACCTGTGAATATAGTCTCCTCATGTTACTTATGTAATCACTACAGAGAAATGGGCATTTTTATAGTGTTGTAGATTCATTGAGGTTGGAAAAAGCACTTAAGATTACTGAGTCCAGCTGTTAAACTAACAATGTCAGCTCTACCACTAAACCATGTCCCTAAGCACCACATCTGCACAATTTTCAAATATCTTCAGGGATGATGGAGACCTTCCTGGGCATCCTGTTCCAATGTCTAACCACCCATTAAGTGAAGAAACTTTTCTTAGTACCCAGGTGCAACCTGAGGCCATTTCCTATTGGCCTATCCATTGTTATTTGGGAGAATAGAATGCCCCTGTGGCTACACCCTCCTTTCAGGCTAGTAGTGCTAGCGTAGTGAGTGGTAAGGTCATCCCTGATCCTCCTTTTCTCCAGGCTGAACAACCCCAGCTCCCTCAGCCACTCCTCACAGGACTTGTGCTCCAGACTCCTCCCCAGCTCTGTTGCCCTTCTGTGGACGCCCCCCTAGCACCACAATGTCTGTCCTGCAGTGAGGGGCCCAGAACTGAGCACAGGATTGGAGATGCGACCTCAGCAGTGCTGAGTACAGGGGGACAATCACTGCCCTGGTCCTGCTGGCCACACTACTGCTGGTACAGGCCAGGATGCCATTGGCCTTCTTGGCCACCTGGGCACACATTGGCTCACGTTCGACTGGCTGTGGACCAGTACTCAGCCAATAGGATCTTTACTGTAATGTTTAATCCTCTCCTGACCTGGAACTGGGCAAAAATCTGGGCTGTCACCTGGAGCAATGGATTGGTAAAACCTGAAGAGCTGTCTCCTGGACTTTTATTGCAATACCATGAGTCATTACCGCAGTACTACCTTTTCTAAAACCTGGAATTACTTCAGGTTGTGTGAGAGTGATAGCCTGATGTCATTTAGCACAGGGTCACCTTTGAGATAGAAGTGATTCGAAGTTACTATTTTTCTATGCCACCAAGCAAAATAAAATGCTTACATTTATTTAAGTGTTAATCTAGGCTGTGAAGATTTAATTTGCTCTCTTTGTATTCAGGTCATTTTGTAGATATTACATATGGTTCCAAACAGGTACTTGAGGCAAATAAGCTATTAAGTGAGTCTTACTGTTATTTATAGAAGTTATTGGCACTGCAGCCACAGACACTGTTAACGTACATGTTTCATAGCAGATTTTTCTAGATTATCTTTTTTATAAAATGAGGGATTCTTTTAACTTTCAGAGAATTACAATATTGGTTAACCACTTAATCCATTCTTTAATTGATGAAATTTCTAACCTTCCATGTAGGTGACTGAATATTTACAACAAATTAATGAAATTGCATAGAGCTCCTAAAATAGTAAGGAAACCCTTTTAGGATCCAGCATCTTCAGCTTCCAATGGAGAAAAAGAGTGGTTAATTATGAAAATTTAGATTACATTTTTCTTGCTACATCTGCTTATAATTGTTTTTGGGTGTTTGTTCTTCACAATTAAATGGTAATTGTTGTTTTCAAATACTTCACAATTCAGTGAGGGAACAGAGCTTGCTGTAAGGAGGTGTGTACATACAGTCCTTAACAAAAGGAAATCAGTTGGCAGTTGTGGCTCTTTTCAGGCTTGTTTGTTGAATTTCAGCAAGTAATTGATTTCACAATGTTCTCAGATCTCCTCACAGTTGTCAAATCCTATGCCTGCCTTACCCATTTGTGAAAAAGAACCCAAACCCTGAATGTCCTTGGATGTCATCCCATTAAAATAATCAGTGTTACAACATCTGTGTAAAGCAAGAAGACAGTGGCATGTCACTGATTAAATGTAGAGCATCATCTGTTTCTTCCTGTTGCAGTGATTCTGACCATCACCGCATTCTGACATTATGAATGAATTGTCAAAGTAATGATGACCCTGTTTTATATATATATTTTATANTGTAGGAAAATTAGTATTGAGAAATAAGTATTTTTAAAAGGCAAAATTTCTTCCATTACAATAAGGATTTCATGCCACATTTCATTGTTATGCATGTGTTACTTCATCCACTGATTTTGTACCATATATATCAGTATCCATTTACCATGAAAAACGTAAAAGTTACTGTCTTCCCTTTGCTGATCACCCCTTTGAGACATGAGTACCTTCTTTCTAAATGTAGAGAATGGGGTGTGGGGGATTGGCCAATGGAGAGCCTCAGTCCCTGCTCCCTGACCTCTTCTAAGGGCCAATGCTGGTTGCAATTTTTTCACCAAGCCTCTTAGAGCAAGGGAAGATTAAAGAAAACCATCAGGTTCTGGTCAAGGAGTCATTACTTACGTGATTTCCTGAAATGTTGACATTTCTGTTGCAATGTGTCAGCTTTGTCAGGTGCTGTCAGGGCCTGGGATTGTTGCATCCCTGTTTCCCAAAGTGTGGGCCAAGAAGCACTTTCTGGCAGCCTGTGAAAGACCGCATAGCAAAGTGCATCTTGACATCAAAAGCAGAAGGATCTGTTCTTTCAACTGCAAATGTCAGCCAAGGATTGTGCACTGCAGAGAGCTGAACAGCTGCATAGGACTGGCTTTCTGCTCACAGTAGATGGATATAAGCCTTGTTGGCTTTAATGGGTTTTGGATAGATTCAAAGTGCTAGAAGGACTTTGTGTCATTGCGGCATATTCTGTGCAGAAAGTGCTGACCATTATGATGTTGTTTGGCATCAAACATTGCAGAGAAAGGAAGAGGAATTTTCTAACTCATAATGATGTCCTGTGCCTTTCTGAGTTTTTGTATTGGAGGAGAGCCATACTGCCCAATATTAACCCCTCCAGCAAGGAGAACTTTGATAGAAATACAGTTTTTCTAGGCTTGAACTATTACTACAGTCTGCAGTTAGCCTGCTCCTAAAGTAAGAGGCTTATTTAGGTTCACGATAATATGTGGGATGAATAAAACTCAGTGTTGAGCAGAACTGTTAATTTATATGATCAGAAATAACTACGGAATGTATCTGTATTTACGAATTTTACTTTTGATAAAATGCAGCACCGTTTCCTGTGAAAAATACTGCTGCTTTTTTCAGTTTACTTCCAAAATATGGTGCTGCTATATTGTCTGCTGAGTAAATTTGTCCCTTGTAAAATCCATGAAAGCTTATAAAAGAAATACAGGAGAAGTGTTTTCCGTATGATTGAACTATGCGTGGGGACTTCTGGCAGGGCTCTCCCAAGCCTGTGGTAGCTGTTGTGTTGCTTTTGGTCAGCTCCGCTTGGCTGCTGAATGTCCAGAGAAGCATGAACTCCACAAACTGGAATTTAGGAGAAAACCTTTTGTTCAGATGACCAGTAAGATTAGATACAATACTGAAAAGCTAGGCTCCATATCAGCACAAATAGTTTTGCTTCTGGTGTTAGCCAGTGTTTTCTTCAGCAAGGTTGGTAGCTTCTCCAGTGTAGCATGTTTGCCAGTAATATACTTGTCCTGAAATAAACTTCCTTCATTAATTCTGCTATCACATTAATCCCATTCAAGATTATGAAAAAGTGACTTCATTTTGTCAGAAAAAAATCAGTCAACCTTGTGTGGGTCAGGACTTCTTGTAACAGTTGGCCGTTTCCATCCAAAGTTCATGGCCTGTTGTTTTTCCTGTTTCACCACTTATGAGTTTGTTAAAGTCTAAGATATATTAACAACAACAAAAAAAAGTATTATGAATGGGATATGTGAAAGCAAAATAATAATTTACTGAGTCTATTTCTTTATCCTGTGAGTCAGGAAAGAACAGTTAGGCAGCTTGTACAAACTTTCAACAAAGCTGTATCTGAACTAGACTAAAAAACACCTACAACCTTGAAGCATTAGCAAGTCTAAATTACTATTCTAAATTACTCTTCTAACAAGCTATAGAACTCATTAACAAACATATCGGGAATCACAGATTAGTAGCCTCAGAAATGAGCAATGGTTTTCTGTTGTAAAATACACATATCAAGAGTTGTTCAGAACATTTGTGTGTGCTGTGGCAATTAGGAGTGTTAAGGTTAATAATCCTGCTCATGTTGTTAAAAGATGAACTGAGGACAATCAAGAGAGGTTCAAATGTCAGCTTTCATTGTGTGCAGTATTTTTCTGATAGGTGTGCAGATGCATTTTAATTGGGTCCAAGATACACCTTGGATATGCTGGCTGGCTGTTAGCATAATAGAGAAAAGTATGTGTTACAAGTATGCCTAGGGCTTTTGATCTCTCTCTAATGACAGCAGAGGGTTTTTGCTTACCAAGGAGGAAAAATCAGCATAGGCAAATGTGTGTGCGTTCCTGCTGTGATGTGTTCCCATTACATGCTAGTCCTTGAGCAGAGAAATACATAAATAACAGAACAGTCTGTACCTTTCCTCTTTTTATGTCTGTATTTAAACCTGCAAAAGAACATCTGGTTCTCAGAGGACAGTTCCTCTGGGAAAATTTGTTACAGCTGCAGAGATTAAAACAGAGATGCTACTCATCACACTTGCCCCAAATAGATGTAATGCTACAGTAATGATAACACCAGTTCTTCCACAATTAAAAACTTTTTGTGTGTATTAAGAGACTGAAATCAGGATGACAATGTGTAATAGTGCCATCTGGTGACCTTCTTTCAGATTGTGCAGTGAAAATATGTGATTCAACATAAGACATTCCACTTAGAAACACAACAAACCTTTAGGTTTGTTTTTTTAATTCAAATTCCTTTGAAATTTAGAGTTATCAAGAGATTTTATCAGCCCATTAGAGATAGATGAGTATAAAAAATTTGAGTGTTTAAAAAATTGGAGTATTTGTTTCTCTAGTGATGCTGATATTGAAAAAATACAATTTTCACATTTCCTGATAGGCACGTGTATCTTCTTGCTTCAGCTGAGAACTGTGCTACCCGTTCAGTTTGATAAGGAGTTCAGATTATTCTTAATGCACTGTTTCTTCAGCAAGTCAAATGACAACTCCTGTACAGGCCAGCCTTGCTGTTGCTGATTAGAGCTGATCTGTCATGGCATTTGTCATAGGGCTTAATCTCCTGTGGGAGCAGCAGATTCTCCGCACTGCTGCAAGCTCTGGCTCTCAGTCTCTTGCTTGATCCTGAGGTAATAGGGCTGAAGATCCTTTTCAACTTCTCAGCTGCAAAGAGCCACAATAAAATAAAAATGCAGCCCCCTAGCTTTGCAGATGGATCTCCTGGAGATCTCTGTACCCCTGCCGGGCCTACTCAGAGACCAGACAAGAAATCTGATAATGCATCTTGCTCGGCAGCAGTTGGAAAACAAAAGATCATCCTAAACTTTTTCATAAATTTTTCTCTACTTTCTTGTTTCTGTAGCAGGGCAGAGGTAAAGGAGACAATGCTGAGGCCTGAACTAAAAGAAAACTATTGTGTGTACACTGTTATTATTATAAAATGTGGTATCACGTTTCCTGCTTTGTAATTATCGTCACTTGTAATAGGAAATGCGATTCACCTGTCTGTACAGATAATTAGTTATCCACACTTTAGGCCAGAA
The DNA here is from genome assembly GCA_013397155.1 of Irena cyanogastra. Taxonomy (NCBI): domain Eukaryota; kingdom Metazoa; phylum Chordata; class Aves; order Passeriformes; family Irenidae; genus Irena; species Irena cyanogastra. The sequence goes on from VWZV01015469.1 coordinate 117,678, forward strand.
AGCACTAAGCCCCCTCACAGATCAGTCATCAGGTGTATTGTGTACAGCAAATAAGTTCACATAAAGGCCCAGATGTATGTGGGGTGATTTTCAGGAGGTTACCAATGTTGCAAGTATGAACAGAAATGTGCAAATAAATAAGAACTCTCAACAGGCAAGACTATACTCACAAATATTATGATTTTTTTTAATGACAGCGGTAAAAAAATGTACAGTGAAAGTACTTTGTCCTTCAAGTCTTTAAATTATGGAAGTCAGACACTTTTGTTAAATTTTGTAAGCTTGAAAGACAAAATTAATGTAAGTTCAGTTTTTAGCTTTCTTTTGCTATTGAAGGAGTTTGATTGAATATATTGCTCTTATAAGCACAGAGATTGTAAGCAAGCTTATTGAAATAAACAGCTTTCATTAAAGTATCTCTAATGAGGTTCTCCATTTAGAATCACACCTGGGTTGAGGCTTACCTACCTCTGGAGATTGTCCAGACTCAGCCCACCTCAGGCAGCTCAGCTACTATGGGTCATGTCAGGGCCATAGCCGGCTGGACTTAGCAACCTCAAAGGAGAGAGTATCCACACTGCTCCTAGGAAATCTGTAACCTTGTTTGATCACCCTTGTAGCTCAAAATAATTTTCTTCCAATGGTAAAGAAAAAAAATTCTTGTATTTCCGTCTGGGCCACTGCTTTCCCTTTCCCCCTTTTCTGGGGCACTGCTGAGGAGGTCTGTCCCCTTTACACCCTCCTGTCAGGTACTTATGCACATGTGAAAGCTGTCCTTGAACCTGCTCTGCTCCAGACTGACCAGGCCCAGCTCTCTCAGCCTCTCTTCCTATGACGTGATCTGTTATGCCTACTACCCTGAACATCTAGAATGGAAACAGGGGATTATTTTTTCTTTCATATGGGCAAATTCAAGAGTTCAGCCTCTTTCCTGAGGCTGGAAACTGTCAGTATTTTAAGGAATTATTTTCATGTCTGGGTATTAATTTTCTGTGTTTTTTTGATCCTACCATTAATTTTATACAGAATGCCCTCACATTCGTTTTATATTTGAAATTAAAAGGAAGCAAGAAATGAGATTAGGCTGAGTTACATACATCAAAGTGACTAATTGTGTATCAAGAATTCTTGTTGGTAACCTCCAAGTCCAAAACCTCTGAGTTTTTAGCCAAAGCAACATGTGCTTGCATATTGTGTATTAAATGTTGTAGATGCTCTTGTCCCAGATCAATGTTCTAGATTTTGCAGAATAAATTCGTTCCAGTGTATTTCAGCTTAAATAACTGTTTGGAAAAGGCTAACTTGCTCTGCATAGGATGAGGTTTAGGGGAATGATATGGAGAGTTACTTTAATGTTGATCTGGACTTCTTGCTGCCTGTTTAGGGTATCATAACAAAAGCACAAAAAAAAAGAGTATATGGAGAGGAGTTAAAAGAACTTGTTAACTGATGTCCATGAAGAACATGACATAAGCCGGAGGTGAACAGGTTGTCCTTCTGGTGCAGATGGAATGTGAATGAGTAGGGAATGCAGTACTTTTCTTACAGGGCCAATAAGTAAAAGATGTTTGTTGAAAATTCTTGAGATATGCTACTTTTTAGTAGCACAAACATGTTCCTGCAGGTCACTTTGGCTGTCTTGCTTGGGACAGCCTTATGTCTTTCTCTTGCTGAAGAAACACTTAGTAGTGCAGAGCTGCTGAAAGAGATTGAGTTGAGATTGGGAGATTGACTTTTTGAGCAAAAACCAAGGTGCCCTGGAGCACCGCTTCTGTCAAATTCTAGAACAGCTGGTGTACATTATAGAAATACTTTTATGTATGATGAAACAAAACTGAGACAAAACCTACTTTTATTTTTTTTTGTGTGGTTGTATTCTAAACCAGTCAGCCCAATGGCAGCATTCTGAAATTTTGCCTTTTTTAATTGTAGACTCATTTTTTCAAAGATTCTTGTCACAAGGGGAAAGTTTTTGTGAAGTTTTGGTATCCCTGTCTTATCAGGGCAGGTACATTGTCCATCACAGTAGGAGCTTTTGATCTGACAAGAGAAACAGGAAGCTATACTGTTACCCATTTTCTGGTATGTACTTGCTTTTTGCAGTGGACAAATGTAGTTTTGGCATACTGGTTTTCCTGTTGTTTGATTCATATTAAATCTCTTGTGAAAAGCCTGTAAAATTTGTGTTTATGTAAATGAGTTATTCCAATGAAACACACAGAAATGCCGTTTTAATGATAATGAAGTATGAAGCACACGAAAAACAATTATATGAAATGGCAGCAGTTAACATTTTGCTTGCAGAATCATATCTTGGTACCTGGCTAGCCACAGGAGAAAACAGATGAAACAATGATGTGACTGTGTTCTAGAGATTACTGTAAGCAATTTTTTTACCCACTCTCAAATCTTATAGAAAAACATACCAATCTCTGATGAACTTATCTTCAGGCACAATGTTAGGAAGAAATAAATGAATTGTTTGATTACTTTATAATGTCATGATGGGCATCACAATGGAAACCAAACGCCTTCTGTGTGAGCAATCTCTGAAGTATTAACCAGGACTAAGTCAATTGGTCTGTTTTCTGTAGAAGTGACATCTCATTGAAAACTTGGACTTCCAAGCAGCTTTAAACAGCATTAAAATTCAGTGGTCTGCCCAACCCCCACTCCCCCCCCTTTTTTTTTTAGTTGAAATTACTTGTAACAGAGCTTGTTCCTGAAAAGCTGGTATTTTTCTCATAATATGAAAATAAGTTTATTATCACCTATATTTTATCAACTGTTTCTTCCTCAACACATTTATCCTCTGTGCCTCACAGATTAAAATACACACCATTATATTTACTTACAGTTATAGCAGCATTTAATTTTGGAAGGCAATAAAAATACATAGAAAGCCACATATGTTTGCTTTCATGTGCACTAAGATGAGATTTATCTGGCATAAGTCTCTTCTAGTATGCATATTATGACCTGACTCTCTTTATAGTCCACAAATAGAAGTAAATGCATCTGTAGTCCGTATCTAAGACAAAAATTTCTGTGTTGCACCAAGAAAGTGGTTTTTTATTTTGTGGTGTGCAAGGAAATTATAAAGGTCCATCAGAGTTATGTTACTGCATTTAAAATAATGCACCCTATCTCACTGGCCTGAACAAAGTTTGTCTTTAATTATGTACTCTCTGCAAGGAATGAAATGTCAGTCAATTTCAGGGCTAACTTCAGTTCGTTAAATCGCCCTAGTATCAGCTGATTTCCTTCCAGTTACTGGACAGTCTGACAGTCCCTAAATGTGAACATCCTCTGAAAGAGACAAATAATTGAGCAGGTATGTGAGACATGAGGTGAGCTGCAGTGGGGTGCTGCACCCCACCTTTTTAAGGTCCACCTTATTCCCCAGAAAGACTCTTCAGACACGGCTTCAGAAACAGTCCTCAGAAGAGTGATCAAGGCTGCCAGCACAGGATTGACCTGTGTCTGGGGTCCTTTTAGCTAGCAACCATGGTGGGCAGGTAGGGCACAGTTTTCTGGCTAATATGTGGCTGTGGTATTAGGATCACATTGCCATGAATCCTTAAATCAGACTGAATTTTGTTATTGCAAGAAAGTGGTGAGTACCTTCAGTATCTAAATCACAGAGTCACAAGGATTTCAAGAATTCACGAAGATTTACCATCCCCTTTGTTCCCCAGCAGAAAGCATATCGCCACATCAGGAGGAGTAGAAAGGAATAAAATAATTGACTAGTAATGAGTGACTGCCAAATGCAAACTGTAAATTATCAAGAAGTGGAAGAGACAGTAGAAAAATCAGCCGACAGATTGTTGTAGCATTGTTATTTTCTGTCTTCTGTATGCTGATGATAGAAAAATATCCTCAGTCTTTGTGAAAATAGAACTAGTTTACTGAAGAGTAAAACAAGATGAATGGCAGCTGTCTAGCAAAAGAGTTAATTTCAGTTTTAATGAGTTATTTAGGAATGGGCAGGAACAGACAGTGGCTGTTCTGGCCTTGTCTGAAATAGACACGCACAATTGTTTGCTTATTTCAGGTTTTTCTACTTGCAACTTTATGCCCATGTCCTAAATGCAGAAGTATTTATAAGAAATCCTCTGTAGATAAATCAGTGCTTAAACTTCCATAGATATGACAGCACACTGTAAGTACTAGGACATGATGCTGAGAGCAGTGAAAGCTCTGGTTTGCTTATGTCTATCTCACCAATATTCAGTGTGCTGTAGTGGTTTCAGCTGTCTGCAGCAGCTTGCTGTGGCCTAGAGGTTCTCCTTGCATTCAGTAATCAAAGGACAATTTTAAAGCAGTTGTCTTCTTCAAATGTGGTAAAATTTAAATTGTTCTAGCAGGGAGATTTCTCTGTGTAGGAGCCCTCACTGAATTAGAGCTAGCTAGGCATGCTGCATAAATCACGGTGGGACTGAGTAATTCAGTAATGGGCTCTGTGGGGCTGTTACTTGGCAAGAGTGGCAGAAACGTATCTGTTCCACCACGTCCTGTCGTAATGCTGTGGAGCAGGAACACTTTGTGACGTGACACGCTGTTTGCAAGACCAAGTCCTTCTCTGGTAGCTTGTGCAGCCAGTGGCAGTGATGATGGGCAGTGTGCAGTCACTCAAACTTGATGTAAATGGGAATATTGTTGCAAAAGCCTGCGCAAAAGCAGCTGTGCATCTGAGGATGCTTTGGCATTTTATCCTTATGTATTACCATAAGATAAAGGCAATGGATGAGGGTAATGGTGAGCTAAGACTATATGATACCTGACTGAAAATGTTTGGGGAAAATTAATTCTTGGACAAGACCTAAGTACTGCTGGATCCTCTGTTTATTTCTTCTTTCGTGGAAATATGCAGAATATCTGTGAAGTAAGTTCTTGCAAATCCAAATAGATGTTTGGTGGTTCTCTGGGTAGAGGATAATCTTTCTGTCCTCACGGGTAGAGAGTGGTGTTTCATCCTGTATACAGAACACGATGTGAAAACAGAGACGTTCAAAGCAATACTACCTTCCATTTGTGACCCCTGCTAGACTTAATATTTTTAGTTTCTCATAGGAGGTTGTTAAGACCTGTATATGATAGCTGAGGCATAGAATAAGGAGACTATAGAGGTGAAGGCAACTGTATTATAAAGGTCCTTAAGAAGTCCTCACCTCTTGGTAGAGGAGAGGAGTCCTCAGACCCTACTTCATCTTATTCTTTGCAAAAATCTGTGGAACATTGGTGAATAGTAGGTAATTCATTTTAAGGAAGCTAGCCAGCAACCCTCTGTCATATTAAAAATACAGAAAGCCTAGTAATTACTTCAAGTGAGTATCTACATGACGTCTAGAAATTCAAAGCTGAATTTCTTTATTAACCAACAGGTATCCACATACTTACCAGGTTAACCTATGCTGGTTAACAAAACAGGGAAGGGAGGGAAAAATCACGTTTCACAGAATATTCAGTTCTGAATAGGTCAGTGCATCCTGATGATTCAAAGCAAAGCTTGTCTTCTAACTTGCCTTTGTCTTTCTGTGGAAACATCATTTATTCCAGCCATCCAGCAGGAAGCAGAAATACTTGATTTAGTATCCTTTTAATCTCTTCCTACTTTAGGCACTGCTCTGCACCTTACACAGACTAAGCATTCCTCAGCACTGTTATGTAAACTGAATTATACATCACTTTGTTGAGTGGAGCTTGATAAAGCAGCTTGCAGCCACAGTTCCTGGTAGCTGAACAAACACTGCATTCTGTAGGTTTAGCTTGGAAAGGAATTGTTGACGCTTTGAGGAGCAGTTACTTGTTTTTTAATTTAAGTCTGTATATTGGCAGTCTATATATTGTCAATTTGGAAGGGTGATTCACAAAGTCAAACAGCTGTTTGAGTCTCTCAATAGAAGCAATAGAAACTACAGAGTGTCTCAATAGAAACAATGAAATTTTTAATTACTAAATTGCTGCATTACAGTATCTGTTATCTCATTTATATGTCTGTCTATGCAGCACTATGATTCTTTATATTCATGAGTTGATTTTTCCTGGAAACTTCAGCGTTATTTGGTCGCTTGTAGGTGAGAGATGTTAGCCAAAAGCAAATTTCTGAATTACTGTGAATACTGTTAAGAGAGTAGAAGTGTCTGTACTCCATAATTTTTTAATCCTTCATTTTCATGGACCTTGATTGCTCTGTTTGTGGGCAAGGAAGACGCAGAGGATGCGGAGAACCAGTGAAGTGAACACAAGGTCAGGGGGGCTATGCTGCTGTTTTTCCGAGGGACCTTGGCAGCAGTGGCAGTGGTGGTTGCATAGTGCCTGTAAACTCTGAAGTGGATTGCTGCACCATAGTGCTTCTGGGTGCTTCTGAAATGTGGGCAGCAGTCACAGAAGTGGCTCTTCAGCAGGCAGGAGCTTTCTTACACCCAGGGCTGACATTCAGGGTCCAGCTGTAAGCTGAGGCACAGAAGCAGAAAAATGCATCTTCCTGCCGCCTGGAGTGAAGTACCAAAACTTTCTTCTGTCTGTGTCACCACACTCACCATGTCCTACTGTCTGTCCCAGTAGGTTCCCTGCTTATGAACATGGGCTGAGCAGGACTTCATTTTCATGCACTTGTTCCATGCACTGAATGTGAAGGCAGTGGGCCTCAGTTAGGAATTTGGTTCCAGGTTTCTGTCCCTAAGATCCTCCATTCTTGTAAGACCTCACCTGGAGTATTGCGTCCAGCTCTAGAGTCCTCAGCACGGGGAAGAATGGACCTGTTGGAGAGAGTCCAGGGGAAGCCATCAGGATGCTCAAAGGGCTGGAGCACCTCTTCCCTGAGGAAAGGCTAAGAGAGTTGGGATTGTTCATCCCGGATATGAGAAGGCTGCGGGAAGACCTAGCTATAGCGTGCCAGTACCTGAAGGGAGCCTGTAAGGAGAATGAAGAGACTTTTTAGCAGGGCCTGTTGTGATACAACAAGGGGTAATGGTTTTAAACTAAAACAAGGTAGATTAGGATTAGATATTAGAAGGTTTTTTTACAGTGAGGGTGGTGAAACCCTTGAACAGGATGCCCAGAGAAACTGTGGATGCCCCATCCCTGGAAACATTCAAGGCCAGATTGGATGGGGCTCTGGGCAATGTGGTGTAGAGGAGGATGTCTCTGCTTACTGCAGGAGCATTTAACTCCATGACCTTTTAAAAGTCCCTTACAACCCAGACTGTTCAATAATTCTGAAGTATGTTCACAGCCCTGAAGACTTCTGGAGCTGTCCATAAGTCTGTGTAGTCTCAAGTATGTTTTGCTCAGTGTTTATTGCAATACAGCTTGTTTCCTGTGCTCTGCATGATGGTAAGAGAAGATGTGGAAAGAGAGGTTATTGAAGGTGACATTACTTTCAAGAACTGATAAGCCTGCAGAAAAAGAGCCAAACAGATTTTTTTCCCCTTATTTGTTTAAAATAGGATGCTCTAATCAGGCCTCAAATAGCTCACAATGGCATTTTTTGCTACGATGTGACTTGCAAGATAGTTTAAATAAAAACCTCTGTTCCAAGAAAACAAGATGACATGTTTAACTCCAGAAGTTCTTGGCTCACTTGGAGCCCATATTTTTAATTGAGGATTTTCCAAATTCTCCGAAGAATTATTGGTATGCGTCTTTATGAGTAACACCTGTATGCCCAAAGTACAAGCAGAACTCTTTGTAAGATGTGAAAAAAATGCTATGCTTATATTGCATTTATTGTTACAATTTGTCTGATTTTATGATGTTTATTTTATTTCCTGGGTCTTTTAAGTTTTCACTTACAATTCATGAACTCAGTTTGCAAATGAAAAGTTTTCCATTATTTAATGTCATTGTTTGAATGCTCACTTCCTATATAGAGAATATGGTAGATATTAAGTGAAATTATTTCATGGTAAATCATTTTGCCATAATATGACAGAGTGCTTCATGTGATTTTCCAATTTATATTAATTGCCTGTAGTAGATTTATGCAAGTAATTAACTGGGTGCTCCTATTGAAACATTTGTCATAAAATATTCTTCTATTAGTAAGATTACAATCTATTTTACTAGATAATAGGCTGCAATAATACAGTTGGTTAGAGTTTGATTGCTTTTATAAATTGCATATTCAACTAAATATTTTAATATCATTATAAAAAACTGATTCTAAGTCAGCTGCTGTGAAAGTATTTAATTTTTAAAGATGAATTTTAGTTTTTTTTCATGAAGTGTTTTTTTGAAATCTGCTAACAATGGAGTTAGATTAAAAAGAATTAAAATTGAAAAGATGACTTTAAAATGGTAATACAGCAGACCCACAATAATCGACATATTTCTAATTCACACAAAAATTGTCAGTGTCTCTCCTGTTCTCAGGAAAAGAGGAGAAGTCTTTTTCAGGAAAGACTTCACATCAGGTTTCTGTAGCCAGAATTACTAAGCCATTGCTTTTTACAATGTCTGTTTCATACAGCTAGTTCGTTCTGATGTGTTACCATAAATAATTGCTGAACAGCATGTAATTCCTTGTGCCAGTGCTCTTTGTGGTACCACAGTGCACCTGTGGAGGCACTGAGCTACAGTTCGCTACAGAGCTCCCCATTACCAGCTTTGATGTTGTCCTGGTTCATTTATTCTTCTAGAAATGTGAAATCCCTTTTCTGCCAGCAACTGAAATAATTTTTGAATATCCATGTGAAAGGAACTCTCCCCTTTCTGCTCAGTTTTTTAGCCCTCAGGCATTGCAGAAAAACCATAGAATCACAGAATGGTTTGATTTTGAAGGGGCCTTAAAGACCATGGTGTTCCAACCCCTCTGACATGGGCAGGGCTGCTACTCACACTCAGTCACTCACTCAGGTTGCTCAGGCCCCCATCCAACCTGGCCTTGAACACTTCCAGGATGGGGCATCCACAGTTTCTCTGGGGAACCTATTCCAGTGTCTCACTGCCCTCTTAGTAAATAATTTCTTCCTGGCATGTTATCAAAATCTCTCCTTTTTTGTTTAAAACCATTGCCCCATGTCCTATTGCTCCTTGCCTGTGTGAAAAATCCCTCCACCTGCTTTTTTGTGAAATCTATAAATTTATAAAATATTGATGCTATTGATGTTAAAACCACAGAAGAGGAAATTATTTCTAATGTGACTAAGTTGTGTCTGTGCAGTATCAGATAGTGCTTGGAAGTGGTTGTATTTTATCTCACTTCATGCATGCTTACATTCAAATGCAATAATGTGCAGCAGTTTTCATTAGCACATTTTTATATCCCCTTTTTTAGAATAACACTAATGAATTATTTGTTCCAGTGATGCAATGTTCTAGGGGTTTAATAATATTAAGAGGTTGCTACACGTGATACTGTGTCAGCAAAATGTCTCTGCTTGATCCGATGGGAGGTCCTAGGGGAAGGGCACAGAGCAGGCATCATCAGAAAGCTGTTGTATAATGGGTAATTTAAGTTGTGTCTGAAGCTCATTGTGAAAATCATGAACTATAAATTAGGGTCTCTCACCAGACCTTGAAAAAGAAAAATAGGCATTCTAAACCATTATTTTTCTAAAGAAACATTCATAGGACATAATTTCTGATGTGGCGATTTAATTCCTTCCTTCTCCTTGCTCCAGAGACATAACTATTCACTGCTACAATCTATTGTAGCTTTCCACTCCCCCTCCCATCTCTGTAATAGCTTTATACATGCTTTTTGAAATTTTGAAATATTAAAGGTCACAGTTTTCTTGAAGTCCATGTCTCTGTCTTAGCCAAAAACTTATGTACTACCATGCCACCTGATCACATTGCAATACTGGCAAAAGAATATAAAGGCAGAAGTAGTGAAAGAAGTAGATTGGCTATGTGTTTTTCTCAGGACTATATATGTATATTTTAAACAGAGATTTAGCTGCTAGTCTTGCTTAAAGTAATTTTCAGTCAAATATTAAAAAGAAATTAATTATACATTGAAATAACTTTGTAGGAATGCTATGAAGAAGTAAGTAGATGCCATCATCAAAAAAGATTTTTGCAGTAACTCTCTCTTTAAAAAACAGACAAAACAACTGGAAAAAGGGATAGACACTGCTATGCAGTGAAGCCTTGCAGCAAGTAATCTCTGAGCTGCAGGGATTGAACTTTTGCTCCCTTCTGAAGAGGAGAGGAATAGAAAAAGGGGGAATGGAGGGAGGAAAATTTTAGTCACAGTTAATGTTTTTGTGACAAAACTTAACCCTTACTTTTTTTGCCTGAGAGATAAAACCTAAGAGGACAGTCTCCAAAGAAGTGGATTGGGACATTTGGCCACTGGAAAACGGAATATTCTCTTCTGGAATTTCATATCACATGTGCAATTTTTCCCAAAGATGCATCTGCTTGAACTTTAATTGATCCCATTTCTAAAGGTTTAAAATTCTGTCTTATCAGAAATCTTAGGGAAAAATGAATGAGGGTTTTTGGAGGAGGTGGCAGAGATAGGAAGGTTTCTGAGTCAGTTTCCTTGCCTGTCTACTTCTTAAATCATTAGCATCCATGGATTAGACTGCACAAGTGTTTGTGAAGGAGTTTAAGGTACTTGCTGTGAAAAGGTGAAATGGGACAGTGTCTTAAAGGTGTCTTCAGCCACCCAGGCTCCTTAAGGAACCTGAGCTTTTGTAGTTTTAAATGTCACCTGGTTTCCACAGTTTGATGCCTGCCAGACCCCAGTGGTATGACTCAGAACAGTACACTAAATGCTTTCTTTAAAACAGGAAACCGAGGTTGGAGGTGGCGGTGGGATTTTTAAATGAAAAAAAAAAAAGAAGAAATGGTGACATCTTCATCTTTTAGCACTGTTTTAAGGTGGATTTTCTCAGCATCACTTGGACTTAAATCTAAGAATCTAAGCATTAGGTGCTTGCATGCTTTAGCATTAGTGGTTTTGATGTTTCATAAATTTATATAAAACTGACTCATTATAACTAAATGAGGGTTTATGAGTTGGGGTTATTTGGCTTTGCTAACTCTTTTAAAAACCATAGACAGCAGTGTGCTACTGCCTGCATATAACACCAGGAATAGGGGGTTACATTAGACTTTCAGCTGAAGGGTTACCTAAATATTCTCTTGTACAAATAAGAGTATTCAAGGCAGCTGAATACTCCTGTTGTACAGTGTTTTATTTCTTGTTTGTATTTGAAGGTAATTATTTCATATGAAAGTATATCATATCAGTATGGCCACTTTGCATTCAAATTAATAATTGCATTCTTCTTAAGTATCATACCAACTAAATTGCTTCATAAAATCCAAATTAAATAATCTGGGTTTATATTGAAACATTCGAGTAATATTTATTTGGACTTCCTTTCATAATTTTTACTTTGGCCATGTGGGTTTATTTCACAAATAAACCCACATGGGTGGGTGTACTGGATGGATTTCTCATTTGAACAATTCAACAACAATTCAAAGTATATTGTCAAAATACATAGTTTAAGTAAATTGTATTTTTCTTTTAATTTTTGGTGTGACTTTTTAATATTTTATCAATATGGCTAAATGTTTTAGTGGAAATATTTTGTGATAATTTAAATATAATATTGCATTTATACACTTGACATAGTCAACCAAATTATTTCCAAGGAAATTATTGCTGTTGCAACATATATACATATGTACTGCCCTTAATTTTAAGTGCTAATATAACACAGTAAAGATGATCCTTTTACAATTGCTATGATGGAAGGATTTAAAAGGCAATATGAGAATAGTCCTCTGCTGAGTCCTTGAAATAGTCCCTATTTTCCATGGCTTATGCACAAAATATCTCACCTTGGTAGACATGAGATTGCATATAATCTTGAATGAACGCTGATTATCACTTCACATCTAATTCTAGTTTGTTCATAGTAATTCTGACTATAGTAAAAACCTGCAGAGGTTTTTGTTTCAAAATTTTAATGTAGTGTACACAGAGAAAGCAACTATATGAACCTTCTTGTTCTTCCACCATGAAAATAAGCAGATTTCTCAAAGTGACACATGAGCATCCCTGAGATGCAAAAATGTACTCACTTTCTGTCACTGAGATTTATTTTTGTAGATGACTACAAAGCTTTCTAAAATATCCTGTCTGTCCAGAGTTCCTTCCTGGGAAATAACTTACCCCAGTTTTTCAATCTTCTTTCTCCATTACCATACTTTAAGTGGGGAACAGTGACAAGATCCCATCCTACCAGGAGTCTGCAGAAGTCTAACAACTGCTGAGGTGATGAATCACCAGTGAATTGTGTTGACTAGAAGAAAATTCAGAAAAAGTAGGTTTTGCTTATTAAAATAAAATGTTGTAATAATAATAATGACAAGAAAAAGAACAACAACAACCACCCAATCAAATTCTGCTTCATTCAAAATGTAATGTTTTGGAGGTTGAAGGAGGAGTGTCTACTTACGTGTTATGAATTTGCTGTTATGAATATCAGCTGTTAAAATTAAGGAGAATTTTGTTACTTGCATATCACCAAGTAGATTAAATGCTCTTTTGATAAGTCATAGTAAAATTCAAATCTCCTCCTGGTTTTTTATCAGGATGTGCTGCAAGTATTCATTGCAGAACGTGACAGCACAGCATTGGCGTGGACTTGTCCTGGTGCAATCAGAGGCAATTATTTTATGCTATCCTTTGTATATGCTTCTCAAAGCCACAGGCAAAAGGCAGATTCAAGTGTTAGTGCTCAGAATTTGACCGTTCCAATATGCCAAACCCCTTCTTCTTTCAGGATTAATTGTTTCTACAACCATTTTATAACCTTTTGTTCTGTCCTTGTTTCACTGATAAATTTTGAAAATGCCTTTGTGTTCTCATTCTTCCATTTTTCCTATATAGAGAAAAAAAGCTTTGAGGTCTCCGCTTTTCTGCTGTTCACTGGCGCCCTTCCCAGCACGTGCCCTAGTCAGAACCCGTATTTCCTCTAGGCATAAGACTAGAGCTGTTCACCATCTTGCAGTTGAGCCTTTGTCAGTGTCTTTTTGAAGGGCTGCCAGTCTCTACTGGAAACACTTTTATTGGCACATCCTAGCATTTAGCTTTCCCACAGTGAAAATGTACATGGCTTATCATCATCCTGTGACAGAAAATGGCCTTTCTCCTTTTCTGTAATTTCTTACTGATAGTTCCTTGCAATGGTTATGTTGCTACTTAATGAACTGTGATTCCCTAGGTTTTGATCAGTTCTGCCCAATTGAGATAATGGAATGTCTTTATAAAACCCTTTATCTATATGGACATAATATTAGAGACCTATCTAAAATATGCAATCTATAGCAATCTGTTATTTACTTATCAATGTAATTTCAACGATTTTCACTGTTTGCTTTCTGTAGGTGAATTCTGAAATTAGATGGCAGTCTTCATTTTAACAGCAAGCTGCTGAAGCCAATGAAATTCTTCTGTGCACCAAAACATCATTAGAAAACAGGCTAAAGAATTCCATTATAGTTTTGCTGAATTTTAACAATGTTTAAAAAAAACCCCCAAGACTACTGAGTTCACAGATTGATTAGAATCAGGTTTGTCTTCATTCGTACTGAAGGGCATGAAAATGCTTAGGCACTGAGACAGGGGCAATATATCTTGGTTTGCAGCTTTCTGCCCCAGTAAGCGTCGAAGGACAAGCAGCACGGACAGATTTTATTTTCTATTCTCTTCTCCTAAGTGTTGTTGCTGCTGTGTATTTTGTAACCAACGTGTACTTTTTATAAGGTTGTAAGTTAGGTTCTGTGAAATTATCAAAAGCTTTACAAATAGTTTAAGAAGTCTAAGTCATCTCTTAACTCATACACTCCCTTTTTCAGTGTCACAAAACAATTCAAGTGAAAACCAGTAATATCTGAGTATAACTGAGTATTTCAAGACAACATTCGGTCTCCTTCTTTGACCTTTTCCTGTCCATTGGGGAATATCTGTGCGGTTTTAATCAAACAAGGACAGACTTTAGTCACTGTTTTCAGCCTTATCTCACAGCAAGAGCCATATTATAACACATGCAGGCAACAAAATGGACTGATTTCCGGCACATCATTGGTACAAAGAACTCATCAAATAACCGATGCTACCAAGTGCACTACTTAAGCTTCAGCATTCTTCATGAAGTCTGACAAACCAGAAGATGATAAAAGACAGTTGTATCAGAAAAAAGCTGTAATATTGTCTGGGGAGAATGACTAAAACAGGTACTCAAACAAAACAAACCAAAACAAAAATGAAGAACCTCCCAGTTTTGAGTTTTCTTAGCTTGAAAACAGTAAGTAAGAAGATGCGCTAAACATACTCCTGTGAATATAGTAATTTGTGCAGAGCAAGAAACATCTCTACAATGCACATACATTTTAGTAATTGAAAAGTATACATATAAACTTCTGGAAAATGTGAAAAGAATTTTATACACATTTATTTCACCAGTCTGGTGATGATTCTGCTTACATTGACTTGGTCCTTTCCTATAACAGGTTACCATGTTGGTACATGCTTACTTCTGGTCTTACTCATGTTATTGAAAGGAATGTTTTGCAGATTTCATGCCATGAAAAATAAATAGTTCTGAAAATATTTGTAAGATGCATTGAATCTCTTTTTCAAATTTATATATGCATTGCAACATTCTGGGCATCACACAGAAATAGTAGTTCTTCAAATGTTTGTTTTCATCACTGACCAAAAAGCACTGCCCAAGATGCATGGGATTTAACTAGAAGCAGATAGAATTAAAAATATCAATTAACAAGGGAGTAGTGAAGATGCTAGATGATTAATCCAATATTTAGGTTATTCTTTGCAATTTTTTTTGTGTGATTGGCAAAGCTATTCACAAGAAGTCCATATTATTACCTTAAATTTGCAGATTGGAAAGCAAACAGCAATACGGTACATCAAAGGGGGTAGCCCTTTGGTGTCAGTAAGTAGTGCTGTTTTGTAGAAATTTAAAACTCTGGTTTGTTGTGAATGTGCAGCAATGGTGCAACCCTCTCTAGAAGGAAAATCATTCCAGAGAAGACAATTTTATCTCTTGGCAGGTTCCTCGTGTTCTTGTAATATTTTCTGTGGCGAATAAAAAAGCTGCATATTCTCGACAACCTGCTTCACAAAGGTTCTTAAGCACACATTTTAGTGGGATCAAAGATACACTTAATAAGATTTTCAGTTTCAAAGTAGGCCCTTCAGTTTCCAGCACTTGAAACAAGCATTCTGCGGGGCTGCAGAGCCTGCACACGGGAAACAGAATTTGCCAGTTATAGGGAGAAGGCATATTTGGTTTAAGGTTCAACTAACATTGCATGACCTCAATGGTTTACTGTATTCTGTTAGGTATATCACAAGAAGCACTTGTAAATATCTCTGTTCTCTTCTCTACCTCTGCTAGGACTTCCAAGGTCATCCAAGTCTTACCTGTCTTAATAAACAATAAAGCTCTCAAAAAAGCCAGGATTCTCCTACTTTAGGTTACCATTGTTCTTGCAAGACAAGAAAAAGTGGCTAGAGAATATTTTTAAACCTTCCATTTGCTGGCAAATGAAGAAGAGCTTAGATCAGCTCCTGCCTCAGAGGAATATAACCATATGGCCTCACGTAGTAATGCTCATCGTTGAATCAATAGTGGTTTTAATTTCATACTTTAATGAATTAAATAAATCCATATACAAATTCTACATAAGTGCCTGCTTATATACTTTCAAACTGCAAAATGAAAGCTTTCAGTTGCTTGTATGACCATTTTCTGCCCTCAGAATTGTAGAAATTCTGGCCCTGCTTTTGCTTTTAAAGGTTGAGAAGTGATAGGACATACAAGATTCAGCAGCACTAACTGGTGCTGTGTGGATCTGTTCCCTTTAAACCAAAAATTTAGCTGCAGCATGAAGAATGTAATTCCATTTTCTGTCTAGAAACAGGAAAATAAGATCTAAATCTAAGTCAAGAAGTTGACACCTTCTTTGTTAGGTTTCACTTTTCTTTCTAGCTCTTCCTGATTGTGCATAATTGAGACAATTTACCTGCCCAAAAAGAAGGAAATGCTAAAATGCAAACCTACAAAGCACTGGTATGAATTGCTGTTGCTGCACTCCTTGCAGCCGCTTTAGGGCTTTGTCTGACCACTCCCCTAGCTGACAGATCTGTGACTCTGCCTTCACCTGTAAACAGCTCTGACCAAAATGTACAGACTGTCAGGAGAGTACCCCCTTTTTAAAGAAAATGCTAGCAAGATACTGTGTACTGAGCCGAGTTCTGTAGCTGTTGTGAGAAATCTGAGGCTGCTTTACTGGGGTGAATGGAGTTCCTCTGGTGCACACTTGTCGGACATCTGAGTAAACTTGTGAATTAGCATTTTTTAAAGAAAAATGTGGGTATATTGAGGGGAAGAGCCTGTTCTTATTATGGAGCTAGCATTAGGCTCCCTTGTCTCTCAGCAGACCAGAAATGTGGATACATAAGGCTATAAGATATGGATATTCTCACACAGTGTGGAAGTGATTTTAGTCTTTAAAAAGTATGAGAATGAGTTTTGAGGCTTTTAAGAGAAAAGTGCTGTAGTACCAACAGACCTGTGCTAGTACACTCAGGAGATGTCCAAGGATAAATACATTCCTGTTCTAATAGAAGAAATGAAAACAAGGTCTTGTTCCCTCTCATCTGCCTGGCAAAGTTATGCCCCCAGCTCTGTCCCAGCAAATCTCAGGGAGCAAAGAGATGTCACAAATTTGTCTGGTCAAATGCCAGATCCTGATTATCCTTTCCATTTGCATAAGGGACAGCACAGCTGATCTAAGCTGACTGTAAAGCACCTCTGGTAAGAGTGATTTGGATAGCCTAAGGATCTTATATTTAAATGCGACTTAAGTCCACTACTAATTTTATTCCATTTGAAGTAAAGATATTTATGCAAAAATGCTTAAAACTTATCTAACTTGTCTGGCACAGCAAAATCCACATGCAGATGCAAGTCAGATTTCATCATTGTTTCTGTGGTTCCTCCAAAGGACTGTAGAAACAGTTCGCAGTTTTCTTCTCTAACTCTGCTATTCCCCTTCAATGCCTGTCATCTGTGTGGGAGAAGCAGCAGATCAGTGTTTGCCCCAAGCCCACAGAGGACTACCCTTGTTCTCACATCAGTGGTTTATAATCAACTGCATTAAAAGATCCTTAGCAAAATTTCTCGTATATTGGTCTAATCTGGTGATCTACACAGGCGTTCATTGTATTTAGGTGTAGGAGGGGACACAACAAGGAGAATTATGTGGCTCCTGCCTTTGGTTGTGTGTAGCTGTACCAGGGTTGCTATGAGAATCAGTACACAGCAAGGAAAGAAGCCTCATTAATCACAGTGTGGACGTAGGCTTCCACTGAGATTTGGCCTAGTCTTCCTGGGAGTTTTATATAAGTCTTCTAATAATAAAATACTGGAAGGAGCAATTCATGTTGTCCAGAAAAAGATTCA
The DNA here is from genome assembly GCA_013397155.1 of Irena cyanogastra. Taxonomy (NCBI): domain Eukaryota; kingdom Metazoa; phylum Chordata; class Aves; order Passeriformes; family Irenidae; genus Irena; species Irena cyanogastra. Next base: position 135,146 of record VWZV01015469.1, read on the forward strand.
ATATGAGGAACACTGTAAAACAGATGTAGAGTACCTCACAAGCCACTTGACAGATGGGCAAAATTCAGGTGAAACACAGCAGCCATGTGACAATATACTACAGCAGTGTGTGAAAATATAAATAAAAATGAAGAAAACTGTCACCCTCTTCAATAAATATTTAAATTTCAATATGTAGATGAAATAGCCCTGGTTTTCTCAAGAGGTTTTTTATCCTCTCTCTGTCTCAAATTCCTGTGTTGTTTTACAGTGAACTGTAGCTGTCTTTCAGAGAGAAATAAAGGGATTTTCTTTGATGGACGGAGAGAACTAAAGATGTTAAAGTCAGTAGAAGTTTAACTTCAGGAGCAGGCTTAGTGGTTTTCAATCCACTCTTTCAAAAATGCTTTGTAAAATAAACACAATCATTACATTACTTACATAAGGCTTAAAATAAACAAAATTACTGTAATTTCAATGTTAGTCTCTTCTCCTTCATGCTCTCTGACTGAACAAATCAAAGTCTTGGTGTTGGGATATGGATATTTTATTTTACCTTGCACTGTAAAAATATTTTTTTTTAAATTTTGTGTTGTTGAGACCAAACCTGGAGTATCTACACCTGAAAAATATGAAAACCATCCAGTAGTACACTTAACAAGTGCTTATAATATATTCTCTAGAAATGCAAACTCATCATGCTCACTTTTTCTGAATACTGCTCAAATGTGCAGATGGTGGGCACTATTTAGTGACAATAAAAATGATAAATATGGTGAGGGGATTATTTTTGTGTCTGCTCAGTTCATCCTCCAAACAAACCGTCTGAGCCCCTAGTCTTTGTCATCTAAGACTTTCTGACACGTACTGTCATTTGACATGGTGTGTTGTTACAGTATCAACTGGCATGAAAAAAGTAAAGAGGAAGAATGATAAAATCAGCATTACTTGAGAAGATCAGCCCTGGCCTGTTGTTGGAGTCAGGCAAAAGCTGGCTTGAGTGCAGGTTCTGTTTATTGCTGCAGTACCCATGTCTAATACAGTAGTTACATTTTACCATGGAAACAGACTCATCTTTTTATTTCCAATCATAATCAGTATAGTATTGTTTGGTTGGCTTATCTGTAAAGCCTTTCTAATTGTTATTTTTGGATTATAATTGTGCATGGTCTTGAAAGTTAAACTTTCCCAGAGCTGGGAAAGGAAAGGCAGTTAAAATTAAGAAAATGTAAAGAAATTGTTTTCCAAAACGGGCGCTTTGCAATAAGTGAGAAACGATGCATAATTTTACTGAATGGCTTCATTTTAACCACATTTACTAAAACCACATAAGAATGGCATTTCTGTTACTCCGGAATAGTAAAGTTTTGGATATGAGAAATACCAAACATATTTCTGCCATGAATGCTGCAGAAATTGATGAGTGGCATTGCAGTGATGAATACATTACCATTTTTCCTGTCATTTGATTATGATTATTTTGAGATATGTGTATGAAATCTCATGTCTGAGAATATGATTTCACATTCATAAAATCAATACTGTAAACCATTTTCATCCAGAGGCATGAAAGTTAGATTTTCAGCATAAGTGGATAGACTGCCATTGAGGGTAGCAAACGTGCACCTATTTGCTTATGGCACAAAAGCTAGGATTATTGCTTGTGATGTTAGCACATGACACTCAATAAAAAATTAAAAGAAATGTATTCTAAGCTAGCTATACCTCTGCAATTGGCCCTACTTGATGTACCAAAAGAAGACAAAGGCTGAGGACATTAATACTTCACTGAGTTAAAACGAAATAGCTAGGATGCAAAATGGCAACCTCCAAAGAACATTAGCTAAAAAGTTCCTTTTAATTTTGTTTTGCTGAACTTGCCAGTTATGATGAGCACAGAAATTTGCCTTTAAGCAGATTCTGAATGAAAGTGAGAAGAATAAAAAGGAAACAAATGCTTGTGGAGAACATCTAGAAAAGAGTGTGGAGCAGTAGTCACAAGTGGAGCAGAGATGGCCATGGGAGTAGTGTGTCTGATGCATTTTGCAGCAGGTGAAATAGTGCAAACAAGTGAATACATAAATAGGCTAAAAAGGGCAGTGTATTTTATCCTCTGTCTTAATGAATGAAAAATCATTTTAACAGAGAAGGCATTTTCAAATATTTAAAGCATGACACTGATATAACATGTAAGAACAGAAGAAGTTTCTAGGATTGTATTCTTTTCTAACAGAATCTGAAACATGGAAAATTGTCTTATAAAAAATTATTTCTTCAGCCTTCTTTATATCACTAAGGAGGCTTCATGCTGAGCGTTTAGATTGGAGACAGATCAAAATGCAGATGCTTTATTTGGTTACCTTAATAGCTTAATAGGCTTTATGGATTATTAGTCTCACAAGCCTTTTTGAGCTTATAAAATCCTAATGTATTTGCTATTAGAAATTATGAGCTCAGTCCCAAAAACTCTTACTTGTATGAGCCCCTTGGTGACTTGCCTGATCTTTAAGGGTCTGCAAGACGGCCATTCTGTGGTTACAAAAATACTGCAGAAGACAAGAATTTTAAGAATTCCCAAGGGGAGCCAATTAGCCTATAAAACTACCTTATTCCACTCCACTCAGTCCCTTGCTAAGGAATTTTGCTCCATTTGCACTTGTGCTAACCAAAAAACAAATGGGTTTGTGTGGTAGATGTTAATCAAAACTGTATTTATTTAAAAACTGTGGTTTTCGGTGATGCTGATGAGGAAGAGGAGTCTTCACCTAGAGTAGTAATATCAGGCTACAGAGTCTGTTCAACTGCATTTGAATTCTGAAATCCAGCTCTTGACACGCAGACACAAGTCTACGCGACAGTATGTCTCTCCTAGTTTGCCATAGTTTTCCCAAGGATAAAGTTAGACTGCTGTTATCCTCTAAACTGCTGTGTGACCTTCCATTTGTGTATTTTAACCTTGCTTTTTGTTTTGCTTTATGATGTTGATTTTTTTTTTTATATTAGACCAAGTCTCCTTGCCCTTGAAGTTGATATTAAGTCCCTTTATATTGTCATCCTTGGTTCAAAATTGAGGTTCATGAGAGTTTTGACGTATGACTACACTTCTGGCTGGAGCTACTACAACAATAGCCTTAAAACATCTTGGAGTGGAGTTATTTGAAAAGGTGTAATGAAGAGTTAGTTGTGAAAACTACTTGTGAAACTTGATGATACTTCAGTGTTCAGGGCTCTCTACTTGACAGGCTGCTTTTTTGGTTTAACACTGACAACTGTTTGTTCTTTGGATATTTTTATAGGCTTTTTTCCTCATATATTTCTTTTATTCAGGGGTGTAGTTCAGGGAAGAGAGAATGACCAACTGTTGCTGCAGGATGTTCTGGCTCATGTAGCATAAAAGTGTACGTTTTAGGGTGAACCAACAGGAGTCATAATTGCATCCCTCCCTGACACTTACTCAAATCAAATTCAGCAGACGAATTTACTGCCAGCAGAGTAGTTCTCTTGATCTCTTTTGAAGAATTGAGATTTGCACTGCATGGCATTTTTCACCCAGGTATTTAAAGTTCTGTCACATGTTTCTGATCACAGCAATGGCCATATGTAACTTTTAGTCCTAAGATCAGTGACAGACCTTGCAGAAAATCTGGCAGCTTTACAGAGAAATGCAAGACAGGACAGTGAATATGTTAGTGCTGTAAAACTTACAAGTGAAAAAGAAAAAGTAAGAAAGACATAAGATTGATTCAGAAAGTGTTGAGGGGAAAAAGAATAACACAATTAATTGGTCCTTCTTCTGAGACTATCAGACTGAAGACCATAACAGAACTAAGACTAAGAATCCTGAATCAAGCCTTTTCTGCAGGAGATTCTGAAACCTTTTTCATTAAGCATGTGGAATGTGATTATTTCTCCTTAAGACTCTAAAATTGTAATTCTCTTTAAAGAACTCTAAAAAGGCATAGGAAAAGTTAATTTTCTTGTTCATGTGTGAGAGTGAGTCACATACTACTGAAAGCTGAAGTTTCCCTCAGAAGAACCTAAGAAGCCAAGAAAAAGCAGCTGTGAAGAAGCCAATACCTTTTACCCGTAACCTTTTAAGGAACCATTGGTCTTGGTGTAGCTTTTGCTGAAAAGTTTTGCTGATACCTTAAGGGAGAAAAAGACAAAAATATGAGATGTAATATATAAGAAGAATGTTTGCTTCTCAGTGTGTACTTGACTAGCTCTTGCATATTGCCACAACCACCATGCTCAGTCCTTTAATGCAGAAATGAAACTTGCTTGCTTTAACTTGTTTAATCCTAATAAGTGGTTTATGGCCATCTACGTTTACAAGGTTATCCTCGCAAGGATGAAGCAGCAAAAATAGAATGTTATAAATGAAACTGAGTTTCACATTCATAGTGTCTGAAATCAGAAGAATTTGTAGGTATTAGACACTAGTCATGATTTTGAGTAAGCAATAAATAAGGCAAATTGAGAGGAGGTAAATTACCCAGAAAATGAAATACTTTTTTTTTTCACCAGGAGAAAGCAGTTCATAAAATTTAAATCAGAGAGCAAGATGTCTCTTTAGCTAATGAAAGAAGGGAACAAATGAATTAAGAAAATCTAATTTTTTTTTCCTACAAAAGTCAGGCATGCAGACCACAATAAACTGTGAGGTCCTAGATGACAAAAACAAACTAGAATTATTCTAATTCTCCTTTCTGTAGAGGGCTAACATTCTGAGAGACAAAATGCCTGAAGTAATTAAACAAATTAATGCCCCAATTATCTGTTGGAAGAAGTACATGAAAATTGATAATAAAAGACTTGCTGCAAAGGCTTTAAATCCTTTTATTTCAATTAAATAGCAAGTAGGGTATGATTATAGGAAATTCATAGTGTAGTGATGCCAGTGAAAAGAACTTCTCTTTCTAAATACGCTTTATGTAAGTATAATCCACACTGCCACATCAAATTTTTACAGCTATGTGTGTAACGTGACTTCTTTTTTGCAGAATCCGTGATGAAAATGATTAGGTTTTGTTTGTTTGGAGCATTTCTCTTCTGGTTCTGTTGGTGTTCTGATATACTTAATTGTATTTAGCTAAAGGATACGCAGCATCTTTTTTTTAGGTTTTCACAGTACCTTCATCAGAGATATACACAGGCCCCTTTATTGGGTATTCTTTCATGGTCCCAAAAGGCATAATTATAATTAACTTGTGCTGCAAATGTTTCATGATCACTATGGTTTTTGTAGAAAAAGATGCAGTCATAGATCTCAGGATTAGTCTTCCTTGGGAAGTTGTGGTTGGAAAGATCTAGCCAAAAGGTCTACATTTCTCTGGAAGATTTCTGTCCTGTGTTTCTGAGATATAAATAACATAAATCAGTGCTTTCCTCCCCAAAAATCAGTGGTTAGAAATCAGCCTGCCCCTGGGTCTGTGATTACTTCTCAGGCAGAAAAGAAACATTTTATAGACAGAAAATATAGGCAGTCATTTGATCTTTTATTTAATAAGAAGATAGGTAAGAGAAAAGCACCATTGATTCTGTGAGTAGCACAGAATTTTCTTCACGCACACAAAAATTTGTACTTTCTATGTCTTGGCAGCACTTTTGTCTGTTTTAGTTTTCCATCTCTTGACTTGTTTTCATCCAAGATACCATGTCATTTTGTGTGGCCTAAACCACAGAATGAGTTCTTCTGTATTATATAAAATTGCAAATTAAGGTCGTATAGTTGTGTTAGCCAATTTATTTCCATTAATATATGTAGCTTCGCCAGAGAACTAATAAGCATCGGAGAGCAGTTTTTCCAAAGGGTGTACCAAAATGTCTATTTATGTTGGCTTTTAGGTGCAAAGGGTGAAATGACCAGGCCATCCCCATGCAAATCTGTGTTTTGCTATTCTGATATAGCCATAGCTACTTTGCAATAGCTGTGCCCAAAAGATTGCTAGGGTTTAGAAATGCTGTGATAGACTCTGTTAGTACAACAAAATGACCCAGATCGATTCTCCAGTCCTTTTTTTACAGATGGCATTACTAATCCAGCAGACAGGAGCAGCTCTTGTTTATACCCAACCTGAACAAGCCTTCAGCTAGAAATGAGACATGAAAAGGTTGGAATCCTGTTATAGTTCCTGCTTTGCCATCCTTTAATGAGCTCAGAGAGTAGTTTATAAGGTTGTCCTTACTTGCCTGTGACTCTGACTGCAGTGGAGGCCAGGAGTGAAAGCAGTGAGTGGTGTGGCACGTGGCTGAGCCACAGCGTGACTGCTTGGTGGTGTGTGAAGCTGCTCTGGAGGCCGCGGCTGGGAGTGGCTGGGCATTCCTTTATCTGGGAGAAACACTAGCACATCTCACCAAAATGTGCTATAGACTTAGGAGAGCAATTTTAATCGCGTATTGTTTTTTTTAAACAGCCATTGCTGTGAGAACTGGCTAGCATAGGTAGGATGTGAAGTGACTTAAATGCTTTTTGCAGAAATAGTCAGGCAGTTGGTCTTGTTGGAGCAGTTGAACTCTCCAGATCATCAATGCAGTTTGATCTGGCTTGTCAAAGTAAATAAATCAACCTTGAGCCCTCTGTTTTCCCAGCTCTCAGTGCTGTGTGTCAGACACTTGTGACTTTAAACTACACCAAAGTCTTCAAATTTTTTGCGTCTGGTTTGCTGGGAGAGGCTCCAGGCTGAGCTGGCAAAAGCCGGACAATCTGCAGGGTGAAAGTAGGGCCTGATGGTATGACTTCAAAAGCCCTTGTCAGGAAAGATCGGGGAAAAGGTTTGAAATAGGAGCACATCCTACACATAAACTTTATTATAACCATAATAAAACCATAATTTGCATTGCAAAATGTGTCTTTTATTTCACTGTATTTTTGCTTTATATCTAACAGACTATGAGATGGATACCTTCTTTCAGCATGCTTTGGAATAAATATCACCTCTTTTCCTGCATGCACAATCAGATCCTGCTCTCACAATTAATTTAGTTTTATGCTAATGCCATGAAATTAATTCCAAGTGGTGTGAAATCAGACTTTGAGCCTTTTTTTTTGTTGTTTTGATCTGTTGGGCATATGCCAGTGTCCCCTGTACTTGTTATTTTTTATTAAGATTATGATTTTACCTGATCTTAATTTTTGTAATGTAGTCTCTGTAAACCAGAATGCAGAGATTTTGATAATTCAGATTTAACTAGAATATTGAAAAACATGATTGGTTTGAGAGGAGATTTCTGTGATTGTAAATAAGAAAGTTCAGTTTGCAAACAAAACACTGGTAGCAGGAATTGAACAGTGACCGATCCGATGATTCTGTCCCTTTCAATTAGCATGATTTTGAACCAAAAGAAAAAATACATTTTAATGAAACGAACACACTTCAAGTTTCGCCATTGATATCCACAGCACAACTGCATACTATTTATGAAGGATATTAAAAATGTACATACACAGAGATGCCTACTGTAAAATTGACAGTAAAGCAAACAGGAGGCAGACAGAGTTCGGGAGTTCTAATCTGTGTTTCTCCTCATTCTCTCCACACAGTTTTACAAAAGGAAAGATGACTCTACAAGACTCAAATACTCAATATTCCTTTGACTCTCTTAGTCAGCATTACAAGCACAAAAGGTTAATGTAAAAGACTACGTATGGAACCCCATATAATAAAAAGTGACTTGGATTGGATACACAAACTCACTTGATTGGATACTCACAAACTCCTACATGAAAGAACCATGTTTACTGACAATTTAGCTTGAAACAGACTGCAATTGTCTGTATCTCCGGTGAATATTGTGAAAAGAATTGTGTGTGTGTTGTTCACTCAAGTTTTTACGTGCTTGCAGAGTGATTGCAAAATCATGTTGAACTAGAAATATGTAGATTCATAGCAAGAGAGTTTTCCAGTTTATGGATTACTTCCAGATGTATTAACAGTGCACAGAATTTAGTGATTTCTGTTTTACCTTAACTAAAATTCTTCTTTTTATGACTAATATAATTGTATTAAAATTGTATCCTAGGGAACTAGGTTGTTACCTCCTGGAGCAGCCAGATTTTTGTAGCTCCAACAGTATGTGCATTACCTGGAAACAGATTTATTTTGGGATGTTAAAGCCAAAAACATGCTAACCTAGAATGTAGACACAGAAACTGGAGTTCAGCTACTAAATAGTCCGCGAATGTATATACTAAGGCTCAGAATGTGTTTTTATTTGTCTTAATAGAATTCATATCCAGTGTGTTTCATTATGAAAACCCAGCTTCGCTCTGGAAGTTCAGCTCTTAATTTCAAATCCCCTCTGTCTTGGGTGACTTCATTCAATGCAAGGGTGCAGTTTTTGTTAAAAACTCTCCCCGATCCTTCCATTTGGTGTACCTTTTACACTGAAAAAGGACTGTTTGGGCTGGGCAAAATTGAAAGCAGAGGTATGTACTAGTCCTCTTGTTGCTAAGCGCAGAGCGTTATGACCACACTTGTTACTGAAAGCAGATAGCTGAAACAGTGGGAACATCCCTCTCAGATACAGAGGTGTGCCAGTCCCTGAAACAGAAGTGTTCTGGTGGGCTGGGTTTCCATGGGCATTGTGTGATGTGCCTGCCAATGAGACAGGAAAAAAGAAAAGGCACCAGGAAAGTCTAAGGTAAAATGAAAGAAGCACAGGTTCTGGGGGAAAAATCATGAGAGCAAAAGACCTCATCCTTGCTGTCTACAACTTCCTCTCAAGAGGAAGTAGAGGCCAGGAACTGATCACATCTCTCTGGTGACCAGTGACAGGACCTGAAGGAATGGCCTGAAGTTGTGTCAGGGGAGGTTTGGTTTGGGAAAGTTTCTTCACCCCGGGGGTGGTTGAGCACTGGAACACCTCCCCAGGGCAGTGGTCACAGCACCAGCCTGAGAGAGTTCAAGAAGCATTAGGACAATGCTCTCAGGCACGTGGTGTGACTCTTGGGGTGTCCTGTGCAGCACCAGAAGGTGGACTTAATGATCCTTGTGGGTGCCTTCCAACTCACTGTATTCTGTGATTTCTGTGATTTTATGATAGAGGCAGACTGTGCATTTAGGGAGTAACTGATGGCTAAAAGGATGCTTATGGCTGGGGGTAATGGCATGATCTTGTGCTTGTGACTTCTGCAGTTAGAGGCTGCAGACTTAGAGATATCAGACTTTAATTTTTATTGTAGTGGAATTGAATTTCGTAAAAGATGGATGGAGTTACTATGAGTTTCTCTTCTCTTGCTAATTGAAAGATCTTGCAGACTGTGATTTTGTCTGGTGTCCAAAATAACATTTCTCAGCAAAAGTCTCAGAGAAACTTCATGTTTTGCAACCTTGTTGAAGCTCATCTGGCAGCTTACAGGTGAAGAAATGCTTTTGCCATAGGCTGTAAATGGGATAAAGAGGTGAAACACAGCTAAGAGCTGTACCTCAGTAGCACCAGTAGCTGCTTAGGCTGCCACCCTCACTACTTGGCCGTGAACTCTCTCTTGCTTTCCTGTAGCTATGTCTCCTGTTACATCCATGTAAGTCCTTCCTAACTCCAGCACATCTGCTTTCCCCAATACCTTATTCTCTCTGTCACAAGGGGAATTATCCCTGGAGTTGTATGTTTAGCTTAGATATTAATTAGGAAGCTGTTTTGGGATGATCAGACTTTGCAGGGAAAAGCAACAGAGACACTGGCAATGATTTCCCTGCAGGCATTTGCTTCATAGTTGTAGGGACAAATCAGTAGTGTGAAAGGCAGTGTGAAATTGCAGACTCATGAAGGAATGTGAGCACAAAGATTTTCTCTCTTTCCTCAGCTATGCCATAAAGGACACAATTTCTCTAATGATCCAGACACTGAAAGCCAAAATGGGGGAGGTCTGATTTAAGGTCTGAATGTTGTAACTCTTCATTTAGGAAGAATAGTGTCATTTATGTCTTTCTGCCTCAGTTTCATCTCTTAGCTCTAAAGGAGTTAAAAGTAACCTGGGATGTGCATACTGCAGATTGTCCAGAACATGTCTGGTGGTCTCTAGAATCCCAGCACACAGGAATGCTTTTCATTTCAGAGCCACAAATCTTAGATCTCTTTAATCTTAATGCCAAGCAGAACACTGTAGAAAAGTAGTTAAAAGCAGGTGTAATCAGAGTAAGACAGAAGCTAATGTAGTCCTCTTTTTCCTTCTCCTAATTTGAAGAAAACTCTCCTGTTTTATTTTATGCTCATAGATGAAATTTGGAAATTTGACTTGCTTTTCTGTCCACAGCTCCATCAGGCACACTTGCAGTAAAGTGCTGGTTTATTTTGTGCAGGTTCTTCTGTAAAATTTCTTCTCTATTTCTTCATAAAATATTTTCTCCCTACCATTTCTTAACCCTGCATCAGGTATGAGACAAGCCCTTAGATGGCGTTTCCATGTTTCATATGATAATAAGGAACTAAGAGGCAGCGATGGAACAGCTGAAAATGGTTATCTGAAGGATTAATATAGAGGCAGATGGTATTCAGTGTCAGGTAGGAGGACGGTGAGCCTGAAATACTATTGAGTCAAAGAGGTAAAATTAAGATACTTTCTTTTAGTAATACTTTGTCTTGGACATGATGTCAAGCTTTGCATTGTAAATCTGAGAACATATAGCATAATCCAGTTAGTGGATGAATAAAAAAATTAAACCGTCGTATTTTCATTTGTTTCCCTCTTACAATGTTGAGGAATTAATCTAACATCCTACGGGATGTAAAAAGCACAAGTGTTATGTGTGCTTTGATTACATGAATTCGCATGTAATCTTGTAAACCCATAGGTTCAGACTTGTTAGAGGCATAAATAGTGCAAAAAATTAAAAAATCTTAGATGTTTGTTGGCGAACAAGACATTGTAGGAGGTACATTTTGATCCTTTACTTATAGGTATTGGAGATGCTGCTCTCAGAGAAAATTTGCTTTGTAGCTTATTGAAATGAACCTCTATATTGTGCTCAGCAGGAGATGCAAAACCCAAATGAGCACAGTTAATTGCTGTAGAGAGGGTGGTCATACCCAGTAACCTGCCCCTAAAGCAATCAGCCCTCTCCATAAGAGCAAATTTCTTTATGAACAGTGTCTCTGTTCCTGGTTAACAAATGAGGAAATGGAGGAACAGAAGCTGAGTGCTAGATTTTCCCTATTACATTGGTGTATATAACTGATACCCATGTTACTGCAGCCCATAGCTGCCAGCATGCTCCCAGGGATGGTGATTTTACATTTTGAAACACAGTTATTTTAAACATTTGTACCACAATACCAACTGTATTGGTGATGCTTTCCTTTAGACCCGCTCTCTTTTTTTTTTAAATGTGTGAATTAGACCACTTTAAATGTTATTACTGTTTCATGGAGAAGGTAGTCCCGCAGGATAGCCAAGGCTTTCCCTTTGGCCATTGTTCTGCGTTCTATTCTCTGTCGCTTTCTAACAGTGTGGGAAGCATCCAGTGTCAGCAATACTCAGCTAGCTTTCCCAATATCACTCATTATTGTATATGCCACTCACACATTTGCTTATATTCTTCCTGCAGCCCCTATCCGGAGAGCTCGATCAGGCATTTCTGCCAACTGAGAAAAAGGTCGGCAGAGATCCTGGTAACAGAAGAGTCACCTGGAGGGGAAGGGCAGCCTTGAAATAAGATGAGAGAAGTGAGCAGATCTTGCTGGAACAGGGACATGATGAGGGCAGCTGAGGATGTGTTGATTCAGCATTTCCTCCCTATGGGCTGTGCAGGCTGGTTTCTTCTCTGCAGCTGGAGCTGTCCTTCAGGATCTCCAGGGTGCTGGAGGTGGAAAGACAGTGAAACTGCAGCCTTTTTGCCCATGTGATGAATCCTCTGCAGTATACAGCCAACTGACTGCAGTGAAATTTATTCAGGAGCTGCAAATCAGCATAGCAACAGCCGCAGTTGAGATTTGTCAAACAATTTCCCCTCTGAGAATTATTGTGACCACTTCTAAGGCAAACTCTGAAACCTCAGTATCTGTAGCAGATCCTTTGTGTATTTAGGCAAGAAGTACCAGGAAATGCTTTTTTTGCTGGCTTCTTACTAAGCCACTCATGTTTGATTGAGTTGCAAGAAATGAAGAGCCAGTGTTTCCTGTCAGTAGTCTCTATGATGTAGTTGCAGTTCAGATTAAAACCTTCCCAGTCCTCTCCTTACAATTTGCTTCTTGTTTTATAGGTGATTTTACTTCCAAAATTTCTTAAGTTTTGAGAACTTGTACTAATACACTCACTTATGCTTTCTTGTGTAACGTTGTTGATGAAGTAGCATATTAGAGACTTTGAATCCATGTATTTTAAAGTTATCCACATAAATCCATAATGAAGTACTTAGACTGTCACTTGTGAACACATGTTTTGTACATGTGTATCTAATGACTGCTAAGTACCTAGATTTAGATTTTTATTTATTTATTTATTTATTTAGGATTCTTTTGCCCTCCTGAAAGTTACATACACATACAGAGCTGTGGTGCTAAATTATTTGACTCAAAAAATAGCAAAAGGTGAGTTCATTAGGAAGTCTTGAAATGGGGATAAGAGGGACAATTAAAACTGCGTAATTACTTTTGACACTAAGGTGATTAAAAACTCATGAAGTCTTTAAGCTTGAGCTATTACATTGCCACCCTAAGCCAAAGATACCTGACTTTAAGCAAGTTCAGAGAAGGTAAGAGACATGGGGCAGACTCTTCCTTACACACGATGAGTAACTAAATACCATATAATTGGTTATACAGTCTGACTAGAAGAGCCTTATTTCACAGAGTGGGATGCACAGATATCTGGAATTAAATCAGTTGACCTAACTTTAGCATGTGATTTAGCAACTGATGGCTTACACCATCTATTTGTCACTGCTCAAATCACCTAGGATGCATCTCGTCTGAAAATTTATGAGGATTCACTATGTGTATGCACATTGGTTAATTGGATGAACAGACTGGCATAAAAGACACAACTGATCTGAATTAACAAAGCCATTTTGCTTTTTCCAGAGCTGCAGCTTTCACACTTGGTGCCTCTAAACAAGCAGTTATAAATGGAACAAGATATTCCATTTTCGGTGGTCCACTTTAATGTCTTTGGAAGTTCAACCTCTAATTTAATAAATTCTTTATTTTGATGAGTAAAGCAACTTTACAACCTCAGTTTAATTTTGGATGTAGTTTTGTGAATCATATTTACTTTCTTCAGCAATACAGAAATCTGCTTCTTTAGCTAAAACTCCCTGTTTTATTTTACCTTTAGTAGAGGGCAATGTGAAAAGAAGAAAGAAGGCAAAGTTAAATAGAACTTTCGCATATTTTTCTATAGTATGGTTACTAAAGCTTTTTCTTCCTCTGTTTTAAATAAGATCCAAGGTCCTGTATGCAGTGTTAGTTCACAGTCTGGATTCAGATACTGATATCTAAGCAGTAATATGTAAGTTAAAATCCTTGCCATCAGTTTACTATAGCTTGAATACAGAGGTATTCCTTTGCAGCTACTTACATCCTTTCTACAGAAATAATCTTGAGAGTGGGGTAATGAGGTGTGTCGCCTTCAGTTATAATGTTGTACTGGCCCCACTGCAGCACCTGACAGAGGTTCTGCAGGTGCTGATGGTCAACTTTTATTTCCATGGATACTTAGGATTTTAGTGTAAGTACATTGAGACCACTACGATTTGATCTTTCCAGACAACCATCAAGTAGGCAGAGGTTGTAATTCTGGATTGTTTTGGAGTATTTACAGAAAGGAGCTCTAAGGGATTCTAATTTGATAAAATTCAAAGATGTATGTATTGAGAGAACTAGATAAAGCATTAGCTTCATTTTTTGGTTCCCTCACTAAGCTTATTAGGCTTATTTCTGAAATCTGCCTAGCTGAATTTGTTGCTAGGATTTTAGTTATGTCTTATATGATTTACCATATAATTTCAAAGAAATGCAGAACAGGTCTATTCTAAGTGCATTACTAGCACTCTGTAGGATACTGGATTTTAGAAATTAACTGAACTTTCTCAGGTGAACTAGATTGACTTCAGTGTCTGCCTTTGAAATCTATCTCATTTTTCTGCTGTTTGGTCTAACAAAATACTCCACAGACCTTAAGTGTAAGATTAGAGAATCTTAGAAAAATGCTCCAAGAAAACTTATCTTCTGTAATTTGAGGACTGACAAGTGGTGACTCACTGCCAGCTGTAAAGTTGCTGTGTCCAGATGCCACTTTTTAAAGCAGGTGTAAGAGAGAGCAGCAGAAGTCCTGCGCTAGAAAGCATCTTGAGGTAATTATGCAAATTTCTATCTGGGCTCATATAATAAAATAATTGGAGACACCATATTGCATTCAGCACCACACTGCGAACGAACAAATGTCACTAAATGCCGTTATTCCCAAAAAGCTAATTGGTTGGTTGATTGATTGATTTTTAACATCTTTTCATTATTATATTTGGAAAATATTTACCAACCAGAAAAGAAATGTTAACTTACACTGCAGAAAGGATGTTGAAATCCCATTACATTTTTACTTGCTTTTGTTTGACAACTTGCTTTTCTCATGTTAGGAGAAGAGAATGGGCAGTCCAGTTCATTGATTGTTTCTGGCTACTGAACCTTTAACATGGAAGCTTCACTTAGGGCAACAACTGCTCGAGCTGCAGACAGTCAGCTTTCTGATTCTGGTTGTGGACTACACACTCTAAAAAGATTATTCAAATTACTAGCCATCTTTTGTTAACAGGGACGCTNTTTTGTTAACAGGGACGCTCTGTGTCAAATACCTAGAGCTTTTTATAGATTCTGCACCTCCTTTGACTGTCATGATGCCCTTTATGTCAAAGGAAAGCACTGGCAGACTCACCAGGCACTTAGTGAGCTGTCACCTCTTGCATGAATTGCTCAGAAGCCTGGTTTTCAACAACATGTGTTCCCAAACAAGGCAAGGAAGTTGTCAGGCTCAATCACTGATTAACTCAGTTCACTGAGGAAGAGAGATGTATGAAAAGAATGCCAGAAACCATTTCTCCATAGCAGGTAGACATTTTTAATGTATTCTTCCTGAAACAAAATGTTTTAAGACCTTTAGTTCATCTGAAGCAAGCTTGAATACATGATCATTGATGGCAGCAGGAGGATGGACAAATTCTTATGTGCAGCCATGGAGTGTGGGAGAACTAACAAATACTCCACTGAATTCTTTTAAAAAACTCATTGACCCGTCTAATGATTAATCATTTTATAATTCTGATAAAAATACAATAATGGATTGTGCCCCAAATACTTTTGAATAAGAAAGTGTGCTAGAAAGCAATTTTTTCACTTTACAGAATCATAATAAAGTTGTGGTTTTAAAGAAATTAAAGCATGTAATTGCAAAAGATAATTTTTACTAATGAAACCTTCAGAAATATTTGTACTGTATTAGACATGGAACCTTCATCTCTTTCTGATCATAAGGGGACTAACAGGCAACAGTTGCCATGATTTAAGAACAAACCTATCTTTACAGAAACTGTGTATTGTCTTTTAGATATCGCTGTTGAGTGTGTCCACAATGCAGTATTCACTCCCAGTGCAAAGAAACATAACCAACTGGACCAGTTTTTAAGTGTTGCCTCAAATTAAGATGGCATAAAATGCCTGAATACTCAGTGTTTCTACAAGGGAAAAATCATACTTTAAGATGCTTTCCCATGCAGTGTGTGATACCAAAACTAAATAGCAAAGACCATATTCAAAACTTGCTGTGAACAATAGTAAAATAGTTTAATTTTTCATCCTGGTTTGGACAAAATGCCATTCAGTAGTGTAAACAGCAACACAACTGAATTTTTCACTGCTAAAGTTTAAGATTCTGTTTAAAGGTGGGTTTTCTTATTGTTACTCCAGGATATAATCCAGGAAATGTAAGTATTTAGTACCACCAGAACATCAAACAAATGTTTACATTCCTGGTTTTGAAATTGTCCTGAATATTTCTGCTAGAATGTAACTTGCCAGTCAAGTTAAACTCAGAAACAATTGCATGGCTAATCATGTGTGGAAAAAATAATTTTAAAAATCTGTTTCATGGTGTATGCCCCAATTTGTATTGGCAAATAATTAAATTATTTCACACTTCTATTTCCTTAATGCATATGGAAAATATGTTTCATTATTCTTTCTCTTTTTTACACAATTATCTTTTACTGATTAAATTATATGGTGCAAATTATCAACTAGCTGTTTTTATGCATTCATTTAGCTTCATCTCATTCTTTTTCAAATAAATGAGAAGTGTTTCCTTCAACATGAAATTTTGAAAAGTGATAGTCTTCAGACCTTTGTCAGGTAGAAAGTACAATTTACTCAGTTTCATCAGTTATTCTCATCTCTTTCAATACGAAAAGTTTTTTAAAATTGATTTCCTATCTTCAGGAAATAAAAGTTCCAAATAATACATTTTTTTAACTTCTAATCAAGTTCTAGTTCTTCACATTCATCCATCTGTCACAAACTTTACTTCTATAACTATAGCCACTGAATCTTAGGACTCAAGTCCCATAAACTGATTTTTTTTAGAGACAATAAAAGCTTTTCCCAGCCTATCCTTTTTACTTTCTTGCAAATTATGCTGTGAGATGGATTGTTTTTCCATGAAGATCCCTCAAAATACTCATAAAAATTTTGGTTTTGCTCATTTGTGTGGGTTTGTATCTGAAAGACGCATGAATATGTATAGTATATAACCCTGTGTATGTACACATTAGGCCAACATTTTCTGAGATGCATCTACTTTTAAAATGACATTTTAGAACGCAGATTTTGTATTTTCTTTTTGTTTCCTTTTCTTTTTATTCCTTTCAAAGTTGTTTTTGTGATAGTTTTCTTCAATAGGGCATAAAACATTTTTCCTATTTTTTTTCTTACACCAAGATAGATTTATTTTAGACGTGACAGGTAGTTCCTTTATTAGAACAAAGATGTTTTTGTTGTCTGATTTTCTTTTCTTTGAGTTATTAGTCAGAGCTGTAGCAGTACATGTTTGACAAGGAGTTTGGTTCTTATTATTCTTGTGCTTATTATGGAATGTAAAGGATTTGCTCTGTCATCAGTGTTTGTTCATAGCTGCTTGCCTTCCACTTAACCTTCAAGGTTAGTTAATCCAAAAGGCATGTCCAAAAAAATACTGTTCATGTGTGTCGAAAAACTGTGTTTCAGTGAATGGGAGAGATTGTTCCATAGAACAATTGTGATGTAATTTGTTTTCTGTGTATTACATTGCACTAAAGAAGAGTCTTTGAGATGGAGAAAATAGTTTAAGACCCATTCAGAGCCACATTTTCCTTTATGGCAGGGCAGTGTGTGCCATGTTGCTTGCACTTAATCAGAGCTAAATGGTAATTTGTAGGGAGTGGTTAAACTGAAGCACCTTTTTTCATTTCCTTGCCTAGTCTCTTCCTGCAAAATACGAAGGTTACTCCTTTTTAGGCTTTTCATGGAAGCCTAAAAGTTGGTCAGTCCTGAGTTTCTTGTTGTCTTTAGTCTTCTATCTCTCTCAAACTGGTTGCTGTACAGGGAGTTTGCCTCTCTGGGTAATTTGTATTAAGTGAACATTGTGATCCGCTGCCCAGCTGTTGTGCCAGGCCCTGAACAACAGTTCCTGTCCAAGAAACTGACAAGAGTAGAAGACGCTTGCACATTGCAGTGTGAATTTACTCTGATTTACTTGAGCAATAGGATGCCTTGAGTGGTTCAAACATCTGTCACAACAGAATTCATAGGATCAGACATGTGTGATGTTCTACTGCCTTTCCATTCCCTGTGTGCTCCATCTGACACGTCTTCTTGTTCTTTTTCTTCATGCAGTCACCTAATGCTGGAGACAAGGATGACCAAACGTTGACGGTAGGCAGCAATTATGCATCTGAGCATTTGTTTCTCAGGAGGGTGGTGAGGCAAGCCTTACATTAGTTTGGCATGCATCAACGTTTTTCAGAATTGCTGGGATTTCTTTCTCCTCCTATAGTGCTATAGAGTTTAAATAATTTATTTCCAAACATAAAGCAGTGAATTAATCTTCTTGATTGGTTTCTATAATTTATCATTTTGCATGTGCATGACACCAAAGATAATCCATGTATTATTGCCAAATATTATTTTCTTCAGTGTTAGTTTTTTCCCTCTAATTGGATTTCAGGGTCCTTCTAGTCAGTAGTCTGTTGGCTCTCGCTGTTCTTTTTATTGAAACAAACAAACGGCCACCAAACAGTCTTACTCTATAGATATATACAGTGCATCAATTATTGTACTAGACAATTGCATGGGGAACAGAATCTCAGGGTATGTTTTGTGTTTCATTACAAGCATGCAAAAGATGCTTGTACATTAGATGCATTGCTGCAGATATCTGTACTGCCGTACCACACTCTCAGTCTCTTTTGGCCATGAGACTTTAGTGCATTGATGCTAAGTGAGGAGCATGTTTCTGACTGAGTGCCATTAAAAAAGTGTACTGTCTGCCCTTTTTCTCTGTAGTTTTGATCATACACATATTTGCAATGTGCTGAAGTACTAAAAATTATAACTTACTTCAGGGATTCAAACAATTCTTCTATGAAGAAACAAGTTATTAGTTCTTCCTGATGGAAGTATGAGGTTTTCATTTTCTTAATACTTTATGGGTTTTCACAAAGAAGGATTCTTTTTGCCATTTTTTTTTCCTGAGTCCTGGGAGACTAATGGCTGTTCTGACAATCCATCCCCTCCAGAGAAATTGTCTATACTTATGGCAATGGGTGATAAAGTCTGTAGCTTAATATAATCTGCTGTAGGCGATAGTTCAAAATGTTTCATTATGCAGTGAGGTGTGAGATTAATTCATACTGTTTCAGACATCTTTCCACACAAACAACAATAACAAAAAAATCCTAAATTCTTCACTTTATTTTTTACCCTAGACCAAGCCACGTCTCCAGCGGGGAGGAAGCTCCGCGTCTCTCCACAACAGTCTAATGAGGAACAGCATCTTCCAGCTCATGATTCACACACTTGACCCACTTGCTGAAGGTATGCCTATTGTTGGTTTGTTTTTTCTTTTTTTTTTTGCTTTTCTGATGCAAAAGCAAACAAATGCTTCAAATGCTTTATTTTTCCTTTCTGTCCATGAAACTATTGTTTGCATTTCTCTTGCTTTCATCAGTCTTTTCTGATTGTGTCTGGATTTTCTGAGAGAGTTCTGCACTTTTATGGTATGATATACATAGTCCCATCAAGACTTTCAGTTTAGGAAATGTTTTCATTGCAGTGAAACTAAAACTGGTCACTTGGTCAATGCATAAGTACTGACTCTCTTTTCTTCTGGATTCAGCAGTGTAAAAGCTACACAAACTGTATCATCCTGTACTCTCATAAAGATTTTTGTTTGTTTTCCTCCCTGTTTTTGATTTTATTTTTAAAAAATTGTCAAAATGGTGGATAATTTGTCATGTGCACCATAGAAAAGAATGAGATTCTGTTGATTTGACATCGGATTGTTTAATGCTGACATTAATAAAAATGCAGCCAACACACCTCTGTGTTACATGTATGTAAACGGTTTACTTGCTTTACCCAAGTGTGGTGTGATTTATTGTTTCTCTGACAAATTAGCAAGAAGACCACTGCTTTGATGTGAGAAGGTGGCAGGAAAACCATATTGGCTTTGTAATTGTGGGGTAGAATCTGACTCTCAGATTCTAGTAGAAGAACTGAAAAAATTCAAGGCCATGTGTTATTTGGTGTCTGTGTGTCTGCAGGACTTCTCTTGCTGCAGTAATATTTGTCTTGAGAAATAGCACTTGTGAAGGAATAGGGAAGCTCTAAAGAGACCTAAAATATTACTGACAGACCTTTCAAACTTCAGTGACCAGAAACTGTATATAGCACTTCACATGAGCACACACGACAGATTGAAGACTACAAGAAAGCTAGAATTGTTGACTGGAGCACAATTTGAACCTAATGTAAATTGAGAATAAGATAATCTCTCAGGTATTCTTCCATTGCTCAAGCTTATTTCACTTGTTTCCCATACATAGCTTGTTCAGTGTTCAGACCTGTCTACTTTTCTGCTGTAGTAAGCTTGCACCATGTAGTATGATCCAGAGGCTTCCCCCTTCACAACAGTGAAGGACAAAAGGTGTTTGAAATCTGAAACTCATCTTGGGAGAGACAAAAGCCCTACACTTCCGAAAGATACATATTACTTAAAGCTAAGTTTGTCAGGTAACTCCATCCTGGTTTTCATTATGTCAGTAAAATGATTGAGATCAATGTGGATTGATAAGAGATGCTTGCCTAAATTAATCCAGTAACATTTTCTTCAGGGTTTCTTCGCACATGCTTCACATGTTTACAGATTTTTTCCTTTTCAAAGTCTTACATTTGTCCTGGAAGTAATACTCTTTAAAAAAGTGGGAATAGAAATATATTGTGGACCTCAAGTAAGTGCAAGGCAGTAGCCATTTCATTATCTGGGCATTTCATTAAAACTATCAGACTGAGTTAGATTTGCAAAAGGTGAAAGAGAATCTACCTACATTTACAGTAAACACTGTATTTTAATGCAAAACTTTCATGAAGAAATGGCCAAAAAACTGCTGGAAAATAGCCTATGTATGTGCAGACATTTAAGTTGGTATATATAAAGAAGCCAGTATTTCAAGCTTTTGCTGACTTTACAGAATTCAAATTTTGTTCATGGGAGCATGAAAGTGCAATTCATTCAATAATTTGTTTTTGCATGTGGAACTCTGGTTTTAGCTTTAATAAACAGACTTACGACTGTAGGAAAAATCTGAGAAAAATGCATCCATGTTTCTGTCACACTTACTAACCTCTTCTGAGGCACCACCTCATTTCTATGCAGACTCGGCTTTCAAGATCTTTTGCACTGCAGGCAGTTTGGAGAGCAAATCTGAGGAGTACTGGATGTCTCCACTGAACACACTCATGTTGTTTTCTGAGATTTTAAGCTTTTAAGTGTCCACATTAATTATTCTGAATTCAGCTTGTCCTGCAAACTTCCATGAAAGAAAAGTTTTCGTTTCATGTAAACACTGTGTGTCAGGTCGAGGCAGGTAATACTAGTTAATAATTTGGATGTCATTGTATTTTAATCTTACATTCACTTAAAAACTATGTGTGAAAATGGATGTGAGTACCCACCGTGTACAATATGAACTATCTACTTTGATCTTCATGAATTTTACCTACCAAATTCTCCCCATGTTTTCATGTTTTAATCTGTGTATAATGACATTAAAGAACCAAATTGGTGCATCACCTTTATTTTAAGAGTCTTTTACCATGCCAGCTAAGTAATTTTTTAAGCTCATAGCATTTAATTATTAAAAATTGAAAAAAATAGTATCTATTAAAAGTGCTTGAGAAATGCAGTCCTTTGCCATTATCTGGGGAGATGTAAAAATGTAAAGGAGTACCCCGTGCATTCTCTGGCCCATGTGGCTCTCTCTAATTTACATGTCCTTTCCTCTACCAAAAAAACCTCAACAGTTTTGCATTTTGTGTAAGCAAAAAAAAATTAATTCTGCTGCACTCATGTAATGAATGACAATGGACCTGCTGCATGACCTGTGAGGCTAAAGGGTTTCTTCCAAATAATTTTATGCCAGTATGGATCAGACTCAAAGGAATAGCAGAAAGATGTTATAAAACTTTTTCAGCCTCACTTTAGTCAGCTTAAATTTCCTCAGTATTTCTGCCAGATAATGACTTAGATCAGTAGGTCAAAAACATTGCATCGTTTGCTGAATCTGTTCTATTTGCAGAAAAAGAACAGTTGATGAAAGCATTATAAAGTGCCACTCTCAAATAAAAAAAGTTTGAAAGGTGTCTGTTAAAGCTAACATATACATTACGGGGACTCTGGCAGCCCCTGCACTTCGGCATACTATTGACATCTTCCTCCTCCTCCTTGTCACATTTCCTTTTTCTGCATTTCCCTAGCATTTACTTGTTGGCCTTTCTTATGCTGGATCTCACTCACCTGCACCCACCTGCTTTCAGCCTTCTCTTATAAGATGCCTTCTTCAGCACCTGCTGTCTCGCTGGGCTGCTGGGTCCATTATTCAGATCACTTCTTGATCAGTCACCAGGAACCCTGCGTCTGTCACAGCCAAGTGAACCGTGTTTTCAGTGGCTGGAAAAGCCTGGCTAGTCTGAGAGCTCTGTGCTTGGTTCTTGAGGGCTTCTAGATCAAATATTGCCTTTACAAGTTATGTTTCTGATTTTTGCACTGCTGCTGAGAGATCCAGCTTTTCTTTAAGTCAGTAATAAAATTCGCTGTTATGTTCCCTTGAACAATTGCAAGGGAAATGGGACCATCAGAAGGCACACTGCGCTGTCATTTGGAGTTGTGTGGATTTTTCAAGGGTGACAGAGAAGGAGTCCCATCTGCATCCTCTTGGTAGCAAAAGCAGTATGGAGTGTATAAACAGGCCATGTGACTGTTAAAGATCAGCTTGACCTACACACCATTATTACTGCATTAACATTCAGTGTATTTATAGAAAACCAGCTCATCAAATTTACTTCTGAATAATTCATTTGTGAAGTCAGAACCAACCTCTACCGCAACTGAAAGCATATTAAAAATGCACTCGATTGCAAGTAGGATAACATGAAATGAGAAAGTAAGATTTACTTTCCACAAAATCTGGATAAACAGAGCAGTCCCAATATACAATTACACACTTGTGAACCTGTCCTTCCTTTTCCCTTCTCACACTAATGTGGCTTTGTATGGCTTGTGGCTGTCTTGTGAAAGCCACCTCTGACAGGTGAGTAATATCTGAGATCAGTGGTAGCTGCTGGATATTTGGCTCTTTGTATTGAGGCAGGTGTGCAGTCATGCTGTGGATTTAGCAGTCTAGACAAGGAAGACTTCTCCCCTTCAAAATCTTGGTCTCAGGATAAAGCTTCTAAGAAGATAAGAGTTCAGCCACTCTAGCAGGTGAATGTGTAGGATGTTTGTTAATGAGACGTGAACTTTACATTACAGCTGAGACATCATCATTCATTAAAAATACAAATATCTGTATGACTTTGGGTTTTTGTTTGCTTTTATCTTATTACAGAAATAATGACCTTGATAGACATCATTTCCTGAGGATTAAGATTAATGACTGCCTGTGTTTCAGGCTATCATCAACTCTCAGCCAGTCATTAATCCCCAGGAAATCCTATGCCATATTTGCTTCTGCTTAAGTGCTAGTCTTGCAATCCAGCTGGTCTGTTCATAACAACATTACCTGTATGAATAAGGATGGCATCATCTGACCTGCTGCGTTGGTCAGGCCCCAATCCAAAATCTAAGCAACCTGAACATAAATCATGACAATCACTGATCATTTGTAGCTGTTTTCTTCTGAGTCCTGTACCTCAGACACCTTTGTCCTAGTTTTGAAAGGGATGTTCCTGAGTTATGAAAGTGTAGGTTTTACACGGATCTCTTTACGTTTTTTAATAGAAGATGGCTGTTGTTTTGCAGTGGGAGCAGGGCAAAAATAAGATGGTAAGTAATTGTTATGAAAGTATGCCATGAATAGTAATCCTACCTTCTCCCTGTAAGCTGTAGGTTGCTTTAAAGATGACTCCTTCAGAAGTATGGAGGGAGCATTTTCTCTCTGGAGGCTTCTACAGGTACTCTGTTGAGCAGGGAAGATGCCAGCACTGAAGTGAGGGTTTAGAGCACCAGTGCAGTCTGAGGCTACATTGCTTTTCTTGCACAGCTTAATCAAGATACAGGAAGAATGAGATCTTTTCATTATCATAGCATCCCTTTTCTGCCTGCTGGTAAAGTGCCACAGGCCAGCAAAACGTCTCCCACAAGTGAGAATTTAGCTAGTTGCTGACTTTCTTGCTCCGTGTGACAAGGCTATAACTCATATGCAAATGACATCCTCTGCGTGAAAATGGGTGTGATATAAATCTCTGTCATGGCTTAGTCCCCAGTGAGAAGTAGGTATCTTTGGCAATTTTCTCCTATTGCCATCTCGAGTCTATTTCCAAAATGGAAAACTACAGGATGTACTTCTGCAGAAAATGAATTGTTTGTCTTATAAGCTGTACTTTTTTTTTGAAGATGTAAGTATGGTGCATGTTTTTGGTGAGAGAAGTAGCCTTCTGTTACATAAAGCTGAGGTTACAATTCTGTCACTTCCTTCAGTGAACATGGAAAAATACAGTACTGTCACTGTTCTGACAAAACGAAACAAAACAAAAACCAAACAAAAAAAAGAGGGGGGAAACCTGCATTCATACTTCTCAGAAAAATAAAGAAGAATCCTCAAAGTTTTTGACATAGCAGTGAATTATTTATAATGGCTTTGTAGATGCTCTTGTGTTCCTACATATTAGTCTTAAGAATTTTCCAACTTTTCCATTCACCACAAACTGTTCTGCTTCATTTACTCCTGCTATTTGGGTACTTTTCTTAGATGTCATGGAAGCTGTCAGCTCACCCCAAAGACACCTGGCAGAGGTTGGGTAACCTGGACAGTTACTCAGAAGCCTCCCAGCTTTTGTCTCATTTTTCAAAAAACTTATGTTCTTACTCTTCCCATGGCCTAGGTGAGCTGCATCATCATGTCTGTGCTCACTGCCATTGGTGCCATTGGAAGCCTTGTTTGCCTGAAGCTGTTTATTTGCTATCTCCTCAGAGAAGTAAGGCCAGGCAGCTCAGCTTACACCAGCTCATGGGAAATGCGCAACTCCAGCATGGCTGAAGTAACCTGAGCACTTCCACCTTCCTCATCTCCAGAACATGGATCTCGGAAGTCTTTTTCAACCTTAACCATTCTTTGATTCTGTGATGCTGCAGGATTTGAGTGCACTTCACAGAAGCACAGAATCAGGGAATCGCAGAATGAACTAGGCTGGAAAAGACCTTTGAGATCATAGAGTCCAACCTATGACCTAACACTTCTTCATCAACTGAACCATGGCACCAGTCAGTTTTCACCACAATTTATTTCTGCCTGCCCCGATTTGTTGTCTTAACTATAATCTATTCAACCTGTACACTGCAGGCAGAATTCTTGAATTCTTGTTTCTCTTCTCCATAATATTTTCCAGTGTTGCCCTGTTCTTCAGACAGCATATTCTTCTTGGGGCTCCCTACAGAGAGTGCAAGGAAGACATGGATATTTAAATACAAGCGTGATCCCAGCACAGGGTACAGCTATCCTGACTATGTATTTACATGCTTAATGGCTTTAGCTTCATTTTAAGTTTCTTCCTAACTTAGTATTTCTTTGTTAAAAAAGTGAACAACAAAGAACATAAATAATGTATAAACCTGTACAGGTCAGGGAATAGTAGTGTCTGTGAGGGGCTTTCCATTGAAGCTGAAAAGTGGGAGATTTCCTTTAGTACAGTTTGTATATGACAGATGACTTAATCGTCCACAAGCTGGTTGGATTTTATGACTGGCTAGTGAAAGGAAGGCATGCTGTCCTTCTGATATTCTCCTTGGATATGCTGGAAAGCAAAACAGCTGAAATTTATTCAGTTGAAGTTGTAGGTTTCCAGACCCTACAGTGTCTGGGCCAACAGAAACTCAAGGAAATCCTGATCCCACTGGGATCACTTGTTGAGCTCCCAGTATAATCAGCATAATGAGGTTTTCACTTCTACACCTTGAAATTCCTATTTTCTTGAATATTTGAAAGTTGTTTGAAGATAAATATCATCTTTAAAGTCAGCAGGAATTGTGTTTGATCCAAGCCAAGTCAATTCTGTTGTATTGGTTGTCTTTCGCTGTTACTACATCACAGAGAATGTTTAGCACTTGTCTTCAAGAGTTGATGGCAGATGGAACAAAGGTATCTTAGGATGGAAGAAGAAACAAAGCTCTCAGGAGCAAGCAATTTCATGGTTTTCTTTGATTTAAGAAAAATAAAAGCACCTAAAATATCAAAATCTGTGTCTGACATGCAGTAGTAATTTCATTTACTTTCTGCTCTATTGCATATGTCATTGACCATCCCCTTAAAAATATTTGCTCTTCAGCCCATACCAATTAAAACCCTGACAAATTTCCATTTGTAACCACAAGAAGATTTGTTAGATGGTATGGACTGAAGGCAGTGGATTTTCACTCTTCATTTTAAATGTTGCACTAAGAGCAAAGTGATAGGTAGATCCAACTTGGATATTGTCCCTATCTTAAGCTGCCCAGAACTCTGCTGATATGATTGTAAAAAATTTTAGTTATATTTCTATTCACACTCCAATGTGATAAAATGGCAATAAACCAATTATATAAAAGCAGACAACTCTAATAAAGTTATTTTCAGGGCAAAGCCACCTAAATTTAAAAAAAAAAATCAGGGCAAGGACACATGAGGAGAGACAACAGGAATAGAAGGCTTGCAATTTAAAGAGATGAAGGGTGACCACATGTTATTAGAGCTCAGATGCACAAAGTAATAAATGATTTAGTTATTCGGAATGTACTGCTCAATAGCCAAGTACCTGAAAGACTTCATTTATATTATTTTCTGCATTTGTTTAGGAGTGTTAATAAAGCAGTACTGGTAGTAGTATAAGCAAAAAAGATGTAATTCTAAAATTCAGTGCAATTTTTGACTGTATTACTTATATCCAAAAGGGATCTTTTTTTCCACAGAAACAGCTCCATGGCAAAGCCTCCATTTTTGAAGGACTGGCAGCTGGAAGGTCCACAAGCGAAAATGTAGAGTACAGCATCTAATTATTCAGATGTAGTAGGAGAACAAGTATTTTACTTTTTAAAAGAGTATTTATTTTCTCTCCTCTGCATTCTGCAATGATACTACATACAACTCCCACAGCAGTCCCAGTCTATCCTAGATGGGATATAATTACCCAGTAAGAAAGCTAAGAGGTTTAGGAAGTTTGTAAATGATAGGAGTCAGAATAAGATGAGATTCACCAAAAACAAAAACAAAAACAAACGAAAAAAACCAAACAAAAACCCCACCTATTTCAAATAATTCTTTCTTTTTAAAATTCACAATTCCAGGTAGCCTTCTGTTGGTGGGATTTTTTGTGTTTTTTTCCTCTAATAGTGTAAGTTAAAAGGCATTAAGGCATTTTCTTTTGTTAAAGATCTCTTAAAGGTTAAGACTCTAATTTTAAAACTGTAATGTTAATCTTCACTAGATTGTTCACAAGTTCTTAGCATCAAGAGATCTTTGTTTCTAATCTAACATCATCACTGAAACCAAATCAAACTTTGATTCCAGTTTAGTTTGGATAGTCACTACAACCTATCTAGAAAACTTTTTAAAGTGGCCTCCTTGAAGACATCCTGTGAAGACATCCATGTGCTCCTTGATGTTATCATATGAATTCCTCTAATCCCTTTGACCAATTTTTTGGCCTTCTTTTTAAAAAATGCAAATAAAAAAAGCCTTGATGCCTTCATGACTGCAGAAGTCAAACAAGATGAGCATCTAGTAAATGCAACCTTGTAATTGTACTAATAATTATGGGATTGCCATCAGTAATTTCTCTTTACCAGTTTTGTTTTAAGTAACAGATGTATCAACTTTGAAGCTTTTAATTAACTTGAAGGAATGTGACATGAATTCTCATACAAATACATTTTTTATGCAAAATGAAAGTCTCATGCTTGTTGAAGAAATCCACAATGAGTTTCTTTCGTTTGAGAGTCTGACTTTACATTTTCCATTACCTTTAGTAACGCAGGTTGCTGTCTCTAAAATAGCTGCATGACTTATGAGTAGTTGGAGAAACTCTGAGACAGGCTCATTTCTGGCTTTACTTAGGTCAGCTGCAGTCTTTATTTGAGATCTTAGTCACAGGAGAGTGAAGAGAAATACTGGTTCTGCTTTTGTTTTATGGCAGCCTAGGGCTATATACTTAAAAGACAGAAATGAGTATTTTATCACAGAGAGTATGTACTATATTAGTGAGTGTAAAATAAACTGAGTTATTAGCTATCTTATTTAATAGAATCATAGAATAGTTTGGTTGCAATGGGAGCCCTGTCCATCCTGACTTTGAATATATCCAGGCATGGGGCATTTACCTCATCTCTCTAAGCAACCTGGGCCATTGTTTCAACGTCCTCCATATAAAAAAAATACCTTCCTTATGTCTAGAGTGAATCTACTTTTTTCTACCACAGTAACTCCTACTAAAAAGTTTGTCCCCTTCTTTCTTGCAGTTCCCCTTTAAGTGACAGTCTGCCCTGTGGTCTTCTCAGAGCCTTTTCTTCTACATGCTGAGCAACTCAAATGTTCTGTCTTCATAGGAGAGGTGTTCCATCCCTCTAATCATCTTGGTGGTCCTTCTGTGGATTCTCTGCAACAGGTCCCTGTGCTGGGACCCCAGAGCTGGATGCAGGGTTCCAGGTGGGGTCTCAGCAGAGCAGAGCAAAGGGACAGAATCCCCTCCCTGGCCCTGCTGCCCACACTGCTTTGGATGCAGCCCAGGACATGTTTGGCTTTCTGGGCTGTGAGTGCTCATTGCTGGGTCATGTTCAGCCTCTCATCCCCCAGCACCCTCAGGTCCTTCTCCCCAGGGCTACTCTGATCTGTTCATCCCACAACCTGTGTTGGAACCAGGGATTGCCTCAACCCAGGTGCAGTGCCTTGCACTTGGTCTTGTTAAACTTCATGAAATTCCCATTTCCATTTGTCCAGGTCCCTCTGAATGACATCCTGTCCTTCGGATGTGGCAGCTGTGTCACTTAGCTTCGTGATGTCTTCAAGCTTTCTGAGGATGCACTTGATCTCCCCTGTCAATGTAGTTGATGAAGATATTAAATAAGACTGATCTCAGAGGGACACCACTCATGGCTAGCATCCATCAGGACTCTTGAGCAGGTGACCACTACTCTCTGGATGCAACCATCCAGCCAATTTCTTTCCACTAACACAGATACATCTCTCTCAAATTCAGTGAGAGGGAGCATGAGGGGATTTTACAGAAGTCCAGATAAGTGACACCTGTGGCTCTTCACTTGTCCACTGATGTAGTTGCTTCATCATAAAAAGGTCACTAAGTTGGTCAGGCAGAACTTTTCTCTTGGTGAAGCCATGATTGGTGTCTTGAATGTAATTTGAAATCACAAATAATACAGACCCATTAACCAACAATATTCTTTTGTTTGCTTTGATGTGGTGTGACACCTACAAACACAGTAGAGAACAGTATGTAGTAAGACAAATGTTGCTGTAATCCTTCAGGAATGTCAGACAGGATTACCAGGAACCTTCTGTTCTTTTCTGGTGTAAAAATACGCAGAAGGGAACAAATTAATTCAGTGACTCTGTAACTGTCGGGGATCAGCTGTTAAGCTGCATCTTTGCATCCTCTTTGTTTTATGTGACCAGCAGGGATGCAGGTACTGGCTGTCATCCAGTCTATCTACTATGACCTCACCATGGGAATTGCATAGCATGTTCACAAAAATGGAATATAATTGTATTGGATATGGGGATAATTTTTCAAGTACCCTTTTCAATTCCATTTCAAACAAGTTTACTTCTAAAGCTGTGAAATTTTGCCAATACAATATTTTTTTCTGGAAAGCACTTCATTTTCTGTTTACTTAACGTTATATTAAACAGCGTATATCTTGGTATAACAGGAGAACTCAAAAACAAAGAGCTGATTTAATCCAAATTTTACAGAAGTACCATATATTGGAGGCAGACTGTGTAGAGGCAGATCTGTCATGCTGCCAAGCAGCACTGACCTAAGTAATCTTAAAACCCTCAAATATAATTCATGTGAATACATGCAGCTGATGTTTTCTGGGATCATTGTAGTGCATTGTAGTCAGTGGGCTGATGATTGTATAAAGTGTTCCACTCTGAATATAGGAATAAAAGATTTGGAGAACATAATCTCACCAGCAAGATTGGAGTTTTCCTGGAAATAATTTTGCTAACTGCAGGAATTAACCTAGTATAATCCTTGGTGTGCTGAATTGCTGAAGTTCCCGGAACATGATTATCATCATGCACTGTCATGCATAACCTTGTTTCTCTTTTTTGTGGTCCCCATAAGGTCAGATTGACCCTTTTTTCTTTCCTATTTGTCTTTTATCTCTTACTTCAGATGGGAAGTAAAGAGATTTAAATGGGATTGCCAGTGCGTGAAATGTCTTGCCGTGCTGCCACCCTGTTTTTTGGGTTTTTTTGATATTTAGAATTCACAGTTGTTGTTGGTTACCTCTGAAATCTCTACTGCATTATCTGCTGAGTCAGAAGCCTCATGCTATTCTGCTAATTCTGAAGTTTGTTGCTGTGGTGTTGCTGTCTTATGTTCTTCTCAATTTCATTCATGCAGTCCCTCTCTGCCAATGTTTTGTTATCCATGCACCTCCATTTCTTTATTTCGTCTTACACTCCTTTTGGCAGACTCTTTCTAGCATATGTGTTCCAGCCCTGTCCTCAGTGTCCAGTGAATGCCTCAGCCCAGGTTCTAGCAAAGTAGGCCCCAGACACATGAAAGATCAGTGAGCATAAGATCAGTGAGAATAAGTATAAGCAAAGGTCCTGCTCGTAGAATCAGCAAATGCTGAACCCTAATTAAATAGGACAAGTAGTTCCAAATGCTGTATATAGGGGTGTCTATATTGAAGTTATTGGGAGCTCTTTCCAGGTAAGGAAATTTGATCTTTAGGACTAAAATAGGGTGGTAGGGCAATATCTTCTTATACGTGCTAGCAGCTACAAGGATTTTGTTACAAGACTAAGAACATTTTTACAAAAGAGTATATGAATTCTTTATTGTTATAAAACAATATATTAAACACTGTTTTTAAATTGCATTTTTCTTCACTTTAAGAGAGACTTAATGTCTTATTATATTTGGCTTACTTATGGGCAAGTAACACACTGCGTTGTACTAGCAAGAGTATATAAATACTTGTAAGTTTCTTTATAATATGCCTATGAAAAATCATTACAATTCAATCATACTTACCAGAAAAAGTAACAATGATAATATCCTGTGTATTTTAGTTACATGGTGTAAGGCATTCTCTTTCTCTGCAAATGATGTACGATTCCTTCTTTTTAATTTTTTAAATGTGTCTCTCAAAGTGTCAGATTTGATATCATCACAGTATTTTACAGTTAAAAACTAGCAGCCATGTCTCTACTGAAATTCACCTTTGTGAAAAATTGTTGAAAAATCATCATGCACCATCAAAAAACAAAATAATTGGATATCACTTTTGGATTTCATTGCTTAAGCTGTTTCATAAATATGAAAGAGAATATTTGCAAAGAAAAAAGCATCATCAAACTGTAAAGTATCCATTTTTTAATGGTTACATTCTGTCAAAGGTTGGATGCTCAGAAACTCAGTTGCAAAACTTTTCACAAAAATGATGAGTGGTCATCCAGAAATTCGTCAGCCAGATCATTTACAGCTTCCTCCTTGAGCCTAATTTTTCATTGTCCTTTTTTTGTAGGTTTATAGTAATTATTGTCTTTATATGTACAAAAACATATATGCCAGATGTTTAGAAAAAAGCACCTCAAGAAAAGTAGTGTAAATCCACATCTGGAGTACAAAGGTGATTTCATGCAAGATTTTATCACACAGAAACAAATAGTAGTAGCCCTACAGACCTGGAGACCTCTGCATTCCATTCTTTTTTCTGCCCTGATAGAATGTAGTAATGCAATATATTCAGATCGATTTAAAGATTTAATTAATTTAGATGTCATCAGCTGATGAAGCAAGTAACTTTTTTTCTGATTTCACAAGTGACAAGAGAGTGGTTAAATAAGGTAGCCCCTCTAAAGCCAGTCAACATCAGCACTGGTGTCAAAAGAGTGTTTGGGAGACAGTATTATGAACAGTTCCTAAAATAATGTGTTTTGAGACTTCTTTGTTTAATTTGGATACAGAAGTATTTGAATATCTGACCTGGGGAATGATAAATGAGCTTAGTTTGCAAAATTACAGCTGTTTAGTTACTCTCAAGGTTTATTATCTTTTCCCAAATGTTAAGGCACCAAATTGGCAAGAAACATGAAAAGGCTAAATTTTAGACTTCAGTGCTTCTCCTACATCTCACTTCAGCAAGTTTAACACTTTAGCTAAAGTCAATGACTTGTGAAATTGTGGAGGGGGAAAGCAGTGCCATTTCTGTAATCTGTGTTTCGTTGTCCTGGAAAATGTTTTGCATAATCACTGTTCCAGTTTATGAAGCACATGCAAAAACATGTACATTTCTTGAATGTCTGCTGGTTCCTTATCTCTGTGTCTTTTACTGTGATGTTATAGAGCTTGGATCATATGGAAACCTAAAATATTATGACACAATGACTGAAGAAGGTAAGAAATATTTTAGAATTGCTTGTATGAGCTTTTTTTGAAGCCCTCTGAGTGCTTTTTATGTGTTTACATTTTCCTTTGTTTTTCTTGGTTCTATTTTCATTTTCTCCATTTTTGAATAACTCCTTTTTGCATGTGTTTGTTGGTGGCTCAATCAGTTACGACTCTTTTTTCAAATCTTTGTTTTCAACATTTCAGTTCTGCTATTTCAGGTACGAAAATACAATGGGATGCTTTTAGCAAAGAACATATGCAAAACCATACTTGCAAATTATATGGCACAATATAACACAGATTGTAGGTGCTTATTTGATGCCATGTTTTACAATGCATTCAAGAAGAGAAATTAATTTATGAATTTTCACATCACTCAGAACAATTGCTAAGTGACTTCAGTTTACTGTATTATTGAAAAGCAGTGAATAACCTTTAAAAACTAGGCATGTTTATTCCTGGAGTATTAATTGTATGCTTGATTGCAGTGCAAAAAATTTGCAGTTTGAAATCCTCATTCTAGCAATACAAGAAGGAAGTAATTAGGGCCTGAATCAGGGCTCAGTGAAATCTCAGGAAATTTTTCTGCTGATTCAAAAGCACTGCAGTTCTATCATACTAATTTAGGAAAGCAGTTAACTGTACTAAATTTCCAACACGTGCTTTTCGTCCTAGTGCGGTCAGCATTTCTACAATTTGGAATTATCCCTGAACTGAGACCTGATTGTCTGTGGGATCAAGTTCTCTTGTCCATCCTTCTGATTTTTATGCCAGACAGATGTTTTCATTATGTTAAGTTTAGAAATTAGCAGCATGTTTGGGGATGAAGAAGATCTTGAGTCCTGTAGAAAAGTTAGCCACCTACTCCTACTTGTTTTTAATCTTGGGAATTTAAGACAAATACTGTAATTCTCTCTTTTTAAAAACACAGTTGCTTTCTAGTGTTGAGCAATCTTGAAGATTTTAAGAGAACCTTTGTTGCATGACTTACTCATGATCATTCCTCAGGGAGGATGGGAAGTGATAGTGCCTATTTCCCTCTTTCTGTATCTGCTGTTGATACACCAGTATAACAATCCGGTTCTGGGGCTGGCTGTGGGAGATGGTTCCATCCACCTTTGCACCAGGTGTTGGAAGATTGTTTTCATCTGTGGGAGGCCTGAGCTCATAGAATGTTCTTGCCTCACTGCGCTGCATTGCCCAGATTAACCATCTGGTTCACAGGGGTGGTACCAATATAAGAAAAGATGTCTGAAAGTAGATTTCAACAGGCAAACAGTGGTGTCTATGTTGTTTAAATAACCTCTCAAGAACCTGTAAGGAGCCATTAACCTGGGCCACTCAGATATGGCTACCAGAGATAAAGCCTTTGCAGTATGTCATATCTAAGTCTTCATTACAATCAAGATAAAAAGGTAATTTCTCACTGTAGCCTTAAACCTGGGTATGTTAAGGTTTTTATTTTTTATGGTGAAGTATCATATCTGTTATTTCAAAAGTAGCCTCCTGAAATTCATAAATACTTTATTGACTTCTAAATGTAGTTATTTGTAGGAAAACACCTGTTGAAGTATAATACATACATATATGTGTATTATTACTGTACCTATGCAGAAGTAATGCTTTTAATATTCAATGTCACCTCAGAATGCACTTCTCATTAACCCTAATTCAGGATGACCATACTGTAGCAACAGGAAAAATCCAGTAGCAGAAATAAAAAGGAAGCTCTTTATCTGTAGAGACACTAACACTGACAAGAGTCTGTGATGCAGTTTACCTTCTCAAATACAACCATCATCATTTTCACTTGTCTTTCACAAAGCAAGTAATGATTAGTGTATCTCAGAAGTTTTATTTTGATCAAAGTGTACTATATTTTCAGCTTTCTGTTTGGATTTTCAGAAGTTTAATTGCTATCACTCTACATCACACTTGTGTTACTCATTTTCTTCTTTCTCTTCCTTTTTATGACTGAGGTTTTTGTAACTTTTGCATAGCAACTTAGACACAGGAATACATAAATCCAGGTACAAATCCGTTGATTTGTTTTGTGACATCCTTATGTCCAGTTCTCAAGCCTGGAGTGGAGATAGGGAGTATTCTTTCAGTCCTCCAGTGAAGAAACTCAGGAGCATTTATTCTTCCTGTTGCATCAGAACAGTCAGGGACAAGAATAAATGGTTAAGGTATAATGCACAATCAGATTCAGCCTAATGGCCAGAGAGCCATTGTGCTCCATATATTAGAAACTGATTTCTATTGTTTTGATCATTTCTCTTTGGTCTGAAAGTGACTTTAAATTAATTTTAGATTAATCGTGTCGAACTGAGAGAGTAAATGATGAGAAGAAACAAGATGAGAAGAAACCCTCACTGTAATCTTGTGCTCCACCAATAGTCCTACCACATGACAAAATTGCATATATTTTCATTTGATACTTCTGCTTGATCTTAAAGAAGATAGCATGTAAGGTGGATTTTGGATTTCTGAATGATAGTGACTCACTAGTTATGTCCCACAGCAGGTCGTAAGTAGAATTA
Source organism: Irena cyanogastra (assembly GCA_013397155.1). Taxonomy (NCBI): domain Eukaryota; kingdom Metazoa; phylum Chordata; class Aves; order Passeriformes; family Irenidae; genus Irena; species Irena cyanogastra. The sequence goes on from VWZV01015469.1 coordinate 170,023, forward strand.
GTAAGTACAGTTAAGTGCACTGAACAGCCACAGATTTGACATGTTCAGACTCATGAAAGCTTGGCTATAGCTACATAGATGCAGTAATTTTCCTTTGATCACAGACTGAAAACAAGGCAAGTGGTAGAGTCTTGAATTTTTTAAATGAGTGAATTTCTGAAGAACTGTTTTCACATCAAATCAGATATTTTTCTGACCCAGGGAGCCTATAGACTGCAATTTAGTTTGTAGATAAAGGATTGGCTTTTTAATATATCCTTTATTGGGAGGAGAATCTCTGCCAACTGATGCCAGCTGGAGTTACTCATGCAGATGAATGCATATCTACATTATACAATAGTGGTATGTTTGTATTTATTCAAATAAAACCAATATAGTTTTATAAAACCAATGTAGTTTTAAGCTACCTTCTTTGGTAATCATCTGGCTTTGAATCACTTCTTCCTTCTGCTTCGTTCTTTGTAAATTAAAATGAGCTGCCAAATCTGTTGGAGTTTAGTGAACCTAGATTAATTAAGAATTTTCTATAGTGATCTGTCCTATTTTAGGTTCATGGAACCATGCATTGTCATTCACCTAAACTCTCATCATACCAGCTGTTGTGAAAGTCCCTATTACATAGTCAAACCATAGTACATAGGACTGTCCCAGAGGAAACACAGGCTCCTACCTTCTAGGAGTAATAACAGTGACATAAGATCCCTATGCTTGCTTTATTTAATGACCCCACCTAAAGATAAGAAAAAAGACATGAGAGAAGATCTGTGCCTAAGATTGGCCTTAGTGGCTTTGGGAAAATTGGAGTGACTTAGATACATCTTCAGCTGGTCCTTTTTCTTGGGGGCTCTGTGCTTCCCCTTCAGTGAACAAGTTTTGGTTTGGTTTAAAGGAGGAAAATGGTAGAGAAATGGAGGGAGGCAGGGGGCATTGCTCTGCTGTCTTTTTTACATTTCAGTGTCTTCATGCAGGCAAGCACTACTGCTTTTATCAGTTTCATGTTTTGATAGTTAATAATGTCTTCTAATAATTTTCTTGCACTTTTGTTACCTACATTGAGTGAATCTAATGGAAGGTAATGATTTAAAACAAGGTCATCTGAATCATGCTTCTAATGAGAAATAAAAATAAAACAAAACATATTTTCCATTTCAAGTGTTGATTTTAACTTCCATGACAGTGACTTACAACTATGGAACAGTCTCCTGCATGAAATGGTGTAACTTGAAATTTCTAAAAGTCGATGCCAGAAATTCTTTCTAAAGATGCGGGGAGGATTTTGTAAATGTGGAAAAAAACCCGGAGGACACGTTCAATTAAGCTAATCTAAACCAGTATGAATCTCTGTGAAGACATTTTCTTTTCAGTTCCATAGTGGCCATGTTTCTCTGTTAAGAAAACCTACACAGTTTCACACAATCTCAAATAAAATACCAGAATATCCTTAGGTTCTTCATCATTTTAATGTACCTCTAAAACTGAACCTTTAATTGAAAGGTCCTACACTATCTTGGAACAGGTGGAGACGTGGATGGCTCCATAGATATTTTTCAGAAAACGTGTCAGCTGCATCATTTTCATTGCTTGCATAAAATGCATTTGTATATATGTGGCATCACAAGCTAAATTCTCAAACATACAAAGCTGAGTTGGAGTCTGAAAGATAGCACAGCCCTTTAGCAAACTGTAATTATAACAGGCATCTTTTAATATCTACTCACTCTTCTGGATAAGCATTTTTAAATGCCCCTACTCTTTCAAAGGAAGTTTGGAACCACCATGACTCAGCATTTTGGCCTAAAATATTTGGGGATGTGATTTGTATTTTTTTCTGATTTTTTTTTCTCTTCTATCTGCTATCCCAAAAAACTCCTGTTCTTTCTCTCACTCTCTCTTTCTTTACTTCTTCTCTTCTAACTAAAATCACTGCCTCTCACCCTGTGCAGTGAAATAATGAGATGCCTTGTTATTTATGATTGTGTTCTATGCTTAAATACTATTCTGCAGGCATTTTGCACTGAGTGCCAAAAGAGATAATATTTGCAAAATATTGTGAATTGCTAATTTTGATTTTTTTTTTTGAGCATGATGTGTTTGTGAAAAGACTGCAGAAAGGACAGTACGACTTATTAAATATTTGTGATATTTTTATTACTTTCCAAGTGCTTTGCTGTTGAGAAATTAGTTCCACTTCCCAGCAAATGATAGCTGCTAGTCCCTGTGAACTGCTCATATGCTTCTCCATGTGCAGAAGTGTGGGTACAGGGGTTTGAAGCTTCCGTTTTAAGGAGGGAAGAGTGAATTTCTTTCCTGGCTAATGATTTATCCTTGTGTGGTTGGAATTTCTCCAAGTTTTTTAGCTTGGTAACAAGTGACTGCTATCCAAATAACTGAATTAACTCATGACTTCTTACTTTTACTTTCCACTGTTGGTCTTTCATATAATTCCATTGAAATATCTTCGGGTCTTAAGTCTGTGTTGGTTTTGCTGCAGAGACACCAACAGTTTTGTTAATGGAATTTTTTAACTGGAGATGAAGAATTAAAAGAGCTACAGGCCCTGTATCATAGTAGTATTTTTAATTAGAAAAATGTGCTGTAAAATAGCCATCGGTTAAACTTCTAAAAAAATATTTTAAAATACTGAAAGTGCAATAGCAGTCAGGATAAATCAATAAAGGCAGATACATAACTTTCTAGTCATAAGATGTCCAAAGAGCCCTTACATAGCAAGATCTATCAAGGTAGAAAAAGGTTTAATTTCACCTAATATTTGACATTTTTGACATTACCTTATTTTAATGTATCATGTGGACACAGTGGTCAATAAAGAGTGACAAAACCTGGGACCTCTGGAGAGTGTGTTGCCCCAGAGAGAATGCAGAGGTTGAGCTGCATGGTTAACTTCATGGGAGACAGAAAAAAACCCCAACTGGCAAGTTTAGAAGAAAATTTACCTTTAAGAATCTGGTATGAAAATCATGTATTCTGGAGATTTCTTCTTCCCCTTCTGAATCACAGAACATGCTGAATGACCCACAAGGATCATCAAGTCCAGCTCCTGGCCCTGCATAGGACATCCCCAAGAGTCACACCATGTGCCTGAGAGCACTGTCCAAATGCTTCTTGAACTCTTGTCAGGCTGTGACTTCCTTGGGGAGGTGTTCCAGTGCCCAACAACCCTTTGACTGAAGAATTTTTGTGTAACATTCAACATAAACTTCCCCTGACACAACTTGAGGCCATTCCTTCAGGTCCTGTCACTGATCAGCACAGAGAAGAGATCAGTGCCTGCCCCTCCTCTTCCCCTCAAGAGGAAGTTGTAGACTGCAAACACATCTCCTCTGTGTTTCCTCTTCTCCAGGCTGAACAGACCAAGTGATCTCAGCCACTCCTCATACAGGTTCCCCTCAAGGTCCTTCACCATCTTCATAGTCCTCCTTTGGACACTCTCTAACAGTTTCATGTCTTTCTCATATTGTGACACCCAAACCAGCCCCCAGCACTGGAGGTGAGGCTGCCCCAGCTCAGAGCAGAGCAGGACAATCCCCTCCCCTGCCTGCCTGGCCATGCTGTGCCTGATGCCCTCAGGACAGGGTTGGCCCTCCTGGCTGCCAGGGCACTGCTGACCCATGTTCAACTTGCCAGGACCCCTGGGTCCCCTTCCATGGCACTGCTTTCCAGTATCTCATTTCCAGTCTGTCCGTACATCCAGGGTTGCCCCATCCCATATGAAGGATCTGGCACTTTCTCTTGTTGAACTTTGTATGGTTGATGATTGCCCAGACTCCTGATTTGTCAGGGTCTCTCTGCAGAGTCTCCGTGCCCTCGAGGGAGTCAACACCTCCTCCCAGTTTTTCATTTTCTAGGAACTTGCTCAGTATTGCTTCCAGTCCTGCACCCAAGTAATTTATGAAGATGTTGAAGAGCACCGGGCTGAGGATTCCCTGTGGAACCCCACCAGTGACAGGTCCCCAGTCTGATGTCACCCCACTCACTGTAACCCTTTGTGCCCCACCCATGACCCAGCTGCTCACCCATCCCATGAGGTGTTTATCCAGCTGTGGGCTGCACATTTTGTCCAGAAGGATCCTGTGAGAGACAGTATCGGAAGATTTACTGAAATCTTTTTTGATCATATAAATTGGTTTCTCTTTATCACCAGGATGTGTTACCTTATCATAAAAGGAACTATGGTTTGATAAGCAGGACTTTCCCCTCATGAAGCCATGAAGCTGGCTGTGATAAGTGATAATATTGTCTTTCAGGTGTTTTTCAGTAACTCCCAGAATAATCTTCTTCATAATTTTAGCAAGCACTGAAGTGAGTAGAAGTCACAGACACATAGATAAGTCCAAAATGACAAAACTGACCACACTCCCTGTAATGCAATATATGTGTTAATATAAAATTCTCTTCTATGGTACTACTAATTAAGAACTGAAACTGTTTGTGTTTATTTATGATATCTTGATTCATCTGTACTCATCTTCTGCTTCAGCTGAAATCTTACACCAGCAGATTTGTAGGTGAAACTTTACTGACTTCCTCCAAAGAAAAATCCTAGCTTTTGGTTTCAATTTCTTGTTCTATTCATTGCTGAGTTCTCAAAAAAATGACATTTTTATTTCCACAAAAGCAACAACAACAACAAACAAACAAAAAAAACCAAAACCAACCCTGTATACGGAAACATGAGATAGTGTTTAATAGTATATTTGCTGTTTGAGAAGGAATTGAAATGGATTATCAGCAGTGGTCTATGGAGACTAATCTATGGCAAATAAACTTTGCATCTCAAAATGGCTGCATTGTAATAATGACAATTTTTTCTTTTAGGAAAGTTCAAGGAAAGGGCCTCAATTCTGCATAAGATTGCCAAAAAAAAGTGCCAGGTGGAAGACAGTGAAAGGCAGAATGGAGCTGCTAATCATGGTGAGTGCAGCATTACAGATTTATCACCTGTTCCTGAGAGTCTCTTTCACTGTTTTATTTTGTCTGAAAATTGTTAATTATTACTTTCTCCTACATTATGTATGCTATTTTAGTAAAAATACTCTGATTCTCTGTACCAAAGAATATGAAATTTATGGATGGGACAGAAGTTGAATGCAAGAATAGAAAGCCAGTCAAGGCATATAGAAAGCCTTCTAGCAGGTTGAAAAGAAAAAGCAAAGCTGATTTTGGTTATGTGTTGAAGTGACAGAGAGGCAAAACTTCCTTGCAGTATATATGGGAAAATCTAATTAATTTACTGAAATGCTCTAGCAGAATATGTGTTTTATATGGTACCACCTTCATCACAAAAAGCATCACCTTCATATTTAAGATTTGATTTGTCTGTATACTACTTGCTGGGAGTCATTGAGGCCCATCTATGCTAATTGTGCAAAATTAACTTACTAGAGTTTGCCATTAAGGCAAGAATTTTAATTTTAGTTCCAAAGTTCCTATGCTAGAGGAGAATCTGTTACATGACCCGTGTTCTGTACTTTACCTCATCATATTATCTGCATTAGAAAACCAGATACAAATGTGTCCAATAAAATCTGAATCATTTTATTACTTGACACTTTTTCTGACCTTGTGTTATGTTTACATAGTATTTGCTTCCAAAATCAGGCAGTTGGTTGGGAGGGTCTGTTAATAAACCATAATGCTGACAGTGGGACTAACAGACAACACACATATACTGAAATAATTACAGATAGTCTGGCACTCTGCTGTGGCTGTGATCTCAGATTTTTAATTTAGAAGAATCTCAGGATAGCAGTAATGTAACTAGACAGCTGTATTTACTTCTATGCACAAGAGCATACCATAAGGCACGTTGAACTTGAGTAAGGCATTTCATATTGCTATTCCCCATTACTTTGTATTGTCCAAGGGATTTCGGGCCATTGACACATTTATGTACTATATACTTACAGAGGCAATTACCGCTTAGAGAATTCCAAGATAGTCAAAGTAAGAATAAATTTTAATAAATTTGGCATCAGAAACCAAAGGCCTAACTTTATCCCTTTAACTCCTGTGGAAGTTTAGCACAAAGACTACAGGATTCTGGTTTAAAGATCATCCTCTATTATTAGATATTATTACACCATATGTTTACTCTTTCCCATATTTTTGCATGGAAGACAGCAGGATTGCAGCTTGGAAGCAACTTTACTAATTGCAGGGGTTAGTGTGTTATGAAACTTCCATTGCTGGATGTATCCCCTCACCTGTAAATGCAGCATGATGCATTCTATAATGTCAGAGGTGAATGCTGCATGTCACTTTTTACCTGAAGTATTAGGCTCAGTGCATTTAGCATAAACAAAGAGCACTGAATATTGAAATGAACTTAAATATTTCTCAAAATGCTAGCTCACTGCTTATAAGATTTCTACTGAAAATGTGTACTAGGCAAATTTTCTCTCTCTTTCAACACAGATGTTGGCTCAACTTTAGTATTTGATAATTTGCTCAGACTGAATATATGACAGCTGTTTCAGTAGTATATTTGTAATTTAATATTCTGATGTGTTGTTTTCCCTCTTTTATCTATGGTTGATGCCACAGAAAAAGGTGCAAAAGTGGAAGTTGCAGTAACACCACCAAGTGATTCAGGACCAGTGCAGAATGGAATCGCCCATAATGTTGAAGAGGTTAATGACTTTTTTATTCTTCTTTTTATTCTTGTGTCAGCAAATATATTGCATGTTTGATTGTGCTTTTCACTGAAAGTAAACATCTTAATAGAAAGAAGCTGACAGTATGAACTGTCTACATAATATTTCGTTTTCATTTACTACTGAACCCAGTGTACAGTTTGCCATATGTAAAAGACCTTGCCTTCTGTTCCTGCCCTTTAGTGTAAAGTAAGGTAGGAGTCTGGAATCTATTATTTTGGGAAATATATTTTTCCTTTACAGATAAGATGTTTGCAGCCATAAATATAGCTAATAGAAATTGCTTGTCACATTGCACAAAACCTGTTTTTTTAAGAGAACCTGTCATGATGTGCATCATGAAATAGCCAAAATTAGTTATGAAAGAGGACCTGTACACAAACTTCTGCATTCTGCCTTCTGTTATCTTGTTTCATAAGATTTTTTTCCCACTGAGTATGTTCAGTGAAAACAATGAAGAAAAAACAATCTTAAGCAATCACATATCACAGCGATGTCCACATTGCTGTTAATTTACATTGTAATAAAACATTTCCTAGGGTTGTTCAGAAATCTGCAAGGTCAAGGAGCTTTACAATTTGAGATAATAGTTTCCGTTTCAAGCCACTGCAAGGGAAGAAGGGAAAATTATTGCAAGAGTACATTACTCAGCAATGGCATTTCCTTTCATCTCCCTTTGGACAGTTTAAATTTGCAGTGATGCAGGCTTTGGAACTTTTATGTTAATTTCAGCAAGTATTAGGACACTCTGAACAATTATTCTTATGTATTAGATGTGGGATACATTATTTATCTTTATCCGAATGGTACAATAGAGCAAAGCAGGGCGGTTTGTAGCTGGTGGAGGAATGAGTCTGCAGATTTAGCTCCATCAATCTGAATGAAAGGATTTCAAGTATCTGCTGTCAAAATAAAAACTAGCCGTCTCCTAACAGCATTTTGAGATGGTCCAAGCTGGATTCTTCCCCAGTGGCCTTTCCAATTTTGTCTTCTTCCAGTGGTGAGCTGGCAGCTTTCTTAGGCTGCTTGAGTTATTGCTGAAACCTATTTTGTAATTTAAAAGTACATGCTGGAATTTTTAAGAAGTTGTAATAATAATAGTCTACTCATCCATAGAACAAGTAAATAGACTTCCATAATACTTAGGACCCCACTTCACTGTCAGGGCCTCTTCCAGCTCTGTAGTGTACCAGAGCCTCTCCTTAATGCATTGCCTGGCTTTTTGCATATAGCTTCCTCAAACACCTTTCCCAATTCTAGCATCACTCTGAAGCTAACACTCCACTGGGTGGTTCAGTTTCCTTCTGCTCTGTATATTGACTTAATGGACACTCATAAGATTACTTTCAATTTATAGAAGACAATAAAATTTGCAGGCAACAACAGAAGACCACTCACAGCATTTCTGTGACCCTTTCCATTGATGAATATTAAAACTTGAAGACAGGAGCTTGGCCATTGCCCTCCTAAGCCTTCTTTTTAGCTTTTCCAAACTTGACCTAGAAATGGCCTTAAATTTTTGATCTTTTTGTAAGTGTTCTCCATTGTATGTTGATGCCATTTGCTCCTGTTTCTAAGTAGAATTCAATTAAGTAGCTTGAAATTTTGGTGATTTTTCATTACTCTAATGCAAAAGGAACTGCTGTAGTGTCAGAATTTGGAAAGATAGTACAAAATTGCTTCTCTCTGGTTTTCAACTTGTATAGTCTAAGGATAAGACTTTGTGATCTGTAAGTGCTGCTTAAAAAAAAATCCCTTTAAAAAACTGTCAGTGCCTCCATGTTGTGATACTGGTAAAACTAGACACACTGTCAGTCTGGGCTGACAAAGCTTCAAGTATGCCTTTGGGGGAAAAAATGTTGTCCTGAAAACTGCAGGATGTGAAATGGATCTGGTCACTTAGTAGGTCATAGTAAAGCATGTTTGCCATGGTGACACAGAACACCTGCATAGGCATCTAATTCTTTCTCCTCCATTGTCAAGTTCCACTATGGTCTTCCTGCTTTTCCCTCTTGCAAAACAGGCATATTTGTGGGTTATTTCTTGCTTTTTACTGATGCAGATTGTAGTGTCTGGGTTTGAATCCCTAGACACAAGCATTTTAGAATATCAATGCCTATATTGGAGTTAGAATTGCCTGAAAAAAGTACATTAAATATTCTATGTTTTTCTAGTAAAAACAGAATATGCACATAAGTCCATTTTACTTATAAATCTCCTATTATTTTAAACTTACAATGTTGAGGAAAAGACCCTTGTGAAAAGATGGTCTCAGGCTAAGACTGCAAGCAAAGGAAAAAAACACCAGCTTTCATGTTGTATTTTAATTTTCATATACTTGTAAAATAATTTTTTTTCAAGCATAATACTCCTAATTGCCATGATTTAGTTTTCCATACACCTCTCCTGGTTTCTTTAGGGGCTTTTTAGGAACCTATTGATATTTTTCCCATATTCTGTTTCTTTCCTCCTTTCCTTTTTTTTCAAGAATGAAGGAAAGGCTTACACAGAGCTGAAACACCACACAAGACAGATGCCAGGACACTGTCAAGTTAATGACTTCTGCAAGGTGTCATGGCTAGGTGGATTTCACCAATTTATTAGGGTGGTTTTTTTTGTTTTGTTTTTAATTTCTTCATTTCTCTCTTGCTTTTTTGCTCTTCTGTCTTGCTTTTCCCTTTTTCCTAGGACTTTAACTCCATTTTTCTTACTCCACTGCCCGCCAAGGAAATTCAGCTGTTCTCTTTCTAGCTCAAGCCCTTGAGCAACGAGAAAAACTCTCTTAATGCTGCTTGCAGAAATGCAAAAAGGTTGTCCAGAAAATGTACCCAGCAACCCAGTCATTTGTGCCAGATAGTGAGACTCTTATCACCCCATTTAACTATAAGCAGCAGCCAATATCCTACTCTTTGATAAAAATGGGATCATCAGCTAAGGACAGACGGCTGTGGTCTCTTTCCTATTTCTTAGCCAGCACAGGAGGGAACAATACCTCCTCCCACCATACCATCTGTAAGAGATTACTGCTTTATTTGAAGTCAGAAATTGCCTTCATTTCTGCTGGATATTGCATCTTCCTTGGGGATTTTGTTCTACTTAGAGCATTCTGTCTCTTAACCTTTAGCAGGTTGCCACAGAGGAGAAGGCTCTGTTATATAACACTTCGTAGAGTGGTACCAAGCATGCATAAGGAAGTGAAAGAAGACTAAAAGGACACTTACTAGCTCATTAAATGTTTTATAAAGTGCCCTTCAGAATGTGATCCTTCTGAGAAGTCCAGTTCCACCCCCGGCCACCTTCTTAACTAGCATTTGGAAGTTGTTTTAACCTGTGGCTTACCTAAAAATAGTTTCCAATCTGACGATAACACCTTTCCCTCCCGCCCACACACACACGCACACATGCACGCACACACACACACACATACACACGTACACATGCGCACAGTTTTCCCTGTTTCCCTGGAAACCCCGCTGGAAAGTAGTTACATGCCAGCCGTGACTGACACAACTTTTCCATGAAAATATAGGGCAATTTTTGTGTCATAGGAGAACGGTGCAAAGGCTTCATTGCTTGCATTGGATTTAATCCGCTTACCTGAGCAACAGTCTGGCAAAGCATGTTTTGCCTTCCCCACTGAAGAGCGGCAGCACCATTTCAGGATAGAGCACTGATTGGGACATATCTCCCCTGCCCTGGAATACTCATTGCGTTCACGTCAAATTTATGGTGAGAATGTGAGTAGCATTGCATTCTCTGTCTCAGGTATTAATGTGAGCTAGGTTAAACATTACTGTTTCATAGAGAGAGAAGGTAGAGAAGATTAGAGCAGCCTTTGCTGTAACCCTGTGATATATTCCAGCATCCCTGGTATTTGTTTGATTCATAATAAAAAAAATTATTTTCCAAAGCCCAAATACTTTTTCAGTTGCCACATTTGGTCTAAAGTAAATGTCTGCCTCCTGTTTGCTCATTGTAACTTAAAGAGAAGGTGCTGCTATCAAAAGGGGTTGATCTTTATTTTCACAGTGCTACTCAGTTGCCTACTCCACATTTTTTGCTGCTGTATACCAGTTTGACTTACTTGAAAATTTGGACTGTGAAAAATAGCATGAAGACAAAGTCTTATTCTTTAGAAGTATCTCCATGATACCATAGCTATTATTTCTCCTGGTGAGCTGGCTACAGTTTTGTGTGTTACATACTGAGAATTTCTTCTGAAATTCCCCAAAGAGTGCTGGCAATAACGTAGCATAAAAACTAGCATATAAGTATTGGGAGCTGTGATTTTACTTATTTCTGCAAGTGCCCAAGAGGACACAAGCAGCAATAAGAGAACCTGAACCAAACACCTACCTGACCTTACTCCTTCCTGCAGGGTCCACTCAAGAGGTAGCTCTTTTTGGTGGGTTGATGGTGCAGCAAGGATTAGCACAAATCAGCTGTCCTAAGAAGAGTATCCACATATACAGAATGCATTCTGAAAGCTAGTGGATTTAATATTACTGCCTGCCTGAATTTTACTCAAGAATTTGTGAGGAAAGATGTTGCTTTCTTAGTCACCCATAGAAATTGCTCTTATACTAGCTTAGTGTCTGGTTTTGCTTTTTTTCAACCTTGTTTATTTTTTTTTTAATTGACATGTAGAAGAAGATTAATCAGTGATGTGGCTTACAGATAAGAAGCAGAAGGCAGAAACTTGAGGCTGTTCATAGAGTATTGCCTATACTCTCTGCCTTTCTGGTGAAATAGATTAATGTGACATGTGCCCTTCTAAAGAAAAAAATAAACCTCAATTTTGAAAATCTCTGTATACCTCTGGGACAGAGAGCATTTGAGATCACAATCACATCAGTTTTTCTTGACTTACTCATTGTGAAAATATGGGTTGTACAGAGCTCATTTCCAGAAAAAACCTCACAAACAAGCAAACAAACAAACAAAAACTCACCCCAAAACAAGAGAAGTCTGAGAAGCCTTTTGCAGCAAAGAAAGGAATTGCCTCTTTATAGGTGGTGCAATATCCATACTGCAGCATAAGCAAATGGAACTGCATGTAATTCCTGTCTTAAGTTTCCTTTCTTCTGGAGCCCTCACGCTAATTCTTTATTGATTAATCGTATCAGCAGTCAGAATGCACAAGAAATGTACAAGCATGAGAATTTATACCTTAGCTCTTCATCTTAGGTGGATTAAGAGTAATCTTCAGAATATGGTATTTATAGTTCATATGTTATAGCTGTTATACAAAATGAGTAGTTGGTGAACAGTGGCAGATTCAGTATTTCTGGTAAGTTTGAGGTGGTTCTTTGTAGTTGTTTTCCATTTTCTCCTAATGTGTGGGAAAGAAAGTGTAAAATTCTGTTTAATGTTGTGCCAGAAAAGCAACTATTTTTCCAAATGTGATATGACTGTAAGCCTCTATGGAGACTGTGATTTTGTGATGTTTGCTAGAAAGAGTGACTACCTTATGACTTTGGCAGATGGAGTTTGCTATAAGTTGTTGTTTATAAACAAAACAATTGTGGATGAAATGTCATCATATGTTTGTATTGTTTACATAATGTGAACACACTGTAATTTCCTCTGTTTGGAAAAATTTTACTGGGAAAATTGGATAGGTTTAGATTAGATACTGGAACAGGTTGCCCAGAGAAGTTGTGAATGCCCCAGCTGAAGCTGTGGAAGTGTTCAAGACCAGGCTGGGTGGGGCTTTGAGCAATCTGGCCTAATGGAAGATGTCTCTGTCCGTGGCAGGGGGGCTGGAACTAGGTGATCTTTAAGGTCCCTTCTAACCCAAACCACCCTATGTTTCTAAAATGGTCCTGAGCAGACCAGTAAGTGCTTTCTTCCCCAGGATTACAGATAAATATTTGATAGATGTTCTTGCATAAAGGACTGTGAAATATGGAACATCCATAGTTTTTGTACCCTTTTAATTGTTTGTAATGATTTAAATAAAAGAAGAGCTGAAGTAGCAAGAATATATATTTTGCATGTATGTAGATTGGTTTAAAAGAGTATTTGTTACAGATGTATGAAAGACAACACCAAGCAGAATAACACTTCTAATCTCATTTCTTAAGATGCAAAGAGGGCATTTTCCTAATAGAGGACTCATTTCCTCACCGTCATTAATAATAATAATAATAATAATAACAACAATAAAGTATATGCCAGGGTACCACAATTATTCCATTTAGGCACTAGTATACTTTTGATATTTCAGCACTGCAGGTGTCTCTGTAACAAAAAGACTGTCTCAAACATCAGCAAGAGCAAATGAGGGTCCTATGCATAAAGAGTAAAAACAATTATGACAGAATTAGTAAGGATTTCATAGAAACACAGTAATGACTATATGTGAAGATCTGATGCAACTACACCTAAATCTTTGATGACTAGTTAAGGAATGAGGTGCACAAGTATGTCATTCTGTGTTCTTCCAGTTGCAGGACATGATGCAGGAAGAAACAGGAAGACTCAGAAGGTCAATAACTTGCTCCAAGACTGGTGTCACCAGCAGAATTTTAGGGGTTTTTATCATGGCTAGGCTTAAACAAGTCTGGGCCTGCTGATGACAGACAGGGTACACCTGTCTGTCAGGGGCAGGGGATCAGAGTTAGCAGGGCTTATTGAAAGAGCCTTAAACTAGATTTGAAAGAAGAAAGGGATGAAACCAGGCATGCTAGAGATAAGCCTAGGAGTGGCACATGAGTGTTTGAAGAGCAGTGTGCTAGTGTGGTCCTTCAGTCTGCTCCATCGTGTGCTGAGTACACCAAAGCACATTTGAAACGTCCCTGTACTGATTCACATAGCACCTTCACCATCTCAGTGGAGGTGGTAGATCAAGATCCATATACACCTACAAAGACCTAAGCATCACCAACCCATCAGAAACAGCAGAAGCACGTGAGAACTGTCACATAGTAATTAAGGCTCCTTCCCACCCAATAGATGACAGGACTGATAGCCCACGTAAAGTGCATCTACACCAATGCATGCAGCATGCACAACAAACAGGAGGGACTGGAAGCCATTGAGCAGATGGAAAACTATGATGTAATTGTAGTAGTATAAACGTGGTGGGATTACTTACACAATTGGAGTGATGCAATAGATGGCTATAAACTCTTCAGAAGGGATAAGGCAAAGAAAGGGAGGTGGTGTGGTAGCCCTGTATGCTATCGAGTGTTTGACTTTCTAGTGGTTGATGATGGTGTTAAAAAGGTTGAGTATTTATGGGTAAGACCAACAAAATCAATATCCTGGTGGGAGTCTAGTATAGACCATCCAACCAGTGCAAAGAGGAAGACAAAAATGTACTAAAAAGCAGATGGAGGAAGTCTTACAATTGCTGGACCTCTTTCTTCTGGGACACTTCAACATACCAGATGTCCGCTGGAAATACAACACAGCAGAAAGGAAACAGCCCAGGGGGCTTCTGAGCTGTTTGGAACATTCCTTGATACTTTTGTCACTGTGGGTGAGGAAGCCAGCCAGAGAAGGTGCCTAGCTGGACCTGCTGCTTGTGAACAGGCTATTAGTGGGACATGTGGTGGTCAGGGGCCGTCTTGGGCACAGAGACCAGGAAAGGAGAGCTTCTTTCTATTCTCAGGGCTGTAAGGAGGGCAGTCAGCAGAACTGCCAGGACTGCCTGGGACTTCCAGGGGGCAGACTTTGGCCTGTTTAGAGGACTGGTTGATAGCGTTCCTTGGGATGTGGTCCCAAAGGGACAAGGGAGTGCAGGAAGGCTGAACATTGTTTGAGAAAACAATCTTAAAGGTGCAGGAGCAGGCTCTCCTTGTGTGCTGAAAGAAGAGCTGTCTGGGAAGAAGATTGGCCTGGCTGAACAGAGCTTAGGCTGAACTCAGGAGGAAAAGGAGAGTTTATGGCCTTTGGAAGAAGGGACAGGCAGCTGAGGAGGACTGCAAGGATATTGTGAGGTTACGCAGGGAGAAAATTAGATGGGCCAAAGCCCATCTACAGCTTAATTTGGCTTCTGCAGTTAATGAAAAGTATTTCTAGAAATGAAAGGTGTTCTGGAAAGACATTAGCAACAGAAAGAGGGTTAAGGACCACCTCCATCCTTTCTTTGATACAAGGGATAAGGGAAAAGCAGAGGTATGGAATGCCTTTTTTGCCTTATTCTTTAACAGCAAGATTAGCTGTCGTCAGCATTAATCAGACCCCTGGGCTGGAAGACAAGGATGGGGAGCAGAGTGAAGCCCCCATAATCAAAGGGGAAATGGTCAGTGACTTGCTATACTGCTTAACTGCTTAACACACACAAATCTCTGAGGCTGCATGGGGTCCTCTCAAGAGTACTGAGGGTGCTGATGGAAGTGCTCACAAGCCACTTTCCATCATTTACCAGCAGTCCTGACTCAGGAGCTGCCAGTTGACTGGAGTTGGCAGTGTGATGTCCCACTACAGAAGAGTGGGAAGGAGTTCTAGGGAACTAAAGGCCTGTCAGTCTGACTTTAATGCCAGGGATGGTCATGGAGCAGATCACCCTGAGTGCCATCACACAGCACGTGCAAGACATCAAGGGAATCACGCTCCACCAGCCTGGGTTTGTCAAATGCAGGTCTGGCTTGACCCACCTGATCTCCTTCTATGAGAAATTGACTCATGTAGTAAATGTAGGAAAGGCTGTGGATGTTGTCTACCTGGACCTTAGTAAAGCATTTGACATCATTTCCCTCATCATTGCTCTGGAGATACTGGCTTTCCATGGTGTGGATGGGTGGACTGGGTTTGGATGGTTCACTGGGATGGCAGGGCTCAAAGGGTGGTGGTGAATGGAGGTAAATTCAGCTGTCAGTCACTGGTGGTGTTCTCCAGGGCTCTGTACTGGGGCCAGTCGTGCTTAATGTCTTTATTGATAATTTGGATGAGGGGATCAAGTACACCCTGTCGTTTTGCAGATGACACAAGTTGGGTTGGAGTGTTGATCTTCTGGAAGGTAGGAAGGCTCTGCAGACAGCTGGACAGGCTGGATCCATCAGCTGAGGCCAGTGGCATGAGGTTCAGTAAGGCCAAATGCTGTGGCCTGCCCTTGGGTCACAGCAACCCCATGCAACAATGCTGCAGGCTGGGAAGAGTGGATGAAAAACTTAATGGTGGGAAAGGACCTGGGGGTCGTTTAGTCTAGATGTCCAGAGTGTCCATGATTATTCTATGATGCTGTGATTCTGTGCTGGCCAACAGCAACTAAACGCGAGCCAGCTCTGTGGCCAGGTGGCTAAGAGGTCCAGTGGCATCCTGGCTTGTATTAGCAATAGTGTGGCCAGCAGGACCAGGGCAGTGATCTTCCCACTGTACCCCTGGCACTGGTAAGGCCATATCTCAAATCCTGTGTTCTCTTCTGGGCCCCTCACTACAAGAAAGACATTGCATTGCTGGAGTGTGTCCAAGAAAGACAGTGGAGCTGGTGATGGGTCAGGAGCACAAGTCCTTTGGGAAGCAGCTAAGGGAGGTGGGTTTTTCAGCCTGGAGAAAATGAAGCTCAATGAAGACCTTATTTCTCTCTATAACTGTGTGAAAGGAGGCTATAGCTGACATAGGGGTCAGCCTCTTGTCCCAGGTAGCAAGTGACGGAACAAGAGGAAATGGCCTCAAGATGTGTCAGAGAAGGTTAGATCTGATATTACGAATATTGCTTCATGGAAAGGGTTATCAAGCATCAGATCAATTATCAAGCATAAAAGTGATTGTGTCACCATTCATGGAAGTATTTAGAATATATGTAGGTGAGAATATGTGTAAGTATGGTGCCTGGGGACATGATTTAGTGATGGAGCTGGCAGTGTTAGGTTTTTGGTTGGACTTGATCTAAAGTGTCTTTTCTAGCCTAAATATTGCTATGAGTCTATGAGTTTGTGGAAGATGAAAAAATATGCCATATTCCAATACTTAGTCGCTGAATGCCCATGTCTGACCATTGCAAGGTACTGGTGTAAACTGGCTTTTGTTTTGACTTAAGGCAGCAGTTTCTCTCTAATGGTTTATCATCAGAATTCATCATATCAAGGACTTTCCCATGTGTCCAGTCCAGTATCATTGAAGTTAATTAGCTACAGCCATAGCAGGGAATGAGTTTTAGAGTGGAGGTGGGTAGGTGGTAGCACTTCAGCTGCCCTAAAGAAATTGAGATCTTT
Source organism: Irena cyanogastra (assembly GCA_013397155.1). Lineage (NCBI taxonomy): Eukaryota > Metazoa > Chordata > Aves > Passeriformes > Irenidae > Irena > Irena cyanogastra. The sequence goes on from VWZV01015469.1 coordinate 186,860, forward strand.
GCACAGTGGTGGCAGGTGTGTCATAAAGTGAGCAGAACATCCTTCACTTCTGTTAGAGCATTTGGAGGTCAAGGCAGATACCAGAAGGTATCTAAAAACGGTACCATCATATATGTTTAGGCAATTGAATTCCTGGGTATATATCATGTTACAATTATATTTCGTCTTAGCGTTGCAGAATATAATCATACTGAACATTGCAAGTACAGAGTTTTCGTCATACAGACTGAAATAAAACTAAATTTTCAGGATTAGTTTCTACAAACTGTGATAGTGCATATTCAGTATGTATGTGGCTGGAGCCGCAGACAGTGCATGCAATCTCTGCCATAAATCTGTGCTGAGTCATTTTCTGTCACCGCTGCTCAGTCCACAGCACGACACTCACATTTGTGTGGTTTTAGAGCTGCCAAAATTATTTCCTATTCTTTTCTTCAACATCAGTGGATAATTTAGTATTGCTTTGAAATTCATGGGAGCTAGATCTGCAAATACTTTGAACTTCATTACTTCCACTGATTTTTGGAAGGCCAGCCTTGAAAATCAGATGCCAAATCAAATTTGCCGAATCAAATTTACCAGTTAGGAAGAGAATATCTATTCTGCAACATCTGTAATGTATCTTGGAGTTAAACTAGCAAGAAAAAGTGTTTTGCCTGCACTGTGAGCTTGTGTTTGGCCTTATATTTTAGGGATAGCTGTCTTGGGGAAAGGGATGGTGTAGGACAACTGGAAGGTAAAAAGGTCTTGAACAGATAGATCAAGGTTTCATTGCCAGATGTCTCCTGGCAATCTCCAAAAGCAATTCTTTGTGGTTCTTTGCTACAGCCACTCATGTTGCCTCTGTGCTCATGCACACCCAGAGGTGTTTGACAGAGACATGAGAATAGAACAAGGCCCAGTGTTGAGCTACAGTTTGTGCTGGTACAGTATTGCATGGACCAACATAGGCATTACTGTCTAGGTGTTTTTAAGACTCGTGTGCAAACTCAGACTAATGTAAAGTTCTGTTGTGATTAAATGTAATTGTTAATCATGGCTAATCTCTAAAGATGGCGATTCAGGAAGTACTTTGCCACTAAGTGCTGTTTATGCAGCAGTCACTTAGAAAGCTTTATTCCAGCTGAGTTGTCTGATTGAATTATACAGATGCCATTCAGAAAGAGTTACCTAGGCAACCCTTCAACTGGTCTTTTTGTGCTCAAATTTTATCTCAGTCATCATGTTTCAAAGCTGAGCCTGTGTCTCAGGTTGATTTTCCCACCCCAAAAGCATCTACCAGAATGGAAAATGAATGGGTTTGGGTTTGGGAAGTAGCCTCACAAACTTCTCCTCCCAGTTCCTCTGCGCAGTTCCTCTGAAGTCAGGCTTCAGTAGATTTCCAGCAATGAAGCATAGTATGTCCATTTCAGTGAAGAGCTGAAAGCTAAAGGCAAAATCTAGCCTCCTAAGCTGCTCAGGAGTCTCTGAAGTTCTGTGTTGAGTGTTACAAATTGTGCTTATACATTTTTAAATTTTTGAAAATTATTATAACCTTTATGACCTGGTCACTTTACTGTTGTCATACAGTGGTGCAACTTGGGAGTTTCACAAAGTATAGAGGTTAGCAAAATATTGTCCTCTGTTAACATCAACACACAACTCCAAAGTAGCTGTGACTTATCAGTGTGTCAAGAGGTAAAGAGGAATTTGCTTCCAGTCCACTGAGGTCAAGTGATACCTTCATAGTGAAAGATCCCAAGCTAAGAGCTGAGCTTGCTTCTGAGCTTGGTACTGATCAGTTCAGGTAGTTGAACAATCCAGAAGTTCATAATAGTGGAATAATCAAGACTAGTTTTTCAAAATTAGCAGTGAATAGAATGTTATTAACGATATCAACATATGGTGACATTTCGTCAATAACTCTTTTGCTTAGAAAAGAACAACTGGTGTTAAAATGAAAATGATTTCTTCAAATAGCATTGTCATAAGGTTTATGTAAGCAATCTTAATACAGGACAATAACTGAAAAGAAACCAATTATAAATCTATAGGAGGATTAACATGCATATCGTGGAGATATCTCAATTATTATCTTTTTTTCAAAAATAAAACCCAAGAACACTACCTGAAGAAGTCATCATATATCACTCACATTGTCAAACAGTTTTCACTGAGTGCTCTTTTTCAGACTTTTTCAGCTTTCATTGAGCTCTCTAGAAATCTTTCCACAGTTTTAACAGCATTTGCATTACACACATCTGTGTGAAAGTATTGTTCATACAATATGAACATTTTTTCAGTGGCCTGATTCTGCAATTTGTGTGCAGTTCTGGGGACATCACCCACCCATGTTAACAATTTAAAAGTTATTTTAATACATGTGTGCAAAAGGCTGAGTCATGCCCACTATACTTGCTCCATTTTGTTAGCAGAAGCAGTCTAAGGAAAGAGAAGTATGTGGCAGCCAAGTGTTTGCTGTCATAGGAGAGGGTTCCTATTCACCTACTGTATAATAGGGATGACTAGTGGGCAGCTTACACATCAGTGGAGACTGGGGACCAATGTGGAAATCAGTGACACAAATAGGAGAGGAATGTCTTCAGTTTTAGCACCAAGTTGTTAGGAACACTGCTGTATTGTGACTGGTCTGGACACAAGAGTCTTCAGGTAGAGACAAGGAGAAGCTCTTTCCTCATGTGGAAAACCCAGCAACAATATTGGGGGCCAGAGAAGCTGGGCCATCTCTGTCCTTTTTGGTTTCACAGTTTGAATGGGCAGAGACCTGAGCAGCCCAGTCTGACTCCAGTAGCTTAGCACTAGAGCTCCACAGGTGCTTGAATTACCCTATCTCCCTGTGGAGAAGACAATACATACCAATATATTTATGCATATATATTTGATAGTAAGGTGTCAAGTTACTCACAAAAGCTTAAGAAGTTAGGCACATGTACACATCTATGTGCACACATAAAGATGCGTGTGTGCGCATGCACAGGCACATCTGGGCACACGTTCTCTCTCTCTTGTCTGTGTGGCCAGGCTTGATGCAGCCCAGAGAAGTCTTAACCCTCGACTAGAGTAGCCCACATCCCGAGGGAGAGCCATGGGAACACTTGTCAGACACCCTGTGCATCCCAAGGGATCAGCCACATTGTCAACAAATGGACATCCTCAGGCAGCCTGTGCTGTAGGGATACAGTCCGGCCAAAGACTTTTTTGGTATGTCCTAGCTAAACGTTGTTAGGAGGTGTGGTGTTAATGCAATGTTTTCAGATGCCATAGTTCTCCCTGAAACACAAGGCTGTCCTTGAGCTCCTTTTGAAAGAATCCCTAACTTCATTCATCCACTTTGATAATCTGCTCACTGGAGCTTCTCTTACAGAGTGAAGAGGATGAGGAGGAACAGCCTCTCAGCCTGGCCTGGCCTGAAACCCCACGCAAGCAGGTCACCTATCTTCTTGTGTTACCCATTGTTTTTCCACTGTGGGCTACCCTGCCAGACGTCAGAAAACCTGTAAGTAACTGTTTTTGTAAGTCAGTGTGTTCTGCACAAAAGGGTGGCTCTCTAGTTAAATGCCATAAAAGAACTAAAGCTATTAGGTTTTTCTAATTGTTTCTTCTTTGAAGAAGAGGTCACAACATTAGTATTCAAATCTTCAAATGGCAAATGGGTGTTTATGAGCAACTGGTTGGTAATAGCTCTATAAAGATTATAATTTGTATTCACATATACTTTATGATATAAAGACAATGGTCTGAAAAACTCGTTGGGCCCTTCACATTTATATTTCTGAATCTCTGCTGAACGCACAAGTGCTGAGTATCTGTCTATCTGCAGTGCCCTAAAGGGTGTGACTGAAAGGCTTTTAGACTGTCTAAATTTTTTTCTGTAGGTCAAACATGATGAGATGCATTTCTCTTAAATTTATGTTCTATTAGCCCTTTTTCTTCAATGCATAATCTTGTAGTTTTCATACTTGGATGAGATCTGTGAGTCCTTTCATGTATAAAATACTTGCTAGTTTTGTCCTAAACGCAGCTTGAAGTAATGTAAGACTGACAAGTTACCAAGGCTTACCACTTTTATACTTACTTATACAAATAGACCTGACTGGGAAAGCTCATGGAAAGTAAGAGAGAGAGCATCAAGACCTGAAAAAAAAAAAAATAGTGGTGTTTTAATCTCTTTTCCTTTCTGGATCAAAACGAGTTTAAAACTGCTGCAAGAGAGGCATGCACAGCATGTAAGTTTATAAATCAACACCCTGAATTCTTCTTTCCTCCTCACACACAGTGAAAAACCTTCCCATCCCACACATTGAAAAACTGCAATTCAGTGCAAGAAAGAAGCTAAAATAAGATCTCTGATTTGTTTTTAGAGATCTTAAAAGGTCCCAAAGGCTATAAAGTGACGTTTTCCCTTCTTTCCCTTCTGACACTTTTCCCCTTCCCATTTTCTAAGCTTTCTTTTTCTTAAAGATTCCAGAAAACTCTGGAGAAAAATCACTTTTGTTACATAACAAAAAAATCGCGTTTGTTACATAGCATACAAAACATACTACATGAATTTCAAGATTGGTTATTTCTGAATTTGTGCCCTCCTTTCGTCATTCAAAACCATCCTTGTAATTTTTTTTATAATATGATCTAAAATGAACGAGAAATATTTATGGGCATCATTTTGAATTTTGAAAATCTGAAGCTAATATAGGTAGACCAGTAACTTTATCCAGTATTCTGTACTGTACAAAAGAGAACATTTTTTAAATAATAGTTTTGAAAGTGAATATCTTGACAAGTTGCCTGCAACTATGTGATGCATGTGATTATTAATGCTGCTAGTACCATTCACAACAGAACTCCATGCTGACATCCAGCAGCTAGAACACCCTGCCATACCACAAAAGATAAACTTGGATGTATATTCCAGATAGGCAAGTGGAAAACAGAGTTTTAAAACTCCATTCACTGAAAGGAGTAGTTTATACAGAAAAAAATAAAAAGTAGTTTGTAATTACATGTAGATTAACAGAAGAGGTAATGGGCTGTATCAGTATGACAAGCTGTTTACTTTGAAAATTGCTGTCAAAAAATGAACCAGATGGTTGCATAAACTGTCTAACATTTTAAGTATGCTTCATTAATGTATCTTCAAAATATTCTCATTTATTTCTGTGTGCCATCCCCGCTAATCCCTTCCTCACAAAAATGATGCCTGCTATCACAGCTCAGCATGTGCATCAGAAAACAATTTTCAATGAAATCTGTGGGATAAAAGTTAAAGCAAACCTAAAATAATACTCAACTAGGCCTTTTAGATAGGTCTGCCATCAGGGGCTCGATTTGCAAGAGTGGTAATTTTAGTCAGAAACCCAACTTCTGCATCAGGATGCTCAGATTAGCATATGCATATATAAAGTGAATGCTTGTGTGCTATATACTGATACATATATCACACCACTTGTGTGGTAAATACCGAAAACCATATGGAGCCTTTGGCATCCCATGTGGGTGCCCACTTTTCACTAAGTTCTTATTTCTATCTAGGGTCTTTTTTCTAGTGTATATTTAATCTCCACACAAAGGATTTCCTTGTATGGTTTCCCTGTATTTTTTTGTACTATTCTGAGATACGTTTAGTTCCATGAAACCCAGAAACTCTAGAAAAATTATTTTGTAGACAGGGTCTCTGGTTCTAAAGTTAGCAAAATCCTGCTCCCTTACTATGCTCTGGTGCACACATATGCAGATTTTTATATACTTAAAGTGGATTATGCATTAGTTCAGCTAACTGTCAGCTGATTGACTAGCTGAGATGTTTTAATGTGTTTAGTGCCTTAATAACAGCTGCTCACATTAAGCCAGTATATATTAAAATCCTTACTATAACATCAATAATGTTGTTGGCATATCCCAGAGGTAGGTGTGCCCCTAGGGAATTTTTTCCCCAAGTTTTTGCTCAGGTGTTTTGAACAATAATGGGTATTTTTCCTGTACTAATGGCTTGTTTCCCCAGTGGCTCTGTAAAGGTCACATATGTAACTGCCCACCTCCTAGGGTAACAGATATTGAAGGACTGAAAGGAAAATTATGTGACTAAGCTGCCCCAGTAGGTCAGGAGCAGATATTGAGCACCACTTCTTTTATTATCACCTTACTGCACTGTCCATCCCTTTGCATTACAGGCCAGAAAAATGGCTCTTGGGGCTCCAGTCCTGCTGTCACTGGAGCCATATGGGGGGAGCTCCTTCCATCTCTGCAAATTCCCCTTACAAACAAAGAGCTACAACTTCCATGAACTCTTGTTGCCATACAGAGATGCACTGTTACCAAGGGGACAAGGACAACATGTTCCTGTACAGATCCAGTTAGAAGAGCAGGTTCTGAGTAATCAGAGTTAAGCACTGTTAAGTGTGAAAGAAAGATCAGATTTTGCAATGCAGATACATTTATGAACGAGACAAACATGTGAGTCATTGAGGTTAAAGATGTTGGTAATAATGCTGACTAAAATTAAAAGAGTTACCTTCTAAATTATTCAGCACACACTACCTTCCAGGATCAAGTTCTTAGAAGAAAAACCTTCATACCTGGATTATTTTTGCTACTTATAGTCCTGTTTTTCAGACAGTGGCATTACATAAATATATAGGAATGTGTCAAGAAAAATGTTCTTAAGGTTTCTGATATAAAGGAACAGTACCAATCCATCTAAACTACAGTGAAACTACAAAACCCTTCTGCTTTTGTTAAAGGAAAATAGCATATGAACTGAATGAACCATGGCTTCTCTCATTTATCCGTTACTAGAGCCACAAAAGAGCCAATTGCTAATGAACTCTGCACTCTGTCTTTACAAGGCAACCACCACAACAACTACTGAAAAAGATGGAGAGAAATATTGCTGTCTGCTGTCTCTGACTAATTCTTCTAGGAAAATGCTTAGAATTGGCAGCTCTCTGTATTTCAGAGAGCTAGGGAGTAGAAATTATGTAAATCTCAAAAAAATGCTGAAACTAGTTACAAAACAAGCATGATTATTATTGTTACAGTCTGGAATAAAATCCAGCATACAAAAAAGAATCAGGTTATGGCTTTTTCAAATTTTCATCTATATGCATATTGTATAGCAGCATCTGTGGAGTCCGTTTTTGATTTCATCTCCTGTAAAATGTACAGGCTTTAAATTTTGCCCTTTCTGAATTTAAATATTCCCCATTTTAAAATAAGTAATTTAAGTGTTAAGCCCATTAAAGTATCTTGGACTGCTGCTTATCAGTTAATTTTAGTGGGAGAGGATTAGCTAAGACAGGCGAGGAGTACACATGCTGCAAAGTTACTGACTCGTAATTCTTAGCCATCCAAATTCCATGGGTGTCTGACTCAGATAGGCAGTGTCTCCTTGTTTTGCAAGAGCCATTTGATGTATATAATAGCACCAGCAGAGAGCTATTACTGACTAGTATGGCTCTGGTTGCATTAGTCTTGCTGAAGCCAGTGTATGCTGAAATCTTGAGTATTGTGCAGAGATCATTCAAATTGCATTGCTGCAAGGTGCTCTATGCAGATTTTGTGACCAGTTCCAGGAAGTTTATTGCTTCATTGTCTCATTAACCATATGTCTTGCCAAAAGATTGGAGCTTTTATAAGGACAATGAAAAATGTTGAAAGTTGGAAAAGTTGACTGCTAGGAATGGTGAAAAAAAAGTGCTAGCTGCTTAGTTTTAAAAGAGGAAATTGCTATTTAGATTCATTTATTTCTACCGGTCTTAATTCTGCTCCCACTTGAGTCAGATGGTTATAACAGCCATCAATATGCTTCTTTCAAATTGTGTTCCTTGTGTCTTCTGTCCCTCAATGCATATAGAATTTTGATTTTAAACTTAAAATTCCATCTGAGCTGGTTTTAAATATCATAAGCTCATTATCATGTTTTCTGGTTTGATAGAAATTTAGAACTCTCTTTTGAAAAAGTAACTCTGTAATGGGTTGAGAAACAATTAAGAAATAGATCAGCCAAAGTACCCTGAGTAGTTCCAGAAAGAGTGCTTGTGACAGTAGTGGAATTTACATGAAAAGGATGTTTCTAGGTGCCGTGGTGGTTATTTAAGGGTGATCCATTTAAAACACCTATTGGACCACTTTTATTCCAACAGATGTTCAGTTATTTATATTATGAGGGAGTTTAGAATCACAGATTCATAAAGTGGTTTGGGTTGGATGGGCACCTTAGAGATCATCTAGTTCCAACCCCCATGGCGTGGGCAGGGACACCTTTCACTAGGCCAGGTTGCTCAGAGCCCAGTACAACCTTGCCTTGAACACTGCCAGGGATGGGGCACCCACAACTTCTCTGGGCAGCCTGTTCCAGTGTCTAACCATCCTCATACTAAAGACTTCTTCCTAATGTCCAATCTGAACCTTCTTTCTTTCTTTCTTTCTACTTTCCTAGTCCTCTTGTTCACTACATGCTCTTGTAAAAAGTCTCTCTCCATCTTTCTTAGAGGCCCCTTTCAGGTACCTGAGGGCTGCAATTAGGTCACCCCAGAGCCTTCTCTTCTTAGGATGAACAATCCCAATTCTCTCAGCGTTTCCTCACAGAAGAGGTGTTCCATCCCACTAGTAATGTTGTTAAATCTGTACCATTTTTAATTTGTGTTCCTGTGTATATTCAGTTGTGAAATTGTATAGGTTGTGTTAGTCAACATGTTCAGTTTTCAGGAGGACATTTAGCATTATGCAAAGTACACACAGGGAGTGAGTAAGTGCAGTGTGGCACAGCTGGCAGCTGCACCTGCTGCTGAAGCAGATACAGACCTTCTATTTGTCCCATGCTGTAGATGAGTGTGCACAATTGCCATTGATGACTTTATCCTTTTTACATCAGTTAATGTCCTGAGCTCATTCCAGTTACATCAGCAGAAAGTCTGCAGAGTCTCATTGAGCTACAGACCAGCCTCATTGTTTTCTAGTTCAGCTGGCAAAACACAGTGACATTCCTGCTTGACCAGCTGTATTGGCCAGCCCAATACGCTGATCATCTCTTGGTCTACAGCCACCCTGTGGTTCAGTGCTGATCAGTTCCTAAATGCGAAGCGGTTTCATACAAACGCCTGTTGAGTTTGTTATATAAGAAAAGCTGACAGTGCAGCTCTGTAAACTCCCTAAAAAAAGAAGTGTCTATTATGGCTTGAATAATCTGAGTCAGAACAAATGGTATTTTCTCTCTGAAAGTCACACCGAGGGAAAGCCCTGCAATGCCATATACTCCCACAACACCTAGGAATGATCCACAATCTTAATGAGCCTCCTGGTGCAGCAGGGTCATGACCTGCAATGAAAGGGGGCACAAAAATTCTGGAGTGGAAGTGGATTTAGTGAGGACCAAATGGAAAGCAGTACTGCAGGGCTGAGCAGCATCTGAAAGAGACATTAGAGTGGTATAACTTACTTCCACAAGCAGTCCTACTACTTATTCATGCAAATTTGTAGGACTCTGCTAGACATGTGTCAGAAATCATCTGGGATAAGATCTGCATTCAGAAGGTCAATGACCATAAAGAAAGACTGGTAGAATTCATTCACAGGACAAATTTAATTTTAAGTACTATTTGATTTAGTGTTTGCCTGGTGCAGTACTGCAGTTTTGTTTCCTTCCTTGAGTAGTTAACTTGACCTCTTTCTGTTGCGTAGATTCAGTTAGTCTATAGGAAATACGGAAAATGCAAAAACCAACAGAACAGAAACCAAAATAAATCATTAATCTGAATAAAACTCATTTGTTGGCTGCAAGAACACTGTTCAAAATCTGACACTAGTGAGGGAGACAGTGAAAATGAAAATTAGGTTACTTTGGTCTTACACAGAGTTTTTAATTCATTGAAGGGCCTGACAGTATGTTTGCATGTTTTTATAACATTATAACATTAAATTTGTCTACAAAATGAGACATGGAAAATATGTGCTTAACATATCTTCTATTGAGAAAGCAAATAGTTTTCACAAGCAGAGTAAATGCCGTAATAAATTTTAAGTGTACATATTTTTAGTTCTGCCATATGGCAATCTTTTTTATACTGGCTGTGAAATTTGTTGCAAAAAGTTACTAATGGAGGAAGGAAAGATATGGGCACCTGTTGAAGCACATTGAAAATATTCATTCTGAAGAAAAATGAAATTATTAATAAATTTAGAAGTCAAACCACTATTGAGCTAAACACATATGCAAACTGCATCGTAACAAGTTATGATAAAAACGACAATCCAGAACTTGCCATTCATCATAAAAGTTCTCAGGAAATCTTATTTTATGACTGAAGCAATTGGAAGAATGAGGCATAGGTATGTATATACCAATGTCAGGGTGATTGTTTCTTACCTTTCTTGATAGGTATTTTGATCGTCTGATGATCAGTTGCTTAGAACAGGCTATCAGAAAAACTGAGAAGCCACTCTCATACTAAGAAGCAATTAAGAGTATGGCATGTCACTCTTCAATACAGGTTTTCACTTTATCTCCTTTTTTTCTGTTTCAGACATCAAGAAAATTTTTTCCTATCACGTTTTTTGGCTCTATCAGCTGGATTGCCTTCTTTTCTTACTTGATGGTCTGGTGGGCACACCAGGTAAGGAGGTGATTCTGGTACAAAATAAAAGGCCTGCATTATGTTTTGAACTGTAAAAGATCATTTCTAATCCAAGTCCATCTATCTCATGCTGGGTGCTGCTTTATTTTGGGAGCTGTAACCATGGATGAAGTAAATCAGTACTCACTAAATGGAAAGTAGTTCAGAGGGCTGTGGTTGGCCTGACCACAGGACTTGATCATTCTTGTAACATCAGAACCATCAGCAACTGCCTGTCAATACCTTATGCTTCTATTTGAAAGTCTTATCTTTCTCCTGATACATAGAGAAATCCGTGAAAACTAGTATTTCTCTGATCTTGCCTGGTGTTCTTCAAGCTAGTGTGAAAGTCCGGGACAGGTGAAAACATTTCTTCACTGCAGGACGCTTTTTCTGGTTTTATTTAAACCCTTCTAGGTTGGAGAGACCATTGGTATTACTGAAGAAATCATGGGATTGACTATTCTAGCTGCTGGCACATCCATTCCTGACCTTATTACCAGTGTTATTGTAGCACGCAAAGGTCTGGGGGACATGGCTGTATCCAGTTCTGTTGGAAGCAACATATTTGACATCACAGTGGGGTAAGTTCTACACCAAGAAAAGCGTGTCTATTTTACACAAGTCTTTTGTTCTTAGCACTTTGCTGTGGTATTGCCCACAAGCAGCAATCTTCAAAAAGGAGACTGATGTAAATATGCAGCGAATGTTACTGTGGCAAGTGCTCTGAAGTTTATGGATATCTGCATGAAGAAATGTCACAAATTTGTTGCCTAATCCTTGCTTTGGTATGTTACAGAGAGGCTTAGGCAAGTGAATTGCACTTTAAAATTGTGCAAGGGCATTGTTCCATAAAGGAATTTCAAAGCTTTTTATACTTTTGTGAGGTTGCTGTTTGCTTTCTGCTACAACTCATTGTGCTTATACTAGAGCTTTCTTTATAAATGATGATCAGGAACAATTCATTGCCTCTGCAGTATTCAACATGTTTGCTGTAATAACAACAGAAAGTCATTGTCTTGTGTAACTTGTTTGGGCTGCTGTTGACATGTGATTAATTTTTTTTCTATACCTGACAAGTCCCAAATTACAAACCAATTCTCTGTTAACAAAAATGATGCTTCTTATAGCTCTGGCAATGTGAAGCTACATGAGATCGTGTAGAACTTTTCTATTTACACTTCACTGCTTCATGGCAGCTCTAGGGTAATGATTTGTGGTATAATGTTGTAATTCAAATTCTTTTTTGATCTTTTGAGACTAAGGTAGATGAGGTTCAGAAATAGTGTAATCTATGCCTCAGTGTTTCAAAAATGTGCAGGAAATACAGATAAATTCTGTCTTTGTTCCCATATTCCCATCTTCAACACAGGATGGAGGTACTGAGAATCATGTCCATACTTTCAATTTCTCCATCTTTGGTTGTTTCTTGCTATCACACATAAACAGAAGAATGGGTCTAGTCATAGTTACAGTGCCAGACAGCCTGGTTGTAGAAGAGATCCTGGTTTTCTCAGATGAAAGTATACCAGCAACTGCACAAAGGTACAAAAAAGGATCCTGAAGTTAGAATGTATAGTAAATATTTTTTTTACTTTATCTGTTAGCTAATGGCAGTACTTTAGACATAGCAGGAAAACGTGGCCAATTTCCTATTAATCCAGAAGCATTAAGTCTTTGAAATATCTATATGCAGCAGACCTGTAAAATATATGAAAACCATGTCCTCCAACTTGGAGTACAGAGGATGCACTGGAAAATTATTTCTCTTTTGCAGTGCTTTCTTACTTTTTAAAAAATGTTTCCCAATTGAAATGGTTTTGTCTTGCACCAGTCTGCTACATTACAACAGAAATGGCACAGTTGAGCTATAGACTGGTGTAGTTAGTACTGCAGCTGTAATAAATTATTCTCTCCTGAGCTGCTTATTCAAAGTTTTAATGTTGTGAGCTTCTGACAACTCACTTCATGCTTTCTAAGCCTGCTAAGCTCCAATCAGTGTCTTAAATATTTATTTCAGCTTGACATCTTGCAGAGGGATATTGTCTCCTTCTGTGGCGTGAGAGATGAGAAATGCAATGACAGCAAGCACAGAAATAGAAGTTAAGCTGAAGTTCAGTTGAAGTTCACAGTATAACAGAGGTTTATACAGTAAATGTGGACAAAGATGTTTAAGGGTGAAATTTTGCGGGCAGTGCCTTGCAAAGTGCTGGTTCCTCATGGCAAGGCTATGTTTCTTTGCAACCCACCCTCCTGTCAGGCAGGCTTTTGGAAAGAGTGAAAATAACTCCTACAGATGGTGTGAAATCTAGAAACAAATGAAAGGGGTTTTCCTCTTCACAGACAGGATGCCAGGTGATTTGCCAGCCAAGGGAAATATAATTCACCAGTATAATTGGTGGAAGAGTGGGTGGCAAAAATCCCATGTGTTCTCCCCGAGAATCATGAGAAAGCTTACATTTTATATTTATGCAATTATTAGAAGAGTTTAAACTCTTCCTGCCTCACTTTATGCAGGAAGCCTTTGATTGTGTTTTGAATTGTCACCAGAAATTGCCTAGTGCTCCCTTCTGGACTTCTGCAATGTTTTAAATTAATTTTTCTGTTTCTTAACAGCCTTCCTCTTCCATGGCTCCTGTATGCTGTGGTTAACGGCTTTGCCCCGGTGACAGTCAGCAGCAATGGTCTGTTCTGTGCGATTGTCCTCCTCTTCATCATGCTGCTCTTTGTCATCCTCTCCATTGCTTCCTGCAAGTGGAGGATGAATAAAATCCTGGGTTTCCTCATGTTCGGGCTTTATTTTGTGTTCCTGATTGTCAGTGTCCTTCTGGAGGACAAAGTGATCCAGTGTCCTGTCTCCATCTAGTGGAAAGCACTGTTTCTCGACAAAAGAAAAAAAAAAGAAAAAACAAAACATATATATTTATTAAAGAAAAGATACGTATGTCAAAACAAAATTTAAAAAAAAAACCCACAGTGGAAAATTTCGGTGGGAATAACCCATGGATCTATAAATTTCCTCTTCCTCAGTTTTAAAAGAGTGAAAGAACGAAAAGGATTCAAAGGGTTGGTCTCAGAGCTGAAGAACGGCTGCTGCTGGACAGTGCAGTTACAGCCGAGTCCGGGCGCACCGAGGGTTTCCCTGCTGCAGAACATCCTCGCTGCTCGGTGCTGGACACGCTCCGCGCGCGCGGCAACAGTGAAAGTGACTGCTTCTCCTCTGCCTACGGTACCTACCGCAGACTTCTCGTTCTCTGTAGCAGTATACACAGACACACAGTGTGCTCACAGAGCTCTCCTCTTCCAAGGGGAATGCTAACAATAACTTTGTGGAGGCACCACCCCCCACACACCCTGGTACAGGATTTTTCCGATAACCTGCTGAAACTCTTGGGTGGAAAGCATGCACCAAGTGATGAGTCACAAACAGGGAAGGGCTTATATGTCTCTTCATGTAAGTGGATTTATATGATGTGATTTCAGCAAAGCCAGGGAATTCACCAGTATTTTGATCATCTGCATCACAGGTCCGTAAAGGCGATCAGCAGGATGTTAACGGTGGTTTTTTACATCTTGCAAAACTCTTCAGGTTCCAGAAACTCTGTCTCTGGTGCTGAAGGAGCCATGATGCCTGACCATTTTGAAACTGGTGCAGATTTTCATTGCATTCTCATGCAAAGATCAGAATGGGGATAATCTTTCTTCTCTAATAGCAACGCAGCATGCAGTGACATCATACAGCTATGTGAACACACCATTTTTTCTAATGCAGCAATATCAACAGTACCAATGGCTTTCAGATGCTGTTATGATTATGAGTTTGCCTTTTCATGCCAGAATAAAAAGGCTAATTTGCTTATGCATAGTATTTCATACAGAAATTAGAAGTAGTTATAAAGTGGCAGCCTGATTGCTAAGTGAATATATACTTTATAGACTTTCACTATTACTTGGAGTGTAAGGACCTTCACAGCTACATATAGGTATTGCTGGAAGAGATCTCCAGCTGTTGTGTAAAGCTGGGGCAGTTCACATTTGCTGTTATAAGTCTTGAAACTAGGTAGGAGAAACACAATTTAAATACAGTGGAGCTGCAGGAAACTTACATGAAAATTCTTCAGTATTGCTGGAAGTGTACATGTCTAAAGAAACTCAGGAAGGAGTGAAAATGCAACATCCTTTTTCTGAGATACTGAGAGAAGGCGAAGGTCCAAACCTAGAGCAGAAAAAAGAACAAGAAGGGAGAAAGCAACTAACTTTCCTTAGTTTGGCTGATTTTTTTTTAAAAATGAGAGGACTGGAATGAATGTTAAGAAATTATTTCAGATAATCACCATTTGTTTGTTCAAGTCTTTTGTGCAATTAAGAGTTCATGAAGTTTCAGTGCATTTCTGTGACCTGTTTCAGCATTGTTTTATGTGTGTATTGTGCTCACAATGGCAATGCCATTCTCACATCTGTGTAACAGACGTCTCAGCACATTTTGTCTTGTCTGTTTTTCTCTGCTCCACACTGTTTGTTTCTCACTCATCCCCTTTGTCCTTTACTGTTTTCCTGTTATATGTGTTTGTATGTAAGTGTATGATTAGAAAGTAAGGACTTGACAGAAAACAATGGTAGAGAAAACAGTACAAAATTCATATTAGGAATATTAATATTATGTGATATCATGAAGAAAAAAGTGAGATGTTAATGAAATAAAGGAAGGATACTAGGAGGTGCAATGTCTGCTACTCGTATATTATCGTAAGTCCTAGCTACATGCAGAATCAGTATTTGTTCTTAACCATACAACAAGCAACATCTCTTACTTCTTAATGCTTTTTAGAGTGAGCTCCTCACATGGAGAGCAAAAACTTGTCTTTGTATTCAGGATCCTTCACTGGTGCAGAATCCTTACCCGTCTTAACGATAGTGCTGCCCGTCCCTAACATTTGTTCCTACGGCTGTACGCGAGGGAAGGGTGGGTGTATAGGCATAACTGTGGTGCCCTCTACTGACAGAACAGCAACCTAAAGCAAACTTATAACCCAAATTCTGACCTCAACTTAAACGTGTGTCCCAAAATACAGAGCTGACTCCACAGTACAGTCTATTCCAGAGGAGTCACCAGAGGAGTGTTTTTGTTTCTGATGACAGTGCTCAAAACAGGCAATCCTTTCCCAAGTAAGCAGAATCAGACATAGGAGTGATCTAAAGGAAGGGCTGCGTATGCGGGCGCTTACAAAATACTGCAATGCCCAGATTTACTGATCTGACATTTCAAATCAAGCAACCAGACCAGAGTCTGATCTCTGTTTAGTACACTACATTTTATTTTTTTTAAACTTCATACCATCATGGTGTAACAACTCCCACTCTGGAAAAGGAAAACTCCTACCTGACCTTCAGAGATCTAAGAGCACTCTGGTGCACTCAGGGCGTCAGCAGCAGAGACTGCTGCCCCACTGAGGGCAGGTAGGGAGTAGAGAGTAACTGACATCAACAGCTTATAGGAAGGCCTTTATGTATACCATTAAGGGCTGGTATCCTGTAATGACATTTCTTTACTGTCTTAAAATGTGTCGTTTCTTTCCCATGTCTGTTTGTCCCTATCACATATTTATCTAAGAAGGTATTAAAAATAACTTTTTCTCCTGCAGAATAAGACACCTCATGGCTCCCACTGCCCTGTATCTTTTAGGCAGATCATTTTTCAAATGGCTGAATAATTGTGCCAGTGGTAGCTCAGATCCAGAGGTAATTGGACAGATTTCAATTGTGTGCTGCTTTCTGTGAAGGCTGTCTGTGAACGATGTTTATATTTGCCAAAGCACCTTTCTACTGCTGGCGTAAACTGTTTGTGGATACTTGGATGCTGATGTGCTCTTTGATTACAAGACAACAGCTCTGCTGGCTAGTAGAGAAAAGGAGGAGTGGGATGGAAGGAGAAGTATAGTCCCTTATCCTGTGCAGAAGGAATTCAATCTTAAACTGGAATGCTGAGAGAACAGTCAAAAGCTGCTCCAACCCAGTGACGGCATGGCAGCGAGTTGTCCAGGCTCAATGATGCCAGAAACACACACACTTGTTGCAATATTCCTATTTTACAATTTCAGCAAATTTCCCAGCATAAAGTGTTTCTCTTTGTTCATAATTATTTCAGTGTGGGATCATGAACTCTTCTCAACATTGCACACCTAGAAGCCAAAGTTCAGCTTCTATTTTCTTCAGCCAAAGTTCTGAATGACTTCACTAGGGATCTTGTCCTTCATGCTGCCCAAATGCTATAGCGAGCTGGTTGGTGTTGAAGCCTCTTCCACCTGCCTGTATGCCTGTGCTCTCTTACTCAATTGATACTGCTGACTGCCTAGTCCTTATGAAGTATAAATGAATAATTAATAGAAAAATTGGCATTATGATAAAGATCCTGTTCTAGCTTAGCACTTTCAGGACACCAGCTTGGCAATATTGAAGTAAGATAAGAATGCAATTTCAGACTAAATAACCAACTCTCTGTGGCACCATCATCTCTGAATGGAATTAATGTTGAACACAATTTTTGGAAGGGATTTCTGGTAGCATTTGAATAGAATCATGGTTCAGATTGTAGCCAGTTTTAAAGGTTTTCTGCAGTAACCTCATTGGAATTAAATATGAGAATGGGCCCCATTGGTGCAAAATACCATTGAAGTTCTACAACTATTCTCTGTTTTCCCTCTGCATAAGCCACCCTGGTCACAACTTGGCAAAAGCTATAAAAGTGTGATTAAAAGTGTGGTGTGAAGACTCTCTCCTTAAGAACTACAAGTAGACATGGAAAAATCTTTCAGCAAAGCTCTATGTATTTGAAATTAACTGTTTTACTGAAAGCTAGTGCTTTCTTATAGTGCAGACAGGCTCTCGTGTCTGTATGCTTCTGCTTATGTATCCAGTTGATGTGGCTGACTGCATAAACTTCATGAAGCATAAAGCACAGTGGGTGACAAGCAAGTTTATCTAGGTGTCATTTGTTTGTAATGGCAATGAACCTACCATATAATTTCCACATATGCTACTCTGAAGTAGTTTATGGCCACTGTCACTCATGGTACTGTTGTGTGGATATGAAGGTCCACAAAGTGGTAAGTTAAACATGTAGTTATTCCAAGTACAGTGAAAAAATAGATGATTAGAAATATTATTAATGTTCGGGTGTTTTTTAAGGGATTATTTCTCTGGTTGTCTTTTACTTCATTATATATTTTGCAAAAAAGGGGATATTCAATGTTTTTTAATTATTATTCTTTCAGCAGTAATTCCTTAAAATAGCATCATGTGGTCCATATAACTTATGTTCTGAGTCAAGTATGAGTCTGTATCAGATGGTTTTCTTTATTTATAACAAGGAAATAATCCCTTCTCTAAGAAATGTCCCAATGAAATACAGAAGAATTCTGCCATTAACCTGGACAAGATAGAGACTTTTATCTTAGGTTTCCGTATTTCATAAATGCAGTTACATAACAAACCTAATTGTCCTGGGACCTATGTACAAAGAGATAAATTACATTCACTCGTATTCTTGGAAACAATTTTACCTCTTGTAAATAACAATGGAACAACTAACTGAGAAAAAGGCATGGTTTGAGCAGGTGATTATTTCTTTTTCTGCTATTCCTGGAAAGTTAGATTGAAGAATTTGCACCTGCAAAAATACTTGCAGAAATGAATTTGAGATTATCAAATGGGATAGTTTGCACCCAACAATGTGGAGAAGAATCCTGCTCCAGTCCTCCAACAGCAATGGGTTTCAGTCCTGGTTGATGTTAACATTATCCTTCTTGGGTCTGTTGCCATCAGTTACAGGAATATCGGTTTGAGATATCTGTCATTTCCATTGGAACTGGGGAAAGTCACCTCCAAACTGAAGTTCTGCAGTTCAGTGCACCCATCAAACACAGCTCATAGCGCTGCAGTTCAGACAGGCCATCCTGTAGGTCTGCAGTGTCCCAGGACCTGTCTGCCTGGATGGGTGCAGATAGTCCGAGCCTTCCCCTGCCTGTGCTCCTGCCTGACCGCATGCAAGCCGTGTCTTCTCCAGGAGTGATGTCGTCACGTTAGCATGGCACTGAGCCCATGCTCCAGCCAGCTAGACACAGGTCAGCCCCAGCCTAGAAGCCATGTAATCCCTTGGAGTGTGGGTAGACCAGACACATAATTGGCCATATCCTTCCTACATGAGCCATAAGTGAAACAGCCCAGGACAAGACTAATTCAAGATTGGTAAATGAACTGTACATTCATGTAGATTTATTGTAAATTCTCCACTCATAAAACACAAACCAAATCCCAACAATGAAATTTGTACACATTTTTAAAGATCGTGCACTTTACTATTTTATTTTTGTTTTTATTTTATGTCACATAGTTGTCTTAACGCAAAAAGAAGCCATAAAAAAAACCCAGAAGACTAGTATGGGGTTTCTAAGTAAGGGGATCATTAATTTTAAAGTAAAGAATCAATTCCATGTCTCTGTTTAAGGTATAATGTCAAATACTGACAAATAAATGTACAGTAAAGCAGGATCTGGTTTTGCCTTAGTGATGCTGTGAGTAAGTCAGGGGAGTTTGCTCCTCATACCCTTGAGTTTTCCTGTGGGGCTGTACAAAATGCTGCACACTACCTTTGCAGTAGGGACTCAATCCTGCTACCCTTGTTCACCCCAGGAGAAGGAATAAAATGCTTGCAGAGTCAGGCCCAATGAAGCAATTAAATCATTCTGCCAGTCGGATGTTTTCTCCCATTGAGATCACAGTAAAGGAGGCTCCTTATGTTTTAGTAAGTTTATAAGAGATGAGTTACTTCTGTCAGTTTTTCAAAAAGTTTTCAGGGTCAGGTTATCCAATAGAAATCAATCATTTACTTTAATCCCTTATCAAAATTAGGTAATGCCAAAGGATTTCACTTGGTTTTGTGTTCATTTCCATTATCAAGATCTCTGTTGCAGTTTTAATTTTGCAATCCTGACTCTGGGGAGTTGACTTACATGAATTAAAATTATTTCTGTCACTTAAGATGGCAAGATCAGGACATGGTATTGTGATGTGAAAACAGTAGTGTGTTATAACTGACAATCAGAGGCTATTTTTGTAATAAAGTGTTTCTAGCATGTTTGTTTCACTTTGTAGTTTTCATACTCATCATCCATCATTTTCAGTCTATTGTGAGAAAAATCTGAAGTCCCTCATCTTTACTCATTTCAAACTTTAAAAGTAAAAATACATTGCCATGTATTTTTTTATTTTGCAAGTCCAGGCAACCCCCTGAAAATTCCAGTTTTTCTCATGTGTTTAAGTGTATGGATCATTATTCACTAGATGATACTCTTGTATCTCTGAATCAGTATATTCTCTGTGAATATAAGTTTGTATATAGTATGAAAGTTAACCTTTATTTGTACATAGGCTCTTGGAAATAATCCCTTCTATCAAGGTCTTACTTCACTATCTACAGAATGTTTCACTGTGGTGTGTACACTTTCTCACCTATCATATTAATACAGAGTTCTTCATAAAAATCACAATGTAACTGAGTTGTCTAAGTGTGAATAACAATAACAACAATAAATACTAATAAAAAGAGTGAAGAGTGTGTCAATTTTCTCAGTATCTTTTGTCTTAATGGTCTTGGGTTTGCTGTTACTCTGAAAATGGTATTTTAACAACCTTCTCCATGTTGAGTGATGATCAGCAGTGCTGCTTGTCATTAGCGGTGTTCAAGCTGCACTGCTTGCTTCTTGCCATGTCCCACTGCTACCTTCTGTGCATACACAGAGTAAGGAAATTGCCTGTCTTTCAGTGAGCTTAAAATTTTGTTAGACAAGGATTTTTCATCTGCAGCCCAATGTGAATCCAAACTACCTGGAGCTGTGTATGTCTGGAGCCCTGTCATTCAGGATCAAGTTCCCTTACATTTCTTTACTGATACATTTGATCACCAGATGTTTTGAATGCCATTCTTTACTTTGACACCTTGTTTAATCTCCAGGCTGCACAGTCTGTTGCCAGCTAGGCTTTTTCTTTTTTTTTCTTTTTTTAATCTGTCCTTGGGTGAATGATCTATTTAAATAAAAGAATGATCTTCAATAAATTACAGTAAAAGAAAGTCAATAATACTAAAATTTTCCCATAGTCAACCAAACTTTCCATCTTCACAAGTTACAAAACAGTGCATGTGGACATTATTACTTAATATTTCTCTCATAGTAGCCCCAAGAAGTCATCTTCCCTAATGAATTAAGGTGGTTTTTGTGAGGTATCATGCCAACACTGAACGTGTGAGCTCAGGAGTGAGGTTTTTCATTCATCTTTAAACTTACTAGAGCCTTAAAATTTTAGATTGGAAACAAAAGAAATTTGCAGATAGCTTAGGAGTTGAGAATGGTGGTTGTCCTGAGACATTCATGCCTGCCAGACAACAAAAAACAACAAGGTCAAACACATCCTACAAAAACTAAAGTTGGTGTAGGCTCCAACTCAGAGACATACATGTGAGATGTTTCAAAATTTAGGTTGGAGATAGAGAGTTTGTAAAAAGACATTTAGTCTTTATCTGAGAAGTGAACATGCATACAGAGGTGTTCATAGCTTTGCTCTATGGGTGTGAGTTTTCCTACCCTACTGCTTGCTAACATTTGATCCCTTCCTCAACTGCACTGAATTTTGTAAATGGATGATTTTAAATCCTTCAGTACCACAGCAGGCCTTGATGGTATATGACTGGGTTGAGCAGGGAGAAAAGAAAAACATGTTATATATCCACCACAATCCTGCCTGGGGGAATGAAGGCAATTTGTCTTACTATAGCAAGTACTTCACTGCCTTACCTGTAGTGCTGAAAAAAACATTTATTATTACTTTTTCCCTTTACAAGTAGTCACATTTGGAGTGTTAATTGACAAGGAGAAAAGCAATGTGCATGTTAAAACTGAGTTCAAACTTCTGAAAGACTTTAGAATTTCCCTTTAAAATGAAGTATTCCTTTTCTGTCAACAGATATCTTAGAGAAATAAATATTTGTGCCAGAAACTTGCAAAGAGTACAGAAAGCTAGACTACAGATTTTAGCCGTGAAGAGATGTTTTTTCATCCCTTCATCTCTTATTTATGCAAATTTTCACATCACGGTTTGAACAACATATATATTTTGTGGAGAAGGGGTCAGTTTTTGGCAGGATGATGAAGTACTAGCAATTAGATGTAAATCTACAGTATTTCTTCTGAGGCATCAAACCCAAACTGAACCATTTCTTGTTAGCTAAATATGAGGATAATTAGAGAAGTAACTAGCATCCTGTAAGTTTAAAGTGCTCCAAATAGGATGCTTGAACAACAGCTTTACAATGAACGTAACTTCAAATGAAAAGGTGTCCCACAAACCTTTGGGTTGCTTGCAAACACGTTTTGCCTGTCCACTAGCAATGATGAGGAAATACCAGCCCTCAGCTGCAACTCTCCACTAACTGCTGCTAAAAATGTGAAACTGCGTGTGCTGGTTCTGCTGTGTAGGAGGATTTCCTGCAGTGGGGCTGTGCCAGAGCGAGCAGCAGGTCTGGCTTGGGCTGGCTGGCTGAGGCAGCAGAGGCAGAGGAGGAGGTGGGTGGGAGAGTGTGTTTGTGGGGCTGTCTGGCATGGGGAAACACGCCACTTCATTGGACCTTGCATTTGACACTGTGATCCAGGAGAGAAGACTATGAGAAAAACTGACATAAAAATCAGTTACAATTTATGTCTAAAAGGACACGTAACAGATGGTTTTCCCTCCAGCCTCTCTGCAGCCCAGTTTAATTTTGCTGTAAAATGAAGGAATACAACCCTGAGTAACATCCTCTAGGGGACACTGTGTAAGCAGGGAGGTTAGACTCGATGAGCCCACCAGTGATGCCTTCCAACCTTAAAAATTCAGTGATTCTATGAATGGTTTAGTGAAAAAAATGCTCTCACTGCCCGCTCCTCACCCCCACTTATTTCCTATGCTTTGTTACTAGTATGAGGGAAAAGGGAAACTACTCCCAGAATTGTCAAATTCCCTGTGAAGATCTGGACCTGCTCTTGTCATGTACTGCCTGCTTGCCCACCTCCCTGCCTTGATACCATGCCATATTGCTGGTCAGAATTTGCTCTCACATCAGCGACCAATTCTTGCTGATTTGGTAACTGGATTTTCAAGAGTAAGAGATTGTAGTCTGATCCTCTGGAACTAGGACATACTGCTGGCCAAAAATATCTCTGAGGAGTTTCACTGACGTTCACAAAACACAAGACTATTGAAGAAAAATCAGTTTGAGCATTGGAAACGTTGGCTTGTTCCAGGCTAATGTGCTGTAGTATTCAGCATTTGTGCCTCAGTCACAAGTATCAGTAAACCCATTTCTGTTATATTATATTGAAAAATTTTTCTCTAAAATTCAGTTTACATTCCATTCAGAAGAACAACTTTCAGCAAAGCTTTTACCAGAAACTGACTGAAAACAGAAATTGCTAAAGGCTCATGATTGTTAATATGCAATTTTTCCAAAAAGAAATTTCCTGAACAGCTTTTCTCCACCACCTGTCCTGCTAAAAACCTATTTAAAACATATTAGAGTGTTGTCCCGAGAAGAGATGGGACAAGCATGGTGGAGCCAAATCTTCCCTGTCCTCAGGCCTGTTTTTACTGCCTTGGCTCCCTCTACCCTGCTATCCTCACTGTTCCTCACACTGCCCAGCATCCAAAAGAATTCCTGTCACAAATGGTGCCCCAGCAAGTGGAGGCAGGTGATGCTCAGAGTGAGAAGGTCTCAGGCCTTTTGATGCCTCATAAAGCTCAGGCAGCAGAAAGGACCCTCACCTACAAGTAAATCCACAGCCCTGGAATGAAACAGTCATGATACAGCTCAGGTTCTTTCTTTGAAGCTTGGTTTTATGTATTCCTGGGATTTTCACCTTTTCTCATCTTACCTAGTATCTCAGTAAGTCATTTGTATTTTTGTAACCTATCACACCCCTGAGAGAAGTGTGGGTTTTGCTTACAGAAGACAGCAGTGTAAGGTGCTAATACCCACATGGTATTAGCACATGTAAGGTGCTAATACCCTTCAGGTACATTGCCAGCACTGCCCTTCTCCAGAAAAGGCCAGTTAGTCCCAGCTGGCACCACAGCTGACACCACTTCTAGCTGTCTGTGGTATCATTTGGCAGCTAAACATAGAGTGGCAAGGTCAGTTCTGCAGGCATCACCAGGCACCGTGGGAGGAGCAGAGAGCAACTGGCAGAAGCAGGGCATACTCAGTTGTTTCACAGTGGGTTCGTGCAAAGTCTGGGTACCAACAGATGCTATGTACATGCACCCACTGCCCCACCTGCCCTGGTGAGCTCTACCATTCCTGCCCTACAGAAAGAAGTTTACTGGCATGAAGGTACTTTGGCATGTGTACCAACTTGTCTAGAGCTGCTAAAGTAACAGAGTCCAACATGCATGTCTTGTGAGTGGACACTTCTGGGAAAGGGCAAAAAAAAATCTCTTCATCACCAGGTCTGCCACAAAATAAGGAAGAGGTGGGCACAGTGATCTCCTAGAGAAACATTGATCTTGCTGAATGTCAGGGGAGATAGGTGGACTGAAACACAAACAGGTCATGTCCTCAGTTCATGGAAGGTGGCTTATCTGGATTAATAACTTGTGCTGGCATGGTTGCTGAAGCTTTCATTTTCTTGGAATTACCTTAATAGCAAAGTGTCTGGTAGCAGGTGTGCTTGTGGACATTTGCAGGCAATTATCTCTGCTGACAAGGAGATATAATAAAACCCTTAATGCAGGAAGAGAGCAAGGCACAGCCAGGCAAGGACATTAAGCAGGGCAGTACATCTCATCATGTCCTTGTTCCAAATATATATTTAGCATTGCAGCAGCTGTTCTCCAGTCAAAACCCCTGCTGGCCTTCATTGCAACAAAAGCATCCTCCTCTGGGCTGATTTCAATTCTGAATGTTAAAGAATAAGGGCAGTGATAGAGATCATAAAGAGTGCAGTAAATAGTTATTACATTTGCCAATATAGGGCACGTACCTAAACAAATCTCTAGGTTTCTCTAGGCTCCTGCAGCAGCCCAAGGTACAATAAAGAGCAGCTGGGTTGGATGGAACTTTGCCTTTTGTCGTGACCCATGCAGGGAATGTTTTCCCACTCAACATGGGCATGCACCCCGTGCACATGAGGTCAATTTCCTCAGCCCCACCATATGCCTCTGAAGAGCTGTGGACTGTATTTTCCTTCTAGACTGAGATTCAACAGATTTCCTTCTGTTCACTATTCTGTTCTTGTTGCCATGCCAAGTAAGGGAGTGAATCCCATCATTTCCTGGGGAAGGGATGGTGACGGTCTCTGCACTTCCAGGAGGGCTCTGGGTGAAAGCGCACATCTGCTCAACATTCCAAGCTATACAAACCCACTGTGCAACACGCAGCCTGCCAGCAGGCTGCAGGGAACAGCTTGTCCAGACTGGTTGCATCTGAAGGCCTTGCCAATTTTGATATGACCAATGAGTCAGCAGCAGAGTGAAAATTTGATGTCTTTGAGAAGCTTGTCAGGCTACACAGAGTTAGAAACTGTAAAGGAAGGAGGCTCAATGAACCTCTCTCTTTCTCCTGTGGGGGTGTCTGGTTTTAATCTCAGTTAATATGCAGCTAATTTGAAAGAAATAAAAACCAGGAAAGTCAAATTCATATAGGAAAAGTCATTTTTCCACTCTAAACTGTACTTCTTCCTCAATTTCTCATTTATTGGGGGCAGTCAGTCTGAGAAGATAACACCTTTCTTTGGCACTAGAAAAAGCAGTCTAACTACAACTACATGAAATCAAGTGAGTGTATTTAAACTGGCCTTTCTGTGGAATTCGGGGACACTATCAGAGCATGAATTTGTTGCTTGGAAGTTTGGCTTTGCATGCTAATGTGGAGGTATTCTCACCAAAACTGTGGGAAAAACAGAAACTCTCCAACAACATCTTTTCAGTGTTGGCAAATCAAGGCACTACTTTATTCTGGCCAAGATGTGCAATTGAAATCATTCCATGCTTCTTTACCAGACTTTTCACATACCTATACAGACAAAACCCAAAGAAATTCTCATACATTGCTCTTAAATTGCACGGTTCTTATTCAGTCTCCTATTGGTTATCGTTCCCTTCACCTCCGATGCTAATTTGGTCCTCATTCTTTGGTTCTCTTATCAGCCTTTTCCCAGACAAGGTGTCTCTGACTTCTCCAGGGGGTGATGTTTGGAGTTATGTTCATTAATGTTCATTTCTGTCTTGTGCATCTTCTGGCTACTGCCAATCCATAGATCTTAAGCTCTTCAGGTGTCTCCCTGTGAACAGTCTTTTGTAAAGAAACTTCAATTCCCCTGCCCCTAGGCAAAGGAGAACAAACCCTTGACTAAAGTTACAGTACAATTTTTTTTTTAAGTTGTATCATTTCCAATTGTGGAATAAGGTAATATTTTTAATACAAAATTGCAAAGAAAACCATTCCAGGCATCTCAGCTATTTAGAATATTGGAAATAATGCAAATGTATGTTTGTTTCCACCAGAATTACAAAAGAATTATTAAAAATATATCTAGCCTTTATTGAATTTAGTGTCCTTCACTTCAAGAGCACTTCACTTTAAGACTTGTCCTCATGTAACAATGTCCCTTTAATTTATCCCCTCCCCAGCCCCTGTCTCTCATGAACCAGAAGATGTTGTAGTTACAGGATGTCTGACAACTTGTTTCACATGCACTGCTGGAATATAGCTTATGCTGAAATTTTCAGGCATTCAGTTGATGCCCTGATTCTGATAGGAAGGATTGGTGCAAATCTCTTTACAATTTGAGGGTGAGGGTCTTTAGGAGAAATGGGTGTTAATGTCTTTGAAATGGATCTTAATGTCTCTATCACCCCCAAGCCCCACAAATTTGTTACATAACCTAGGTAGTTTGACTACTGAACTTTAGGCTAATAGACGAATAGGTCCACACAAAGTCTATTGCAGAACCCAGACCGCCTGAATTTTTAAACAATGGAGGAAAATGACATGTTCAAGAACGGAATATGTGGTAGGTGGTTTGGGAAGGCTGTACCTTCCTAGTACCTCAGCCAATGTGGAAAGGAAGAGGACAACAAGTGGCCGAGAGTTGAGGATAAAAGGAGGCTGCATCCTCCAAAAGCTCGAGAGAGGGAAATCCCACAGGACTATGCCCCAGTGGACAGGCGCTCTCCTTTTATACAAATAAAGTTGTAGGACTCCTCTGTCTCCTTTGTGGACTGGCTTTTCATAGTGTGATTTTCCACACACTTCCTTTGCATTACCTTCATCAGACTGCTGTAGTAAATGTTTTCCTGGTGTAACTAGTCTTCCCTGCCTATTTTTTGACATGTGGACAGTGGCACAGTGAGTTCCTGAGGTTACAGCTCCTCGTCTTCCTCTGGCTTATGAAATGGTTAGTCTCTTGTTTTGCTCTATTGAAAGTCATCTTCCAGAGATTCTTGTTTTTATGTTTGTGAACATTTGCTTTAAATAAAACCCTATCCTGGCATAAGGTATCTGCTCTCTGTGGACTATGACAAGAAGAGATACAGAAATCTATGGGAGCACTGGGATCCCTTGCATTGACAGGCCCTGTTGACATCTTTCTGCCCATACACCCCACCTACTGGGATGTGATAGCACAGCATGAAAATCTAGCAGAACAATCGTGGTTTTATTAAGCTGATAGTGTTTTGCGACCACAAAAACCAAATGCTGCTGGAAACTGCTATGTATTTCAATTTCAGGGCAACATATGGTAAATAGCAGAACTTCCTCTGCCAAAATAGGTTTGAAGTAGGTGACTTTGTTGGAAATGATACCACTTTTAATATTTGTTAATGTAACTTTAGTCAAGGGTTTGTTCTCCTTTGCCCAGGGGCAGGGGAATTGAAATATCTCTACAGCAGACTGTTCACAGGGAGACACCTGAAGAGCTTAAGATCTATGGATTGGCAGTAGCCAGAAGATGCACAAGACAGAAATGAACATTAATGAACATAACTCCAAACATCACCCCCTGGAGAAGTCAGAGACACCTTGTCTGGGAAAAGACTGATAAGAGAACCAAAGAATGAGGACCAAATTAGCATCGGAGGTAAAGGGAACAATAACCAATAGGAGACTGAATACTAAGAATTGTGCAATTTAAGAGCAATGTATGAGAATTTCTTTGGGTTTTGTCTGTATAGGTATGTGAAAAGTCTGGTAAAGAAGCATGGAATGATTTCAATTGCACATCTTGGCCAGAATAAAGTAGTGCCTTGATTTGCCAACACTGAAAAGATGTTGTTGGAGAGTTTCTGTTTTTCCCACAGTTTTGGTGACAACTTGACTGACGGCATTTCTGCTACTGACTTTTCTTTAATCTGATGCCACAAGCTCTAACATGCATTTCAGATTGCTGTCCACAGCAGCATGACTAAGAACTCATGAGGAATGATGATCTCTCCTTCCCGAGACACCTATCTGAAGCAATATATACTACATTTTTGTAATTGAGAATGACTGTCTGAAGAAAGGTATTTCTGCTGTGTATAAACAGTGTTCAGTCCTTGAAGCTGAATAACTGCTGCAAATTCTCCTAACTGTAGTATGTTATTTAGGTCAAGGGCAATACTGGGAATCATAGGATTCACAGAAACGAGGGAAAAATACTCCTTGAGCAGCTGCAAAGAACAATCTATTCACTTTACCTTCAGTGCCTTTGTCAGGAGGACAACTGGGGAAAGTTCACACAGGAGACTTCAATGACAGAGCACTCTAAAGCCCTCAGATCAAAGCCACAGACAGTACAGCTCTGCTGCCTGAGTGATGATCATCTTGTAGTTGCAAATAGGTCAGGGAAAGAATACAAAAGGGAAAGAGTTTTCTTCGTGACACTGTCCCTTGTCTTGTTTCTGTCAGGTCTACAGCTCTTTGCTCTTTTAAACTGGTCTGCATTACTCCTATTGGAGTCTGCATTCCCTTAATTTTGTAGTGCAGCCTGAGCTAACCAAGCTAGTTTATTTCACAGTCTGAACAGTGTCTACAGGACTGGCCTTGCCCTCGGTGATAGCAAAATCCCCGTGGGCTTCACAGTGGGAGATGAAGTAGATGCATGAAGAGTGAGCCTAAAAGAGTAACTTTGTGTCTTACTTGCTGGACTGTTGCTTTCAGAGATTGCATAAAGAGAACTAAAAGCAAGATAAATCCATTAGTGCCAACAAAAGATTAAAACTACACTCAGATGGGTGTAATTTGTGCAGTACTTTTTCATGAACAAAAGGGCTAGGAAGACAGTACAGAAGTTCAAATTCATTGTGTTGCTGTAGGGGAAAAAAAAGACAAAATGCATTCTGTGGAATGGTAATTGCTGATTTTAGACAATTACCTTAGTCTTCCCAAGTGTAATGTAGAAATATCCAGAAGGTATGAAGTCTGTTGCAGTCAAAACAAGAGGGGATCAGCAGAAACAGATCTCCCATTACCTCAGTTGTCCTTCTTTCCTTTAAAAGTCTGATATGATTTTCTTAGAAAATATGACAGGATGCCTACCTCTTCCAGTGATGACATATTCTTGTATTTTACTCATTGGCTAGTTTCATTGAGGTTTGACAGAAAGGTAAAGACCCCAAAGGCAATCCAGTTTCCATGAGCTACATCCAGTTTCCACCAGCTACCTTAGTGCAGAGCAAATAGCTGCTATCAAGTGCCTCTGTTTAAAAAGAGGTCAATGACCTTCTGCACTTTTAAGCATAGAGAATTCGTGGGAGGGAGAGACAGAGGCATTATAAATACCTTAACAACATGAAAGCTTTCAGGTTGTAAGGCTCTAAGTTCAACTTCTTCAGCTTGTGGAGCTCCCCATGTTTGCTTTTCCTGGCTGGCTGGCTGGCTGACTTTTACAGTAACTAAAGCCTTTTCTGTAGCAGCAGTCATGCAAGCATTGGTTAGGGTTAGCAAAACCATGGAGTGTTGAAGGGTATGGTTCTGAAGACACAGATTGTGTGCTACAAGCTCCTACCCAGAGGCCCCAGGCTAGGGCTGAGGTAGGCACCAGTTTGGTGACAGTGCCAGCTATAGGGATGGAGGACTGATTGTTATCCCAGGGGATTGCTCCCCAGCAGAGCTAACAGTTTAGCAGTGATGCATATACAGTCAGTCTCATGAGTGGAAGAACTATATGAATTTTTGTACAACAAGAAAAAGCCAACCTGTGTATCACACTCCATTGCAATGGGGTAAGTAGATGCCAGAGCCAGCAAGACATGCTCAGAGCCTTGAGAGGATAGAGGTCAGCAGGAGAGCATCTGAAGGGCAGCTTTAAGGAATTCCAGCTGTAGCATTCTGTTTTCGAGTTTATTTGATTGTTCTATTTTATTAAGGCATTTCTATGTTAATTAGTTATAAAATGGTTTGCCCCTGTGTACCCCCTGCCCTTCCCAGAGTGGATCCTTCCCTGAGCCCCTTCGTCCAAGTTTTCCCGCCGTTTCACCTGCCTGTCAGAGATGTCAATCACCCTTCTCCCCACCACTTCACNACTCATTGGGGACCCACCTTAAATGTCCCTATGCTAATGCAGAAAACAACATGGGGAATAAACAGGAGGAACAAGAAGCATGTGCCCACCTGCAAGGCTATGGCTTTACTGGCATCACACAAACATGGTGAGATAACTCCTATGACTGGAGTGCTGGAATGGAGGGATGGCTCTTTAGGAAGGATGGGCAGGGGAGGCAGGGAGGCAGTCTTGCCTTCTGTGTCAGTGACCATCTGCAGTGCATGGAGTTGCACCAGGAGCTGGATAAGGAGCTTAGAGCTTATGGGTCAGCAATAAAGGGAAGGCAGGAACAGGTGACTTTACAGTGGAAGTCTGCCACAGGCCACCTGACCAGGAAGACTGAGCCAATGAGGCCCTCTAAGAAAGAGAGGAGCAGCCTCACATTCACAAACCCTGGTCCTCATGGGGAACTTCAACACTCTGACATCTGTC
This sequence comes from Irena cyanogastra, assembly GCA_013397155.1. Lineage (NCBI taxonomy): Eukaryota > Metazoa > Chordata > Aves > Passeriformes > Irenidae > Irena > Irena cyanogastra. The sequence goes on from VWZV01015469.1 coordinate 217,509, forward strand.
AGAGTGACAGGACAGAGGGCCACTCAGAAGATTCCTGGAATGCCTTTATGACAACTTCCTCCTCCAAGTGAGAGGAGACAACAAGGAGAGATGCATGCTGAACTTTATTCTCACCAGTGAGGAGAGGCTGGAGGGGAATATTAAGCTCAAAGGCAGTCTGGGCTACAGTAACCATGAAAAGGTAGAGTCTGAGAACCTAGGGGCAGGGAGGTGGGCACACAGCAAGCTCACTACCCTGGACATCAGGAGAGCAAGCTTCATTCTCTTCTGGGATCTCCTTAGTAAAGTGACATGGAAAAAAGCCCTGCAGGGAAGAGGAGCTGAAGAGATCTGGATGATATTCAAAGATTATCTCCTCGAGGCTAAAGAGCAATGTATCCCTACTAACAGGAAATCAGGGAACAATGCCAATAAGCCTGCACGAACAAACAAGGACCTCCTGGATGAATTTAAACAGAAACAGGTAGGTTACAGAGAGCAGGAGCAAGGAAAGGTGGCCTGGGAGGAATATAAGAAATTGTCCAAACAGACAGGGATCTGGTCAGGAAAAACTGACTGATGTAAACCTGGTCATGGATATCAAGAGTAACAAAGTCAGCAATAAAAGAAGGACTGTACAGTTTTTCACTTGCAGTTACAAATAATGCTATATATGCTTACATTTACCATGCTTTACATGTGCACTATATGCTTTACATTTATAGTTTTCTCTTGTATGGCCCACTCTTTTCCTAAAATGAACATCTGGAGTCAGAGAAGGGAGGAGCAATGGGAACAGAGAAAAAAAGACCACTGCAAAATATTTCAAACATTTTTTTCTGTTACAATATCCACTTTTCCCAGACAGGGTCGTTATTGCTAGGAACAGTTTAAGGGTCAATCATATATTTCATTATGAATGGAGGAGCAAAGAACTGGTTTCTCACAGAGAGAGCCTGACATGAGGTCTCCTGGAGAACATAAGCTGTCATTCAGCTGCAAACCTGTCAGTGATTTCAAAGCCGTTCCACAGTCCAGGCATTTTTTCTAAGCATTTTCTTCACACTATCAAGATGCTATCACCCACATATTCCAGTTAAATGATATGAAAAAAATGACAGCTCATACTGCAGTTCTGCCCTTTCCATTTCTGATTCCAGCTGAGATATTAAATTGGGGCTGAAATTCCCAAGGTTGCAATTACTTTCTAAATGCTGTTTAGGCTCAAGAAATAACATCCCTAATACTGCATACAGAGTCTTTTCTATGATGCAATACTTTTATCTCCCACAAATGCCACCAGGGGAGAAGACTTCTGTGATTTTCCCTGGTCTATCTTTCACTCTATGTTACATTTGGCAATGTCCTGCCTACGCTATAGGTTTGATTGCTGCAGTAACCAGTGAGATCACAGAGTGACTTGTATTAATAACACCATATCTAACCTTCCCAAAAGGAAATAGCAACAACAGCAGATTATACTCTTTTCTACTGTAAATATGTAAATAAGATGTGGTTAATTAAAATAGTAAGAGTTATTTGCTTATCTAAATGTTCAGCTTTATTAGAAACAGTCATAGAGCCTTATAGCAAAAACTAATGCTTGCATTCAATTGCTGACCAGGATAAAACATGCATTTTGAAGTTATCTTTATTATTATTCATATTGCAGATAATTATCAGCTATAAAAAAGCATACTACAGTCTGAGGACTGACAGATCTTTATTCCTCAGTTTTCCAAGTTGTCTTTGGTTTAGGACAAATTTGGGAGGAAACTTCTAAAGGCATCCCTCTAAAAAGCAGATTCAAGTGCCCCTCCGGAAAAGACTGTGCCACAGGACACAAGTATAAAAACATTGAATCAAAAAACATTTAGCACTTGTAAAAATGAACAGACTCTCACACTTTACAATTAAATTCTGATATTCACAGTTAAAAGGTATATTTGAGGTCAGGCATTCATCACAGTACAGTGGAGGACTGGCCTTTCATATAATTTACAGCAACGTGCAGTAATAAGATAACATAGTCTTTAGAGAGCAGCTGATCTCCTGCTTTGCAAGTGATGCAATAGTTCTCACTTTAGGCAGAGTACTACTAGTGGAAAGGTCTTTATATCATGGCTTACATTAAAATTTATTTTCTATGCTCAAGTTCAATGTATATTATGTATTTAGACATTTCTATGCTGCTGAACACTGCAGCCACAAACTACCACCAGTATCAGCAAGGTTAGAAGGTATCTAACAGCTCTGCTGATGTATTAGTTTCCTGTGCTGCAATCACTGGCAGTTGTTGCACAGACAGAGAATTAAAGATTTAAGAACTCAGTCTAGCAGATGTATGAGTTTGAAAGTCAGGACATAGCAGTTTTATTTGCTGTGGTGAATAAGAGAGAGAGGAAAAGAGGAGAACTACATAAACACTGAATTGTGAGAGCACACATCAGGTTAACTAGCAAAATAGGTAACTAGCAAGGGAAGATTTGAAGAGAAAGTACCAAGCAGTAAGGTCAAAGGACAAGGCTGCTGTGCCACATGATCCATGACTGAGAAACACCACGAAAGTGCTCACCAACATCACGTATGAGAGCACGAGTTATGTTCCTTTGCTATGCATTTTATTCCTTGTAGTGTTTCTCCCTTTCTTTAGTCAAGCTAGAACTGGTATTGGCAATGCATGTTGCAGCTCTTTTCTGGCACACTAGGCTTCTTCCCTCCTCAGGTTATTTATCTCTTTCCCTCAGACATAGTGCTATCCATCACAGTTCAGGGAGAGACACAAAATTAACATGGAGCATGAAGTAAGAAACAACTGTTTGTTAGACAGATATCAGATGCAGCCTTGCCTTTGGTGGGTGCCTCATGTCATGCTCTATGAGGAGCTGCAGTGCCATTAACCCTCCGTCCCTCCCTTGTACCTGTAGAGAAGACATGAGCCACTTACCCAGTTTGCTCCTCACGATCTCAAAGAAGAGATGATGCCCAGGACAAGGATTTTTGTCTTCAAGAGAAGACTCTTTATAAAGACGTCTTAGTTTGACATGGGTACAGCACTATGGTGTGAAAAGAAACATGTGGTATCCATGAATTGATGTCAGGATACACTTCAGAGACCAGGAGACCCAAACAAGAGAAGCTCTGGCTTCTTCATTCATTCTCCTGAATGGGTGAAGGACAGGTCATCCTGACTTCTTGATGGTAGGCCTCAGTTTGCATATGGATTGTGATGTCTGGTTCCATAGAAGCAACATGAACTGTTGACTTTAGGCTCAAAGATGTAGCTCTTATTTAAAACAAGGAATGGAAACATTGCATGAGTATGTAAGCTAATACCAGAAAAAAGTCTTGCTTGCCTAAGTTTAAAATAGTGTACTTTTTGAAACAAACTTCATGATCTTGGGGAAAGACTCACAATAATCTATATAGAGCCTGATTGGCTTGACTTCATACCTGATCCTCAGATGTCTTAAGATACAGGAGAGTGTCACTGACTTAACAGGAATTTCACTAATCACCTGCGAGCAGAGTTGGACAGCAGCATATCAGCAAGTCTCTGCAGGGATATGGTTACAGTAGCATTTAATGGGACTCACACAAACACATACATGGATATGTCAGAGTGGTCCTATTGTGGTATGTTCTTAAAGGCATTGGAAACTGATTATGCACTGCCAGAGGAAGGATTTACTTTCAAAGGTAGGACAGCACCTTAAAACAAACACAAAAATAAATTCAGCAGCTCTTCATAACACTGCAGCTTCATGACAATTAGGAAAACCACAAGTTAGGGCATCTAGAGATAGAGAATTTGAGAAATGGCATAATAACATCACAAGTAACAAAGCTAAAGATTTCTGGGAAAAGTAAGAAGTGCTAAATCCATAGTATGCTAAGTCCATATAATGAGGGGCAAAGAGCAGTGCAGGACAGGTTATGATCCTGCTCACATGTTTAACATTTCACTCCTCCAGTGACCCTAATAACTGCCAAGAGTTTACAGCAACCAAGATAAACCACCCCATTTATAAAACTAATGCAGGCTCCAGAACCAGATTGCTTCAGTCCAACTTTCAAATTAAACTTTTCTTCACATCACCACCCCTTTATTTATTCCAAATACCGTAATAGTACTACAAAGATAGTCCAAATTACGTACTCCATTTTTCAGGATCAGGATTTATTCAGCTTACGGAAGTGGATTAGTAAAAGTCATGTTGTGATTACACCTCTCTATTTCTACAGTAATATATAATAGGCATCACTAATATATTGAGTGACTTCTGCCATTTTTTATTTTTCTTCGTGGTTTGTAATTTTTGGTTGGTTGGTTTTAGGGTTTCTTTTACAGCTAAATTCAGAAGGCAAGCCTAAGTTAGCATCTTCTCACCCTTAACCTGATCCATCCCTTTCACTGCAGTTCACAAAGGTGGCAAACTAGCTAGCACATTACCTAGGGGACCTCTGTACCACCAAAGCCCTGACTCAGCCAGATATATGAGTGCAGGACCAGCAGGAAGCCTTCCCCTACAATATTCTTCTTCCTCAAACTACACAAATGTGCTGGTAATAAGTTTTGCACTCTGCACACTGGTCCCTTCTGCTTGTGTGACTGAAACAAAGGGAAAATGCAGCTACTGCAGCACTGAATTTTTGAACAACAGGCTAGTCAAAAACTTTCCTGAGGCATTTTTGAAGGGCTGAGCCTGCTTTTGAGCTGCTGTTGATTTACATGACGTGCTGTATGATTTCTAGCCCCATTTTGCCATAATTTCATGACATCAGACTTTATACATGGGTTTTGCTGTATTGATCAACTTCTCTCCTTTTAGCAAAGCAGCTTAGCAATTAACAGAGATGGTCCAGATACTGTGGTCAGTGAGACAGACCACACCACTTCTCTGCGGAGATATTATGTGCAGCCATGGCAGCACAGTATTGAAGCACTGAGTTGTCTGTTTGCCTAGGACACTGCAATCCTTGCTTGGTGCACTGCCAGCAAAGAAGCAGACCACAGCTCTGCAGACAGACTTAAAAAAGTGCATCACTCCAAAATATGTTCATGTAGAGAATCACATTACAGTGCTGTATGGGTTTCTACAAAAAATTAGGTCATCTTCCCTCCTCTGCAGCCCTCTTACAACACCCACACTTTATTTTAGGTTTTTCCCTTCATAGTCTCTCCCTAGACAGCTGTCTGCTTGCGACTTTCCCCCTCCTGCCTACCAGTAAGGCCATCATTCGCAGTTTCCTTCCCACTTCTCTCACGGACAACTTAGCAGTTTCCTCTTGTCAGCGGAACATCTTCCCTGAACAGACAGTCACCTCCATCACAGCTCTTTTTTCCCCACAGATGTCAGGTAAGGCACTTGTTTTGCATCCCAGCTGTTAAGTAATTTCTCAAAGTAGTCATTAATGTCAATAACAGGTATCACTTCTATACCAACACAATATTCAGCCTTGTGCATATTTTGCTCTCTGGTTCATCGTTCAAATATGTGCTCTTTTTTTTCTTTCTCTCAGAAAATAGGTTTTTTTGAGATCATGTCACTCACTTGTCACTGTAAACTAGTATCTGGAAGGGCTTGTAACTTCCATTTTCATGGAGAAAAGTACCTGACACAACGTGGTTACAAATGATATATTACAAACAGAGTGAAGTCCCACAGCAAATTACATAAATATTGAGTGTATGTCGTGTTTTCTAATAACTTTTATTTCTTTTCATTACACATATATTTTTAATCCAAGTGCTTCTGCTTTCATTTTCTACCTGTGTGGTTGCTGATTGCTGTTTCAATACTTGAATTGTTCATGCTGTGACCATATTGCACCGTTCTTTCTCGATCAAAATATGTTTTACCTTTCATCCAGTCCCATGAAAGTCATCCAGAGATAACTTTCTGACCTTATATATTCCCTGAACTCTCCATGTTCCCTATTAATACCAAGGTTATATGAGAATATAAGAATCAAAACAACTCCCTTAGAATTTTGTTCTTGTTTTTGTAGGTTGTTGATATTTTCCTTCTTCAGTATTTATTAAACTGATCACTTTGTAATACTGTTTCATATGAGATACATATGAAAAAGCAAGTTTTTCATATGAAAAACAAGTTTTACAGAGCTAACTGACTGTGTTGGTTTGGCACAGCCCAGGCTTTGGTAGCAGGGGGGCCACTGTGAGAAGCTGCTAGAATCTTCCACCATGTCTGACAGCCAACCTCTGATGGCTCTGAAGATGGACATGCTGCTGGCCCAATTAAAAAGGTTGGTAACGCCTCTGTGATCACATATGTAAGAAGAAAATCAAAAGAGTGCAGGTGGAGTTTTTTCCAAGGGTGGCAAAGCGCCACCAGCAGGAGCCATCCCGACCGGAATGTTAGAATTCATGGCTCAAACATTGTCATAAAGATTTCTGTCCATTATGGCAGAACTGTATAAACGAAGCTGCACCACCAAAGCTCACCCTGAATGGGTCTTCTGACTGAAACCCTGAACTGTGAGTTAAACCACCTAAGGCTATTCAAGATAAGAAAAGTGACACTATTGTTCAAAACATCTCATGCCTAGGAAGTAATGGATAAGGCTGGGAGAGCATTCACAGGACTACCAAGCCCAGCAGCTTTGGGGTGGAGGCCATAGCTCCAGGCCATAGCTCTTATCTTTTGCCAGGTTTGCACAGACACCCCACTCACCCCACCAGGAGGGAGAAGGAGGTTTTGGGTGCATGTGAAAACCTCTGGTCAGAGGCAGTGAACACCCATCCTCCACTGTGCAGACCAGCTCCCCCATCCAGGAAAGTCACATCTACACGACATTCACGTGACGGGGAGATGAGGAGGTGCCATGGCCCATCAAAAGCCCTCTTAAAGGGTTCCCCAGACCCTGCACCAGAGCACTGCATGTGATGCAAAATAGTGCAACTAATCCAAAGTCGAACCTGGCCATGGCTCTTCTTGAGAGACAGCTCTCCACACTCGATCCACCTACTGATGCAGAGGGAAACCTCTCCACCACTCCTTCCTCCCCTGTACCTTCTGAACAGCCTGTAGCCATCCACAGCTCCATTCTAGTCATGGGATTCATCCCACCGAGTTTCAGTTACAGCAACAAGGTCATAACTTTCTAGAAGCACAGTGGCTTCCAGCTCCTGCTTATTGCCCGTGCTGTGAGGATTGGTGTAAAGGCACCTCAGCTGGGCTGCCAGCAGTGCCAGCTTCCTAGAGGTGCACCCCTTAATTCTTTTGAGATATTTCCCTGGTGTTTCTCTGTTGGCTCCTCTTACCTCAGGAGTCTATGGCTCATCTCTGTAAGACTGCAGGTGTGCTCCAGCACAGTTCAGACTCTGAGAGGCCCTTGCCAGCACCCTGTCCCTCTAACCTTTGCCTGTCATTGTACAGCTTGCCAGGGACAAGACTGATATTGTCCCCCTCTCTCACCACATCTAGTTTAAAGCTCTGCCAGTTAGTGCCACTCTTCCCACTAGTTCCCAAGCAGACTCTCCTCCTTTGCTAAGAAAACTGAGTCCCATCTGATGTCAGCATATCCAGGGCTGTGTGGGCCTTTCCATCTTTAAAAATTAGCTCAGCTGGTTTTCAGCATAGTGCTGAAAAGACTATGTTGAAGGGCATGATTCCCATACAGGCTATTTGCCTAAGAGATGGACTTGATACCTGTGAGTCCCTTTCTAGTCAGAATATTCTGTGTGATTTTGTGTATTCTGTGCTCTCCAAACATACTGGGCTTTGTAAAGTGTCAGTGTCACAGCAGATTTCCCGTAAGTATGATCATGGCTTGACCTTTGTATTCCTGGGTTCTTCCTAACCTAAGCATCTACACAAATTTCAATGGCAATTACTTTCCAGTAATACCCCCTATTATGCTCTTATGTACAGGTGGTATTTCTCTGCCAGTGAAATCAGACCAAGTACTCATCTTTAACTCTGCCCACAATCCATTCTGTCCAGGCCATGTGAACAGCAACAAGAGGAAAAAAATAAATCAGCGTGTGAGTCTCCAGACTGTCACCAACTACTCCATATCCCCCTCTCAAGGCAGGATCAGAAGTGTCCATGTCCTATACAAATTCCTACAGGTTCTCCAATTGCTCCTAAAATATCTATCATCATGAAGAGACAGAGACCCTTGACAGTCCACTCCTGTGTTTCCTGCACCTACCCTCTCCTAATGCCCTGAATCTTTGCACACTTCCTTCTGCATACTTGCATCATGTTCATATCTATCTCACACTCTTTTTTAAGGCTAAGTCTCCTTCTTCACACATGCCTTTTGTTTTTTCCAACTGCTGGTAATCTTCATTGGTACTCCCTGAAGGAAAGGATTTCTTTTTGTCTTACAGGATTTTTTCAGTATGATTTCATGGTTTTCCTTTTTAATGAGGTCATGTCTTATTGTATTATATTTGGCTCCTGATCCACACTAATCCTTCACTTCTTATACTAAGAACTCCTTTCTCAGTTATTCTACATTCAGTATTGTCAATAATAGCTATACAGGTTTAATACATTGCTCTTTCCCAATTTTGTTCTCGGTGTTTTCATTAATTCAGCCAACCACCTTTGGATGTTAGACTTCTTTCTCAAGGTATCCACAAATCTTCCCAGATTTTATCAGTAACTTTTATGTGGACACTGCTGAGCAATTAAACAGAAGGTGACCCAGGAAGGACTCTCTGCTGAAGTCCACTTTACACCTTTTTCTGATTTTATAACGGATCACCTAGAACAGCTCAGGAACAGCTATCCAAACAATTTTACACAAATCCATGGACAGAACTTCTATCAAAAACAGATTTTCTAGCGCTTTTATAATCACGTCCCATAAACTACGCTAGAATGCTTATGTGTCAAAATCTAATAGTACAGTTTCTTCTATAGCCACACAGTCAGAAAACACCCTGATGTAGAAGAAAACTAAATTAAGTTTTTAAGCAACACCTACTCACCTCCTCACTTCATGCTGGAAGTTTACCAACAGCTTTTTATGGTTCTTGAGTTTGTTACATGGAAGTCACCTTCTTCAAACTGCAGTCTTTCTCAGCTTGCACTGTGTTTAACTGACAGCCTGGAGCACAGCAATACAAGACATTGCCAACCAACCTCTCGGGGGAGTTTCTGCCTTATAAGTTCGGAGCAAAATGTTGATCTCTGTGTGTTACACAAGAAAGTAATTCCTCTATCTCTGGAACAGAAGCAGGAGAAATTCCTTCCATGTGTAAGGAGCTCCGGATGCTGTAGCTGCTACAAACCACAGTTAATCCAGAACCTGAGCACAGCTTTGATTTCCTTCCTGGGTAAGTTTGCTATAATTTTAACAACAGCTTATCTCAGAAGCCTGGCTTTTCTACCTGACCATCTTTTGCATAGTTTGTAGAAAATAACCTCCAAGGCTCTTGCCTCTGTCAGATTTTGTCACTGTTACATCATGAGCAGCATAGACTCCAAGACAATCTCAGAAGGCAGATGACAGAAAAGGCTTATTAGAACACATTCCTTTTTATACGTTACTTCACTACAGGTGGACTTGACTGGTCCTTTGGTAAAAACACCATTAGCTAATTAAGAAACCANGCAGCTACAGACATTAATTCTGAGTGAGTAACATTCTTGAATTATAGCTATACTTTCACACAACAGCAATTTCCAGCTTGATTATAATTGCTTATGAGAATCCATGAATGTCTCAAAAATGGTCTTTTACATGAATTGAGAACCACGGTAAAAGGGAGGTGCAAGAGGCAGGTGCAAGGCTACTACACAGCCACAATCTCACTCCCTTAAGTTCGAAGCGCAGTCTTAGATAACAAACACTGAAGATCCTCACTTTGTTCTCCCAAATGTACTCACTCTGACCCAGTTCTGTCTATTTGTGGAAACACAGGTGACTAATTTCTTGCTACTTTGTTGATTCACAGGCATGCAGTTTTCAAATACTTGTTCTAGTTGCAAAAAACAGCTTGAAATGCAAAGTAATCACTATCTCACTAATTAATGATCTTCTATCTAATTCTAATTCAGATTGTAAAATTCTGATCCTCACAGAGTCAGAATTGCTGATAACTGTGTAAGGAAAAAACTATCCTTATAGTTCAAGGCATTATACTGGCAGCTGCATTCTTCTCCACAAACATGTTGTATGAAAAAGCAAACAATATTTACTCCAAATACAGTTTAATGCTGCAAAATATTACATGTTTTCCATAAACATTCAGTATACAGATTTAAATGAAGACAGAAGAAACCCCCAACCCTACACCGCTCCTTACATAGTACTTTTTGAGTTGTTAATGGCTGGGAATTGGACATTTGCTACCACTGAAAACTAACCATTCTTTTGTAAAAAACCTGAAGTTTAACATTAAAGGAATGATGAATATCACATGTCAGTATTTACAAAACACTCAACACAGTATTGCATTCCCACTAAATAGACTAAAATACTAACCAAACCTAAACACTAGGAACTAACTCACTTCCTGCTGGCAGGGAAAGAAAACATTCTGGGGCTTTAAATCCTGGAGGTTTTAAAAGCTACAATTTTAAAAGCATATAAATCACTTTGTACTGCAATGTAATACAGCTTCTTGTGCATACTCTATCAATCTGTATGATCCAGTGCACAAACCCTTCTGTATGCCAATCATATACTTCTTTGGGCACTAACATCACTGTGAAGGTGCAATCTGTGAAACTGTGAATCTTGTAAAAATTGCATGGTTTTAATTTTTTTAAATAAGTGTAGTTATATAGTTTCAGATACAAAAGTTAATACTAATTTAATGTAAAATGCAATAGCTAAATCTAAAAGTGGTGAGCTGCTGCTACAGAGGAATAGTCCAACTAGTTCTACAGTGAAGCTTTGAACAATACATAGTGACATTTGTTCACAAAATCTCCCATAAAATGTAAAAAGGCTAGATAATAAAAATACAGGAGATGATTCTTGGCCTGCTATCTGCATTTACTTACTTCTTCAATAGATGAATGCCCTACTGAAATTTTTTTAAATTACAAAATCATTTCTTTGTTAGCAGTCAGACTCAGCAGAGTAAAAGACAGCAAGTGACAGCAGATTAACTAGAGCCCTTTGAGTCAGAGGTTGCTTTCAAGCAAAATATTAAGTAGAAAGGCACCAGTCATTCTGAATAGTACATTATGTCTGCAGTTAATAGGTTCCCAAGCAGCACTGAAAATAACTTACTCAGTATAACATAATTATTTAGCAACCACTATCAGAACGTCTTAAAGTAGGGCCATGTAAGGCATCAGAAACTTAGCTGGTTCCAGCCAGCACCCTATCTGTATAAGCATCTAATAATAGAACTTTTAATACCTGAGAAGTGTTTGAAGCTGAGCATTTCATAGTCATGGGGAGAGGAAGGAAAAGGAAAAAATAGCTGTGTTTCAAAGAGTAACAAACATCACAATGTAAATTTTATAAACAGGTTTCACACAAAAATTGTATCACCGTGTGTCAAAAAAAAAGTTTCAAATCTACTAGCAATATGTACTGTTCCACTGGAAAGGTTTTATGCTGCTTTTATGATTTGGCCGTCATCTGACAGTCATCTGTCTTCAAGGTCTCATTAAAAAGTCATATCTCCCTCTAACAATTTGCTTCAAGAGTATCAGCACACGCCTTACTTCTTACTTTCTAAGCATAAATTTTAATACAAAAGTTTTAAAGGTTTCAAAATGCTTGAAACTTAATTCAGCCCAAAGTTCTTGCTAAAAGCCACTTTCATAAAGATGATACTGTATAGAGTACATTTTTGCATTGATAAAAAACAAGTACAACATGAGACGTGTAAACAAAAGAGAAAATCATATTTCATGGTCTAATACTAAAAAAGGAAATAACACTTATTATTAAAAGTGTACATTCAAAGCCTTATCCTGTTTAGAGTTCTGATATTAGAGTTATGAGGAATGTGAGTAGACCCTTTTTTCTCCAAAACTCCAGCTATTAGCAGCTATAATTGCTCATACTTGAAAAACATGCCTGCACTTTGCACTATTTTTCTAAACAGGCCTTGTATTAATTGCTTGCAAGAACTGTAGGCATTCCTGAACCTCAACACCAATAATCTTAAAACTAAATAGACCTACACATGCCTTATCTTTATAAAATGGACTGAAAAAACCCAGAAAATCAGCATCTTTTGCAAGAATGCAAGACTCAATATCACATCTCACTACTCACTGAAATCTAGGTCTTCAGCTTGGTTTTTAAGCAGTATCTTCTTTTTTCCTAAGTATAATCAGCAGAGCTCTAGACTATTTTTTACATCACTTTGCAATGCATTGGTGAGAAGTCAGCTCTCAAATCAGACGTGCAGCTAGGCACCTATGAGTTTTTATAATTTAATCACACTGTCAATCAGTGCTGACCTGAGATCATACTGAAGGTAACGTTCACACTTCTGTGAGCACTTCAATGCCAAATTCAAGACTAAACACATCTCAAGAGGTAGAGAGGGATTCTGTGACATTTCTGCAAGAAGGAAATACGCAGCATACAAGTATTCACAGGACAGTGGAAATACAATAAAATCCTCGAACTCCTAACTAGTTTAAGGAACTTATGTCAGCTCCCTCTACATTTACACTGCCTAATTGCACTTACAGAGTAATCCAGCTGCAAACACTCATCTCCTATTGTACTTCGGGAAGCAACTACGTATTCTGTGATCCAAAGCAATGCACAGCCTGGGTGCCACACCAGGCAGGGAACAGCATGGGCTTTGAGCACACTCTTGTGGCCATGTGTCAGTACAGCAAAATCAGAGCTAAGAAGGACACAGGATGGCATGTAGGCCTCTTGGACTGCCTTGTTTCGCAAAGAAAGTTACAAAAGAAGTGGATCAAGCACCAAAGGTGACCTACTACAAAAAGATCATTCCTTGACCCTGGTATTTGAAAGGACCTTTTATCAAGAGAAATGCTACATCAAAAACATAGTGCAATAAACAAAGAAGCCATTTTACTACTTTATTGTTCAAGTGCCCCCATGTTCCTGCTTTCTCTCTCTTCTTCAGAGAGGAATGAACACACTTCCCTCCTCTTCATGACAGTTGAAGTGCTGCCTATCTTAGGAAGAAAATAAAATACAACATGAGTCATTTATCATTATATAGACATTGTCTGTGCTGGAATATAAGTTGAAAATTCGTCCCCCTTCCATGACTTCCAATTTCATGTAATCTTCACAGATGTTTTTTTGTGTGCGCAGAGGAGGGTGACGTAGGGAACTCCAATGAATGCCCACCTTTCACTGGGCCAGAACTTTATGACAGGGCCCTGCTCAGGGATCTCAGAGGCAGCATCGAAGTAAGCAAAGCAGACACATCCTAGATAGGCCGCAAGGCAAATCAAAATGTGCCTGAGAATAGCCACCCACACATCAAGAAAGGAAANATAATCAGTAACATAAATTCAGTAAAGCAATCAACTATCTCCCCCCCCCCATAGGATTGCTGTCTGTCCTTTGAATGGAGGTAAAGAGTATTTGGAAAGGAAAACTATAAAACTGTAGTTTATCCCTGGTCTAAACAGGCTACAGTTTTTTGGCTTCTCTGCACCTATCAGATTTCTGTAGAAATGCTGAAATATGGCACCTTAAATAAATAACCATGATTTGCTGGGTGGTAAAAGAGAAAAGGCATCAAAGCCCTTCACTGCTTCTCCATTTCACCATCATTAACTAATCACTAATCCTTGTTCATCATGAGGATTACCATCATTATCAATGGCACGTTAAGCTTTCATAGTCACAGCTATGGTTTTTAGTAACCAGTATGGCAAGGAATTCAGTTACAATTAATGAACCTCCTATGGCTTATGAATATGATCAGGCCTAAATCTGCCACTTGGTATAGCACGAAACTTGTTCTGGGCCACCAGGCAGCACAGAAGGGTAATGTGGTGAGAACAGATCACATCTGAATCGAACTCTGGACTTCATACACAACACTTACCATACACAGTGCAAATAGGGAAAGTTAAATGAGGACCAGATCTCACAAAACACTTTGTCACTGATCCAGCAGAAAAGTGCTAACATCCACCAAAGACCTGAAAACAGACCCAGTTTGTATACACGCACGTTATCACACCTAAGGAGAAAAACATAAATAAATAGTTAAAAAACAATGCCAGACCGATCATTAAAATGACCCCACCATAAATGTATTTAACAGATGAATCTCACTTACAGTAAGTCTGGCTCAGATGCAAGGCAGAGGTGAGGTAACAAAACAAACCTTTTTTATCAGTAGCTGTGTTTTGGGTATTGTCTTAAATGCCAGAGTATCAATGGTGGGCAAACATCAAACTATTCCTATACCTAGGAAGGGGTATAACTAGTGATTAATTACGCATGCTGTTCATTAACAACCAGCCATGCAATAAATGCCCAGATTTGCTCATATTTATTACTGTGTAAAGACTTCTGTTAATGCTAAGGCATTTATATCCCTCAGTGAGAGGTACTACTGTTCCTAAGAACATTAAACCATGTACCTAAGCAGATATGCATATGAATCAATTTTGTTTATCTGATGGATAAAACTAGACTACTGGGATGGGTACTTGTATGTTCTGACAAAGGAAAGGGTGTGTGTATTGAGAATATGAAAGTTTCCTGGACATATCTGAAGGAGATAAACACACGCAACTGCATCCCATTTAAGATAAGAAGTTTGGCCTCAAACTTAAGAGCTCCTTTAGTCAGGACCTGACTACCTGAATACCAAGAGGAAAAGGCAATTAACCTGCATGGTTGCAAGAATTCAAGGTTGCAAAGGAAAACTGAAGGCTTACTTACCCAGTACAAGATCAGCCATAGCAATGGTACAGACTGTAAACACAGGTTTCCTCAGTACCACCATCACATACTGCAAATTACTTTTATAAGCTTAAGACTATGTTGTAGAGTGTTCTGCAGAGAACTACTTTAAGGCAGAAAGATCACAACGAGAAAGCACAGTCTGCTGATCTCTGTAATACTCCTGCATTTTCTTTCTCCCATCATGGAGTCTTCAATTTCTGCAGTAAATGTGCTTCAGATGGGGTAAGGACATGCTTGCTGAGGAAGCAGGAGGCTGCAAAGCCACTGCGTCTACTACAGTAAAGAGATGTAATGCAAATACCACCTGGATATGTAGCCTTTCTTTTATTTCTCAACAGACACGGACACTGATAACAACTAAAACAGGACTTGTTAGCTAAGGGTCTAAAAAACACATACATGCTGCCCTATCCTACTCTATTCTCAAAGAAAATGGATCCCAAAAATCTTACACTTCTATTTCTCCTTTCGACTACACAATGCACAATGTTCTATGTTTAACAAAAAACAGTTATTCAAATATCAGCATTTCTGCAAACACTTGTGAGCTCCAGTCATTTGCTATTTAAGGGACACTTAAATACACACTTCCAGCAGCATTGCCTTCTGATGTCTTGAAACCCCCAAATAAGCACTCCAGCTTTGCTTCAAACCAATGCGATGTTGATTGATTGAATTGTACACAGATATCTCCCTTTCTATCCTAAGGAATATTTTAAACTTGAACTAGCTTAACCTTTTAGTCAAGGGAATAAAGGAACCTGCAATATCGAAGCACGGTTCCCCCAACAATCAGATTTCTAGTAGAAGAATCAAATAATAATGGTCAGACCAGAAAGTATGGTAAACCTTCACTGCTCAAGGTTCAGAAGTCAGCTGAGCAACAATTCTAGCATCTATCTGCACATGCAGGAAGTTATCTCCCTAAATAGCTACTAATTTTATGACATTACAATCTCAATGGCTTAGACTAGGCAAATCAAAGGATACATATCCACCTTCTCACTGATACTATCTTCTAGTAGAGCTTTTTCTTTTTTTTTTTTTTTAAGAAACATGGGAAGGAGTTTGTTGTGACAGAAATGAGAATAAAGCCTAACAATTTCTTTGTCTTTCAAGGACATTTGACTACCTTTTGCTCTTTTGATCACCTCCTACCCAGCCATACACTCTACCTTACCACATCTAAGAATGTAATGCTCTTCTGTGACAGTATCCTCATCAAAGACAATCATAAAGCTGAAATTTTTCATTTGAAAACACAGTGGTTTTGATTCCCCAGAATTCTGTACACAGCCTAGAATAGAAATAACAACAAGGAGTTTTGGTCTAAAATATCAAAAACTTCAGCATGAAACAGAAGCAAATTTTCCTTTCTTCCCCAGATATCTATTTCACAGAAAAATTTCCACTACAGCCTGCCAAACCTGGATGTGAATTCCTCTCCTGGCTATGGTAGCACAGAACAGAAAAATAGCAAACCTTTCAAATAAGGCTTAGATTAATTTTCCTCCTGAAAAAGGGGATGAGATGACTCCTTACCTGTCAGTTCACAAGTCTGTAACTCTTTAAATTTCAGAAGGATCAGCATAGCTTAAAATAAAAGCTTTTTATTTGCCTTTTACACTTACAGATTCATCCACAAATATCAGTGGTATTAAACATCCCAACATACAACCAGAGAGGGCGCTATGTCACTTCAGGTCCCTTTTTATTCACCAATTGAAAAAGAAGGTCCGTCTGCGTCCTTAATTTTCTCCCTAAAAAAAAAAGACTGGGAAACTCCAGACATTTTAGTGATACATGACAGTGCTGGGGTGATGTTATGATGCTGGATTTTCTCCCAAATCTGTCCCAAACCAGGACAATGACCCTGCAGAAAGAGTTTAAAAAACCAAATACCTACAGGCATACCAACTCCTAGATGTGAAACAATACTCAAACTTAGGAGACATTAACAACTTGTCCTTTCAAGTTTCTCAGAAGCTCATGCCTGGAAAACTGATACATAACTGACAGAGAATTCACAGATTATCCCACAACCAGACGTCCCTTTGCCCTGTCAGTAGTTCCTTCCTGCTGTCATCAAAATGAGACACCAGCAATATCGTTCCACTACTGACCCTGTCCACAACTAACTTGTGTGCTGTTTCCAAGTGTCTTTGACCACAGAAATACACAGAAGGATGTCTAATGAGAAAAGACTCATGAACACCTTGACAGAAAATTGTTTGGAGAGGCTTCTACAGTATAGCAGTGGCAGATCAGGGTAATGTAGCAAACAGAGTCTCTCTTCTAACAGATGCAATCAGAATGAAGACATTCTGTTCTAACTCATTTTGATGGACATACGTAACATATAAGAGCAAGCATAAGTTGTAAAATCTTTCTCAGACACTGGAGAAGAGGTGAAAAAGAATGTCTCTGGACAGCTGCTGGTATAACTCTAACAGAAGGATTCTCTAAAATGTGCAAATTGGTCTCAGGTTCTTCTCTATTTGCATTCTGGTTTTATGATTTCTACAGCGTTGACTTACACCTATCCTCCAAAATGCAGTGATTAACCTTCTCTGTCACTCTGACTCCATCATTTTATTCATATCAGATGTCAAAGTCATGCAAGACTCACAGTATAACTTTGGGAGTTGGAACATTTTCCACATGTGCCTTGCTCCACATTCCCACTAGCATCCAGACTGCAACCATGCCATCACCTCACCCTTATGCACACTATACAGTAAAAATGCTGTCCATAAAGCAAAACCCAGGCCCTAATTTCACAATAAACAAACCAATTTGAGTTAAATCAGGCTGCAGCAAGAGGTATGTTGGAAGAATACATAAAATATCTGACCTACTATAAAGTCCTAGGGAAAAGAAATCCTTGTCAAAAAATGTCTGAACTGCCAAGGAAATTTATACTAGATTTGCTCTTGCTTGTGGTAGAAGCATTTCTGATCTGCTGTCACATGCACTGAAGTCGGATATAGTGTCCTATGGATCTGAGGAGGCAACGCTGCCTGCATTCAGGAGAATTGTACTTACCTCTTCAACTCAGCAATGAGCAAAGCAGTGCAGGGAACTCCCAGTGTCATTAGCGAGATGTTGTTAATGGCAGGCTTAATGAAGGCCAGGCAGGTGGTAACTCCAGACAGGATGCCCACAGCAGCTTTAAATCGGCTCCTGAATAGAGTTTATATGGGCAGAAAAACTTCTTTTAATTCAAAACTTTTAATTAGCAAACCCAGAAATTTCAACATTTTAATAATGTAATAAAATCTAGGTCTACCTCTGCACACAGCACTGTACTTCAAAAATGTTCTGTCTAATCATTCCTCAAGCTCTTAACATGGATTTTTAGGTATTTTCTTACTGTTAATGCCTCAACTTCTACAGCTATATTACAGTATGCTTAACTTTCCTTTATCTCTTTAGAACCTTCAAGGATTATGATACTTATATGCTAAGTTAGAACATTTCCTTAATCAAATTCAACAGTAGGTGAGAAATTCCCAGACTTTTCTATAAGACTAAGATTTGGTATATTCTTAGCAAATATGAAATTACTATTGCACCCTATGCAGACAGCCTGACAACTTTTAAATTAAATATACATTAACTGTTGTTTAAACTTCAGGTTTGCACTTCAAACAATCCACATCCAGCCTATGGCTGAGGAAGAGGATCACCATGCTGCCTTTTAACTACTGGCCCATAGCTTTTTAAAACAATTGTTGTCCAAAGATGGCCTTCTATGTTTGAAGTAGGGTCTCAATATATTTGTACAGTACCATTCCAGGGCCAGAAATGTCATTATATTCATCTAGGCTCATTTCATTTACCTTTTGCT
Organism: Irena cyanogastra; assembly: GCA_013397155.1. Classification (NCBI taxonomy): domain Eukaryota; kingdom Metazoa; phylum Chordata; class Aves; order Passeriformes; family Irenidae; genus Irena; species Irena cyanogastra. The sequence continues at coordinate 236,209 of VWZV01015469.1, forward strand.
GTAAGTTTTTCTTTCTTCTGGAAAGCACCAAGTTACTTAAGTAGGAAGTTCTGATCTGACATGAATGTCTTAATGAATGAAAACATCACAAATTGGTCATGACAGATGATAACATTTTCAGCACGGAAAATTCAAAGTGTGATGAGGATGATGAAAGTGAAGAGTACAACCATGAGCACATGACAGACATAATACTAGAGGATTAGTCAGGCAAAGCAAAAAACTTAAAAATATTAACCAAACCTGATCTAGGTTAGGGCTTTGCCTTGGGTTACAATGTAAGGTATGCATTCTATCACCACCTATAGCACCTTCTGATGAGTTGGTAATGGTCAATTGTTTGCAACAGCTGCCTGATGCACACTCCGCTCATGGGCCATCAAGAACTCCCCAGAATGAGTCACAGAATTACATTATCCCATTGTGAGAGATCCACACTGGGGGAGGTACCCAACATTCCTACCTGTATATAAACTGGGACTTGGGACACCATGATACCACCACTGGATAGCCAGAGGACAAGAGCTCTCAATAATCACCACTGGACCTCCAAAGAAGGACCAGACCTTTCTAAAGGATCACCACTTTGACAAGACCATACCCATCACTCCAATGGCACAGCTGCTACCACCCTGACCAGCAGGGTGTCTGGTCATATTCTGTCAGTTTAAGCCAGTGTTTCTGTACTATTGCCTTTATTGCAAATTTTTCCTATTAAACTGTAATTCTTACTTGGAATCCCTCACAACGTGTTTGTGTGGAGTTAATTCCTTCTGCTGGTTTGCCTCCAAACTAGCACAGGCTTGTTGCCCAGTGTCTGCATACTTCAGAAAGGAATCAAGACCTTCCCTAAAAAGTAACTGTCTTGACACATTCTCTGAGAAGTGGAAGGATACGATAGGATTTTTCATCTCAGTATTTACAAAGTTAAACAGAAACAGAATTTCACCCCAAAGTGTTGTTATTCCTTTACAAACCAATAGTTTAACATCCTGGTCCATACTATGAACCTACCCTGTAACATCAGAAGACACTAATTGACAAAATGTAACCTCTAGGCTTCTGGGGACTCATTTACAGAGTTCACATAAACTACAAATAAATTTAGGACTCTGAATTCTTCACTTGAACTGAACATCTAAGAGTAAGAGTCACACCATAAACCAAAAGACATCAGTAAAGCTTGTTAACTTGACAATGTTCTGCAATAACACTATACTGTAATATGAAGATGTACTAAATTTACACCAATGCAACAAAGCCATTAAACCACACAGACTCATAGAACATGCTGAGTTGGAAGGCACCTAGCAGGATCAACACCTCCAATACCTAGCCCTGGACAACACCATCCCCAAGAACCACACCACGTGCCTAAGAGCACTGTCCAAACGCTTCTTGAACTGTCAGGCTGGTGCTGTGACCACTTCCCTGGGGAGGTGTTCCAATGCCCAATCACCCTCTGGGTGAAAAACCTTTTCCTGATATCCCACCTAATGTGGGTCTGACTTTCAGTGGGACTTAGAAAAACTCGGCAGCAAGCCCTGGCTTTCCCAAGAGAAAGGAGCTTTCCTTTCTAAGGACAGCTCTGAGAACAATTTCTTGTTCTCAGAGAAGGACTGNAATCCCTCATGGGGGAACGCTGCATATTGCAAGGGCATCCACGCATGCAGGTTGTCGCTACCGGCAGTCAGTGTGCAGGGCTTGTCAGCCGGGCTCTCCATCTGCCCAGCCGCTGACCAAATACACCGGATAGCGACATAAAAAGGTCACCTTGTTACAATAAAACTGAGCCTTCTGAAGCATGAAACTTTGGAGTCTAAATCTTCATCCTCTGGGACAAGGGCAACAACCTAAACCTCCCCCGACTCAGCTTCAGGCCATTCCATCAGGTCCTGTCACTGGTCACCACAGAGAAGAGACTGGTTCCTACCCCTTCTCTTCCTCTCATAGGGTGTTGAAGACTGCAGTGAGGTTTCCCCTCAATCTCCTCTTCACCAAACTGGACAAACCAAGTGACCTCAGCCACTTCTCATACAGCTTCCCCTCTAGACCCTTCACCATCCTCGTTACCCTCCCCTGGATGCTCTCTAACAGTTTACTGTCTTTCTTATATTGCAGTGCCCAAAAGTGCCCCCAGCACTGGAGGTGAGGCCACCCCAGCTCAGAGCAGACCAGGACAATCCCCTCCTTTGCCCAGCTGGCCATGCTGTGCCTGATGCCCCCCAGGACAGGGTTGGCCCTCCTGGCTGCCAGGGCACTGGTGACCCATGTTCAGCTTGCCATCAGCCAGGACCCCAGGTCCCTTTCCATGGCACTGCTTTCCAGCATCTCATTCCCAGTCTGTCCATGCATCCAGGGCTGTCCCATCTCAGAATCCAGCACTTTCCCTTGTTGAATGGCACCTGGTTGGTGATTGCGCTCATTTGTAGAGGCCCCTCTTCCCTCAAGGGATTTAAAAGCTCCTCTCAATTTAGTGTCCTGACCTTCCAGTCCTGTGTCCAAGTCTCTTGTGATGATGTTGAAGAGAAGTGGGCCATGCACATAGGCTGTATACAGTAATTATAGGTACACTCTACCCAGTGTAAGCTATTTTGAGGTATGGTCAGTCTAGGCACCAAACTTCTTTCCATGCATTAGCAACTTCTAATCTGGCATACTATCAATAAGAAATCAACCAACCAACCAAAACCCCCAACAATCACACAAACTCAAAAAACTCCTGCAGAGAGTAATAGTGTAAGAGGGCAAAAGGCAACAGTGTTAGCAATCTTCAGAGAGAACAACATTGATGCTTCAATTCAAGCCCCTCCATTACCTCCAATTCTTTACTGCATAACAGAACAACACAATGTTTTTATGGGGAGGGTAAACCACAACCAAATGGTTTAAATTGCCTATAAAGTATTTTTTTAAACCTGTAAGAAAATGAAAAAAAATCCCTTTACAACAATAGGTTTCTAAAGAAACACTTAGCCTTTGAATTCCTAAACACCACCCTTAACCATAGTTTTAAAAATTCAGATTAACATATAGCTGACTTCCATAGGTTCACTTGTATATACACTTCAGGATATACAAAAGGAAGAGTGAAAGATGGCTTCTCCTACATTACCTGTAAGTTATATAACGACTCATCATAAAAGTCTCCCTAGAATCAATAAGAACAGGTAATTCCAGAGGTAAGTCATCTCATCTAATCACTTGAAGATACAAGACACAAATCCCACTACCAGCAACTGCTAACTCAAGAATTTTGAACAAAAATGGCCTGAATTGTCTTCAATTGTCTTCAAGCAATTGGAAGACAATGGAGTAAGAAAAAATAGCAGTGATAGTGGTAAGGTTGATAACTTGGTGCCATTATATGCAGGTTTAGGTGTTAGCACAAGAAGTTTCAAAAAACATGAAAGTGTACATGTATCATTGTATGATTACCTGTCATTTCGAAAAACTCTGGGCAGGTATCTCCTAGGGAACCACATGGCAAGAGCACACATCAGAACCCAGAGAATAGCCAGCTCATCCAGCATCTGGCCCAAGAAACTGAGGGTAGCATGAAAATAAACAGATCCAATTCCTGGACGAATGAATCAAGAGAGAGTATTATGAACAGCTGCACTACTGTAATAGATTGAAACACTCTGCTCATGCTCAGAACTTCACAAGAAATGGTAGCATTTGGTCTAGAAAAGGTTGTAAAAACCACCAACTTTACTAAGAGGCAATCCAAGTCATCATACTCTCATTAATCATGAAGAAAAGTACATTACAAAAGTACATTATAAAATACCAGCTAAAAATGTCAGCTCCTACTAGTAAAGATATGCATGAAGAAATATCATGTGGAAAAGTATAAAGCAAAGCCAATTAAGAAATAAACGCCAAATGCTGCTTTGGAATTTTCTCAATAGGACAAGAATGGGTCAGAAAAGAGAAAATGCAGCATCTGACGACTACTCCATGATACAGATTTACAGGTGGAAAATACCACACCATCCCAGAGAGCTCTGATTATCCCCTTGAAGTGACTCCAGGAATCAATAAACTTCAGAATCTCACATCTACATCTCTGGGCCTTCTCAGTACAATGAAAACCCTATTCCTCTCTTGAGTTGCACTGGCACTTCAGCTCTCATTTAAGCAATGAGGGTCAGCACTCTTGTAGAGTAAACCCAAACACAAAAAAAAATAAAGTATGCAAGGAAGGATTGGAAGGGAACAGAACTATGGTCAAATTTCCCACCAAACTCAGTTTGCAAAAGGCATTTTCCCTCCAGAATCTATGGCTGCTTTGGCTTTAAGCAAATACAAGCAAATTCTTCCGTAGATATCAAGATTACTTTTTTTTAAAAAACAGTCAAGTACAAGCAGGAAAAACTGATGTCCTCTCTCAGTTCACATGAGTTGGCAAATACAGAGTAATCAACTTACCAACCACGACTAGCAGAATCCATATTAAATATATTCCACTGTTGAAGCAGATTGCGTATTCACGGAACAAGCACATACATATAGGTGGTAAAACGAAAAACAAGACGTTGCTTATCTAGGAAAAAAAACCAAACAATCTCACAAAGACAGAAAATAAACAGATCTTAAATATTCATAGGCTTTCTATAATTTTGTCATCCAGTGAAGCCTCAGTTCAACTAATTATGACACCCTGTTTCTGCCTATGCTGAGCTGTTTTTGCAAAAGTATCAACTTGTTTTGTTTAAAATCATTAAATTAGTAACAGCATAAAAACTTTCAGCAATGTAAAATGTGGCTAGTCACAATTCAATTCCCAGAGGAATTTTATTGAGAATTAACATCCAAGACGGTGCCAATTCAGAAAGTGTACAAGATCAAGCTATTGAGGACCAGTGACCTGTCTTCTCAATGGCTACCAAGCCTAGCATGGAAAAAGCACTAGAAGTACTGACACTAGGCAGAGCTAGGCAAGCTTCATGGAAGTCAATTTATTGAGCAATAGTTATTGTCTGGAAGGTCTGAGATACAACACTAGGCTAAAAGAGTTAGAACCCTTTTTGTACAGGGTAAAGAGAGCCTGGAGCTTTAAGTCCTTTTACACTTCAACTTTTTTCCCTTGGTTCTCCACTAAAGAACATGACTGAAAACTAGTTATAGGAAGGTGGAAAGGCTATAATTAAGACCTCTGCTAGGTGGTCTAGTTTTTTTAAATTTAATATGTATGATTTTAATGAAGATATGTTTTCTGCTTTTTCTTCCTTACAAACAGCCAAAAGCATAGTTTTGTAAATACTGAAAACACCTATCAATTAGCAAGAACTGTCATTGTAGCAGTGATCATCTGGCTCTTCCCAGGAGCTGCCAGTGCTGAGGGCCAGCCATGGCACAGTAACTGAGCAGTTATGAAAAGTCCCTACTGCTGCTTCACAATGGGCCAAAGGACAGGAGGAGTCTCCAGTCTCATGCTTGCCTGCTGAGCCCAAGCACAAGAGAAAATCACAACACTCCTCTGAAGCTGACGTAGAAAACAACTCTGGGTCGAGAACATTCCTTTGGGACAGATCGCCTCTTCACAGGTTACAAACTTGTGCCAACAATAATGAAAATTTAGTGGAGAAATAGTTCAAGAATAACATAGGAATTTTTTCATTCAGCTATTGCTGTCAACCTCCTAACAAGGTCTGAGAACAGGTTTTAAGAGGCAGATCAAGTTATTTTAACTCATGTAAAGCAACCTACACATTCAACAAAACAGGTTCACCTGAGCAACTTTCATTCGCAAAAAACACCACCCAGTCTCCGTGCAGCAGAGACTGTCAGCAAAGTTGGGAATACAGTCATGGACCAGGATCCCAGTGCATGATGTGCTGGTACATACACAGAACAGGAAGACTTCCCTCACTCCAAAGCAGGTAGGAAGCATATACAGTGACAGCAGGGATGACGGAATATGAGTGAGTCCTCTGGGGGCCTAGGAGTGCTCTGTGCATGTTAGGCTTTTAGACACAGTTAAGCTGAAGGGAAGCATCAAGGGGCAAAAACAGGTAGTTATAAACCAACTGGTTTGGAAGTAAGCTTTTCCATCTCTACGCATGAAACTGACCAACGAAGAAAATCAGAACAGGCAACCACAGTCTATCAAAATTTGCTTACAAAGTCCTTATTCCACCTAGGAACAAGATGATAAAAGACACACTAGATCTACTTACCACAGCTGTAGCAATGTAGATTTACACAAGTGATTAGCCAACAAGGGAGCAGTTCTGTGCTATGGTAGCGCTCCTCTGGCAACGAACTCCCACTCATGCTAAGGTCCTGCCTGCAAATGCAAGAAACCCCTTGCAAAGTGGAGCCTGAGCATGATTTGTACTCTTCTCAGTGGCCATCAGGAGGACTTCCCAACACCTCAGAAGCTGAAATAATTGTAGTACTACAAATTTCAATATTAAAGCATGGCTTCAGAAAGTACGTTGCATGTGCATTTTTTATATTAATACACAATTGGCCTCCATGGTTTGGTAATGTACAATTCAAATACTTTCATAATTACAGTAAGTGCAAAAATTTACATTGGTAGTACAGAAGATTTCCTTTGGCATCTGCAAAACGCAATGATTAAATGCTACAGTTCTAGAAAACAGGCAAGCAGCCCTTCAGTAACATTCCATTCTTTTGGCTTCATACAATTCTGGACCTTTCGTTTTAATTTTCAATTAATTAATTATATCATAGACATTCAGGACATAGGCCTATAGGACAGACACAATGGGCTTGGTTAGATCATGATCATGCAACTTCACTCACATCTGGCCACTGTCTTGACACAGATGTTTCCTGCAGTCCTACCAAAGCTCATGTATTTGTCACTATTGATTACATCTTCCAGAGAGCAGCTGCAGCATTCAACTACCACAGAAAAACCTACTGCACCACATCTTTCCAAGCAGAAAGCAAAAGTGGACATCAGAGGATGTGTATCCTCCATATCCTGCTACATATCCTAAACATGACACTCACATACACTAAAACTCTTCTGTGGTAAAAAAAGGATGCTGTAGGGAGAGTACAAGTATTCTCTCACACTTTTAAGACTACCTCATAACTTTTTAAAACTTTTATTTCCATGCAACTAGGGAGCAAAAGAAGAATAAAACCTTGGCAATTCCCTTAGTAAATGGAAATTACAAGCACAATTAAATGCAACATATTGAATTGCTAGATACTGACTTTCCCAGCCAACAGGAAAAAAATACTGTTTGCAGTATTTAAAACATAAGCAATATCTTTTATTTTGTAAATACGTCTTCACAGAGAAAATTATTTTCATCATTTGGAGGTATTTGTTATGGTCTGGAATAGGGTTACACTGCATCAGAACACACTACTTTATTAATTTCAGAAGAAAAAAAAGAAAAAAGACACTTTTTTTATAACTATCCCTTTAATTTGAGCTACAGAGTGTTTTGTGGCCTCTCTACTGAAAAAGTGTAGACCTGAGTAATTTTTACTAGACAAAAATCATGTTAAGTCTAGCTTGTGTGTGTGCTTTAAAAAATTAATTTGATCAATTTATACAAAACCTCCAAACAGATTTCTCCTACAGATTTAATTCTGTTGAATGCTTTTTGTTTTCTGCTTAAGTCCCACCAGAATAAATAGTTAATTTTTTAAAAAGTACATTTCAGATAAGCTGCTCCAGTTTTGTGCTTACACATATATTGCGTGAGACCTCAACCACAACTCTGACCTCAGCTATGGCAGTTTAAAATGTGGATTAGCAAGGTTTTAATCTAAAGCTTAATGACCCAGATGCCAGATTCAGGTCTGCTGAAGAGTGCTTCCTGGAACTTCAAGGGAGTTTGAATCAGTAAGAACAAATATCCCCTAAAAGGAATAAAATTTAGATGCCACCTAAGGTACATTTTAGAGTAGGGCCAAAACTTCATAACTGTCTTAAGAGCGTCTGGATTTTGAGGACACAGTTGCACAATCCCATCAATCCATTGCAACTCACTGTTTTGATTTTCAGAAGTTGCTAATACAGAAATCAAGCTCTAACAATGACTTGGTATCACTGAAGAGAGCCTAAACATGACAACACACTGCCTCTTCTTCTCCTTCCTTTTCAGTGTACACCTTACTGGTTTGTACTTAGCTGCCACAAGACAGCAGGCTTTGGGGCAAACTTTCTTCTGTGTCTGTCCACCTTTCTGAAGCCTCAGTTATTCATCTGGACACAAGTGCAGCTTCTAGCATTTCGGCAAGCTTCTATACCACTGCTAATCAGCTCAGTGCAGTGTTGTGATTTAATCCCACCCAGCAACTAAGCACTGCTCAGCTGCTTGCTCACTCCCTTCAGAGCAGGACTGGGGAGAAAATCAGAAAGGTAAATGTGAGAAAACTTGCAGGAGTTGAGACAAGAACAGTTCAATAGGGAAAATAAACATAAGCCCTTCACACAAGCAAAGTGAAATAAGGAATTAATTTAGCACTCCCCATGGATAGGCAGGTGTTCTCCATTCCCAGGAAAGCAGGGCCCCATCACATGTAACAGGGACTTGGGGAGACAAATGCCACCATCCTAAAGGCCTCAACTGCTTCCTTCTCCTCCTTCCAGCTCTACATGCTGAGCATGACAGCATATAGCCTGGAAAATCCACTGAGTCAGTTGGAATCAGCTGTCCCAGCTGGGTATGCTCCAAAAGCTTTCTGCACCCTCAGCCCACTTGCTGGTTGGGTGAAGTGAGGAGCACAAAACACCTCAGTAAGCTCTGCTCAGAAGTAATGAAAACATGCCTGAGTTATCAACACTGTTTCAGCAAAACATCACCCCTACCAGTGCCTATGAGGAAAACTCACTCTACCCCAGACTGAACCAGCACATACAGTAGAAGGGTACCCATCCCCCTGCATAGCTGGCTACAAAACATTTGCTGTCTTCGATAACTTGTTTATCCTGACCTTTTCCTCCCTTTGTTTTTGGTTCTTGCACAATGACATCAGACACATAAAAAAAGCTGACAGTTTCCCTCACACACCCTCAAAATTCTTCAGTGGCATGGACCAGCCACCATCTTTAGGACTTTGGCAGCTAAGTACAAGAAAAAAACAAGTTAGCAATATATACAGTGCACCATGGAATTACTTGCTCTATATGTGTAGAACCTCCCATGATACAAACTCTAGCCAGGGAAACCAGATACCTGCTTCTTCTTCCACTACATGCTGGCAGTCAAAGAAACATGGCTTGAAAGGGAAACACAGCTCTGATGAAGATGGAATTTGGGAAAAAAAACCTGGCCACTTTAAAGTATAAAAGAGACAAAGCAAAAGCTCCAGCTCCCCATTTGTGCACAAACCACCTCCTATAGAACGGAAAACAGACAGCATTTGCAGGTTTGCTCTTGGACAGGTGATTTTTATGGAAGGGTAAACTACCCAAAAGCCCAATGGACTGTCTTATTCTAGTGGATCTGTCACTGCCATTCTTTACATTAACAGGGTGTCAGGAGCATTGCTCGCTTTCTAAGGTGCGTGGCACAGGGCAGTCTGGCTCTGCTGCTGTGGCTGTTTTTTTAAGTTCTCTCCAGCAGCTGAAAGGTATTGAAAAGGTGTGAGAGGACTCAGGGGTAAACCATGACTAACTGGAAGGAAGCAACAATTACATTATTCCTCTTCTCTCTCTTTCCATACTTCACTTGATTGCTTAAANGGCTCTGCCCCTGCCCCTGCCCGGCGGCGCCGCGGGGCGGTGGCCGCGCTGCCGTGACCGCGCTGCCGCCCCCGCCTCTCCTCCGCGGCCCTCGCAAGGGGCGGGGCGGCCCCGGGCCGGCCCTCCACGGGCGGAGGTAGCGGGGCTACGTACCGCTTGGGTTTCCTGATGCCCGTCCCGAAGGGGCAGGGCAGCCGGGCGATGGGAGCGAACTCCTCGCTCCCCGGCGGCTTTAAGCAGCCAGCTGCTCCACAGGCGTGGACAGCACGCTCGCTTCCCTTGTACGCTTAGAGATATCTCACACAGAATCACAGAATTGTTATGTGTGGAATGGACCTTTGGAGATGATCCAGTCCAACCTCTCTTCCAAAGCAGAGTCACCTAAAGCAGGTGACACAGAAAGGTGTCCAGGTGGGTTTTGAGTGTCTCCAGAGAGGGAGACTACACAACCTCCCCAGGCAGCTGTGCCAGTGCTCTGCCACGCTCAGTGTAAAGAACTTCCTTATGTTAAGGTGAATCTTCTTGTGTTTTAGTTACTGTGCCACCGGGCACCACTGAAATTTGTCTGGCGCTATCCCCCTGACACCCACCTTTGAGATTTTTCTACGTACTGATGAGATCCCTTCTCAGTTTTCTCTTCTCCAAACAGTCCCAGCTTCCAGAGTCTCTCCTCATAAGAGAGATGCCCCAGACCCCTGATCATCCCTGTGGCCCTCCACAGTAGCTCCTTGTCTCTTTAGTGCTGCAGAGGCCAGAACTGGACAAAGGACACAGTGTCAATTCCAGCCGTACGATGGAGAGNCATCACCCCTACCAGTGCCTATGAGGAAAACTCACTCTACCCCAGACTGAACCAGCACATACAGTAGAAGGGTACCCATCCCCCTGCATAGCTGGCTACAAAACATTTGCTGTCTTCGATAACTTGTTTATCCTGACCTTTTCCTCCCTTTGTTTTTGGTTCTTGCACAATGACATCAGACACATAAAAAAAGCTGACAGTTTCCCTCACACACCCTCAAAATTCTTCAGTGGCATGGACCAGCCACCATCTTTAGGACTTTGGCAGCTAAGTACAAGAAAAAAACAAGTTAGCAATATATACAGTGCACCATGGAATTACTTGCTCTATATGTGTAGAACCTCCCATGATACAAACTCTAGCCAGGGAAACCAGATACCTGCTTCTTCTTCCACTACATGCTGGCAGTCAAAGAAACATGGCTTGAAAGGGAAACACAGCTCTGATGAAGATGGAATTTGGGAAAAAAAACCTGGCCACTTTAAAGTATAAAAGAGACAAAGCAAAAGCTCCAGCTCCCCATTTGTGCACAAACCACCTCCTATAGAACGGAAAACAGACAGCATTTGCAGGTTTGCTCTTGGACAGGTGATTTTTATGGAAGGGTAAACTACCCAAAAGCCCAATGGACTGTCTTATTCTAGTGGATCTGTCACTGCCATTCTTTACATTAACAGGGTGTCAGGAGCATTGCTCGCTTTCTAAGGTGCGTGGCACAGGGCAGTCTGGCTCTGCTGCTGTGGCTGTTTTTTTAAGTTCTCTCCAGCAGCTGAAAGGTATTGAAAAGGTGTGAGAGGACTCAGGGGTAAACCATGACTAACTGGAAGGAAGCAACAATTACATTATTCCTCTTCTCTCTCTTTCCATACTTCACTTGATTGCTTAAACAGGTATCTCCTCCTCTTCCAAAAATACACTGCTGACTTCATCCTGCAACCTAAATGCAAACTCTCCATTAAAGCTTTACCTTCTTGGAGCCAAACGTCCGGGAGAAGCCCAGTTTTGCCTCCTAACACCAAGGCACCTTTTTATCTTGACCCATCACCGCCGTGCCGTGCATGCCCATCAAGGCATTGACATCTGTTTGTGCAAATGGGTACTAGACCAGAGCAATCTAGCAACAAAAATTCGGTGCTTGGCCACCACAAGTCTCGACAAAGACAAGGACAGGGCATGGTGCACACTACTTACCGGTAGTAGTATGACTAGTAAACCTCCCCATTTTATAGCTGAAAAGCTAGGTATAAATTCCCTAATTTTAGGCATGTCAGGGACCGGAGAAGAAAAAGAAGTCGACAGCCATAGAAGGGCATGCTACAATCCCACAAAAATCCCGCAGGAGAGGGAAGTAGTAGGCAGCAAGAGCTCCCCGGGCTGCAGCGGGACCTGCCCGCCGCCGCACGCCCGCCCACCCGCAGCCTCCCGGCGCCTAGGCAGCCACCGCTCCCGCTCCGCCGGCCACGGCCACCGCCACACACCGTGTTGTAGAACTCGGCGATGGCAGGCACGATGCTGTAGTTGTCCTCACACCAGTCCACCTCCGAGCTGCCGGCCCGCAGCGGATCCCACCACAGCAGCGNGTGAATCTTCTTGTGTTTTAGTTACTGTGCCACCGGGCACCACTGAAATTTGTCTGGCGCTATCCCCCTGACACCCACCTTTGAGATTTTTCTACGTACTGATGAGATCCCTTCTCAGTTTTCTCTTCTCCAAACAGTCCCAGCTTCCAGAGTCTCTCCTCATAAGAGAGATGCCCCAGACCCCTGATCATCCCTGTGGCCCTCCACAGTAGCTCCTTGTCTCTTTAGTGCTGCAGAGGCCAGAACTGGACAAAGGACACAGTGTCAATTCCAGCCGTACGATGGAGAGGAGCGGCCGCTCTCCGCACGCCCCTGCTCCCGTGCGCAGGAAGTGCTGGACGCAGTGCCGGCAGGGAATGGGGAAGCCCATGCGGCAGGAAACAATGCGCAAACAATGCGCCTTCCCGTGAAAGCCGGCGTGTCGCGTATTGATGGTACTTCTTTTTACAGGTGCCAGTGCTCCCAGCCCCGCAGCGCCTGCCTGCTGTTCCACTGGCCGATCCTAAGGAACGCTTTCTCCCTGGCGAGCGGCACCTCAAGGAACCAGTGACAGGCCCGGGCCTGCCCCACGCAGCAGCCAATTGCCCGACGCCGGGCGCCCGGGACGGCCGGGGCCTGGACACGCAGAGAGCCGCGCCCCCGACCTCTTCTCCTGGCCCCGCCTCTCGCTTGAAAGTCTGGCTCGGCATTGGGCAGCCCCAGTCACGCGGGGCGCGGGTGGCACGGGTCTCGCGAGAGTTTCTGGGTGTATGTAAGAAGGGCGGGCGGACGTGCGGCCTTTTCCCGCGGCGTTGAGACGTTAGCAGGATGAAGGTGAGGCCCCATCGGGCCGAGGCTGCGCTCGGGTAGAGGGGTTCGGGCTCCCCCGCCGTAAATGGCCCCGGCGCTGCCCGCAGAGCCGCTGTTGGTGGCCGATGGTCCCTGGCAGCGGGGCTGGAGCGCAGCTGCGGGGCGGATGGGAGTGGATTGCTGGCGGGCCCCACTCCCGCGGTCGGGGCTCTGCTGCCATAGAGTTGCGGAGCGCCGGGCTTCCGGAGCGACCGCTTGGCTCGGAAGGACTTTGGCGGGTGAGAGGCATGTGCAGTCGACTGTAGGGCCCGGTAGGGAGGTGCCGTGTGCGCTGTCCCGAGGCTGTGGCGGCAGGCGGCCTGCAGCGCTGCGCTCTGCAGCGACCTTAAGGAACTGCAAGTGATCCACTACAGCCGGTGCTGATCCGCTGAAGCGACTTGCGTGTCTGCCTAATGTGGCGTGTGCTGTGAGAGGTTTGTAGAAAGAGGAGAGCACAGGTTTCTGCTGCTCGCATTCTTTGATCGACCTCTGATTGCGATAAAATCAGTTTTCTGTGTGACTGAACGAGTTGCACAGCCCAGTGTGGCCGAACGTAGACCTCCCTGCCTTGGCTCTCCCAAGTGTGTTGGTGACAGGTTTTTCTGGTGAGCATTTGTGTAAGCAGCTGGGGAATTCCGGCTTTGAGATGCCAAGCTCAAACCATCAGATAAATTCCATTTTTTTGTTAAAATCTTTTCTCAAAAATTTCAACCAGGTTTTTTTGGTCATTTTATTTTGTTAGCTCAACATCTCTTTTCCGGCTACTGGCTGCCAAAAGCTCATTGAAGTAGACGATGAGCGTAAGCTCAGGACGTTTTATGAGAAGCGAATGGCCACGGAGGTACTGGCTGATTCCCTTGGTGAGGAGTGGAAGGTAAGTAGTGCAGAAGAATGTGTAAGAGTTGTTTTTGGGGAGCTTGAAATACAGAATTTCTCCAGTATATGCATGTCACACTGTAGTGCTTGTGTGATGTGCCTTTGGCAGTCAGGTTGAAAGGTTCTCTTACTATATATAAACTGAACTTACTGGTTAGGCTAGCTTCTCCTGGTACTTTATTTGAGTGGGGGGTTTTTGGTTTTTAAAGCCTTGTATTTAGAGTCTCTTGCTCCCCTTTGCAGTAGCTTATTCCTCTTCATATGAGTGCTGTCTCTTGGTATTCAGGACAAGTTAAATCTGCAGTATAAAACTGCTGGTCTGTTCAAAATTGACTTTGTTTAAACTGCTGGTAATGTATGGGAAAAAACCTGTTGGGCCTGGTGGATGGGTTTGGAATAGTTGGTGTTAATATGGACAGTGCAGCTGCATTTAAAGAACGTGGTCTTTGCTGCTGTCATCTTCACAAGGAAAGTGATCAGACCCATACTTAGCCTTTTTTCCTGTGTATCACTGCTCTGGACACTCCTGTGTTCTGTGCAGATTTCCAGTTTGTCAAAATAACTGGCTTTAATTAAGCTTGCAATTGCAGAAAAGCTAGACAATAATGGTAAGAGATTTTTGCGCTGTTACTTTCCAACAAAACTTCAAAGGGATGTGAATCACACTAAATGTAAATTATGGTATATGGAGGTATTTTTTACATTTCCTGAGTACAATTTCTGAACTGTTCCAGAGGGATTGGTAAAAGTTGTTGCACTAGCAGTAACAGTAACTTAGGCTGAATCATGGGCATGCTGCTCCTTTCTTCCATGCAGTCTCTTGTGGTATCTACTACTTTGGGAAATAAGGACATGAGCAACTCAGAAGTGTTCTGTTTTCGTAGGGGTATGTTGTCCGGATAAGCGGTGGCAATGACAAGCAAGGCTTCCCCATGAAGCAGGGTGTCCTGACTCACGGACGTGTCCGCCTTCTGCTCAGCAAGGGCCATTCCTGCTATCGCCCCAGGAGAACTGGCGAGAGAAAGCGCAAGTCTGTCCGTGGCTGTATCGTTGATGCGAACCTGAGTGTCCTGAACTTGGTCATAGTGAAAAAGGGTAAGAGTCTGAACGAAACAACCAGTAGGTAGATGTAGGCACCTGGAAGGAGACTTCTTGATAGTAATTGGTAAGTTGTGTGGAATGGAAATGGCAGTCCCAGTTTCAGAGTGTAAATGTGTCACAGGAATCCTCTGAGCATTGCATTCTTGTAATGCTAAAACTGGTCACTAAAACACTTGCTGTTGCTGCTAGTAATCTGATCATGTCAAAGCAGCCGAGGGTAGCTGGGGTGGTGCTATTGACAGGTGAACCCCAAAGATTACCTTGAATTCTTACGTGTTTTAAACTTAGTGTTTTGCTGCTAAACCTGGTGCTCAGTAGTGTAATAATTGGCATGTTTAAACTTATATTCCCAAAGGTGAAAAGGACATTCCTGGGCTGACTGACACAACTGTGCCCCGTCGTCTTGGTCCCAAGAGGGCCAGCAGGATCCGGAAGCTGTTCAACCTCTCTAAGGAAGATGATGTTCGCCAGTATGTTGTGAGGAAGCCTCTGAACAAAGAAGGTAAGAAAGAACTCCTGAGGTATCCAGCCTACTGGATTGAATAAAAATAAAGCACAGTTAATAGTGCATCTGGGAAGTTGACACTCACTATATTTAAGTTCTGTCAGCTGTAACTTGTGGAAAAGTATTGGTTGCCTCATGTTTTTCACTTCTCTCTACCTTATTTTGTCATGGTTTGTTCATAGATGTTTGATAGAATCTGGAGTAATTTTTACTGGTATTTCTAAGGCTAACGCAAAAGTAGTTGCTAATAAAGGAAAGTTAAAATACAATGTAGAATGTTGTTAAAACTTCAATAGTGTGAGGAGAAGGCAGTGTAGAGAGAAGATGCTAAGATTTTTTCCCCCCTGCTTATGGCAGGCAGTTTAAAATTAAGTCTTATCGGCAGGGCACTGTTTTGTTTACTACGTCTATTGCAGTGTAAGATTTTAATTTTGGGGTTTTTTGCTTTTGATCGGGGGGAAAAATGTGGGTTTTTAGAAGAATGCGATGAGATTTGAGTACTGTGAAAGTTTGTTGAGGAAAGGAAAACATCATAGGGGGAATGGTTTTCTCCGTTAAAGAACATGATCCTGGTGGACGTCAGACTGTGGTGTATGACTGTTCAAGTCTGTAAGGTAAAATGTTATTTCACAGATGTGTGTGGTAGTGTGTTTTGTTTGCCCATTGCGGATGGTAGATCTTTTTTTTTGGGATTAACAACATCGAGCCTGAGTAAAATTGTAGATGGCTTTTTAATTCTGGAAACAATGGCTTGTTCTGGAAGCTATATAGTGAATTCCTTTATTACTAAAAAAGCTGAGAAGCTAGGAATTCACACTTCATTTCTAATAACAAATCATGATCATTAAGACAATATATTGTTAATGCTGCATCTGGTGATAATTGTTTATTTTTCCTGTAAAATCTGTGAAGATGTTGAACTGTATAGTTGCTGTAGTGTGTAGTACACTAAGTAATGTTACTGTAACAGTAAATCAAAGTTACTCTGAAGTTGGCTAGATGAGGCCTATGGCCTCTTTGGAGTGTACTCTGCCACTTCTGCTGATCCATAATGAATTTTAGGCAAGAAGCCCAGAACAAAGGCTCCCAAGATCCAGCGACTGGTGACTCCGAGGGTGCTGCAGCATAAGCGCAGGCGTATTGCCCTGAAGAAGCAGCGCACGCAGAAGAACAAGGAGGAAGCTGCAGAGTACGCAAAGCTGTTGGCCAAGAGGATGAAGGTATGTTTGCCATTTTAGCTCAGCTGCATGGACTATTGTTCATCTTCCAGAATCAAGGGATTTGGTAAACTGGACTGTATGCCTACAGTTGCTCTGTACCTGCTCATTTTGAATATAAGTGCCCAAATATGAGTATAAGCATAGCTGGTCAGGCGGGGTTTTTTGAACATTTCTTCACATTTCTGCCAGTCATAGATGAATAGAAATTAACCTGGCCCACCAATTTGAGTGCCTTTTTTGAAGGAAATAAAACAGTTATGGCCTCCAAGAATACCCATACCTATTTTGGTTCAAATAAATTCTGGCTTAACTTCAAGATGCCCAGGCATTTGAGTGACTGTGTGAAGAAATGGGATTCAGCAGTGGATCTTGATGGAGCATAAGTTGGCAAGAAGGTATTTGTTAGCATATGTTTGCCCTTGCTCCTAAAACTGCTGAAGCAGTACTGTAAGCAGTACAGTTCGAATATTTGGCATAGTGCTTCCTGAATTTCATTACTTCCAGATAGAAACAGGAAGATGCACCTCTGGTGTTTTGAAAACTGTCAGTTTCTTAACTAAAGTTTTGGGTGCATACTGTGCAAAGTCACAGGTCTGTGCTGGTTTGGATACTTGCAAAATTCTTATAACCTGTAGAAGGGAAATTATTTTGCTCTATTGACTTAGTGAATTCATTCCTTCAAGTTGTATTTTCCCTAGTTTGTTCCTTCGTAGATGTTTTGAAGTGCTTGATGATATGTAACATCTCCATACTCGTGCCTTTCAGGAAGCCAAGGAGAAACGCCAGGAGCAGATTGCCAAGAGGCGCCGGCTTTCTTCTTTGAGAGCATCTACATCCAAATCTGAATCAAGTCAGAAGTAAAGATGTTGTGCATTTGATTACCAATAAACTCCTTTGGTGGCGAACTTCTAGTGTGAGACTTTGTAGTGCATGTTGTTACTGGCAGCTTCTTAAGCCGGAATTCAGACTACTGCATCATGTACACAAAACTAGAACCACAAACTGATCTTGATGCAGTTTGCATATGAAAAGATTGTGTCACTCACTTGATACTAACATTGGTAAAACTTTAAACCTTCAGCTGATTCTTGGCAGAATTAAGTGCAGTTCAGATGCTCACTGGAACAGGTTCCTCAGGGAAGTAGCCATAAACTTGCCAGAATTCTGAGAATGTCTGGATAATGCTCTTACTCAAAAGCTTTAGTGGTAGGTAGTCCTTTGAGGAGCCCTGGTGTTGCTCTTGATGATCTTTTTGGGTTACTGCAAACATGAGATACTTGTGATTCTGTAGGTATTGCAGCATTCTGCTCTTGAAATTGATACTGAGCATGAGAAGGCACCTTTTAAAGGTTTGACTTGAAAATTTGACTTGAGGATTACAACCTTCAATAGCCTTAATGTAGTCAGTATGTACTGAGTGAAGGTAATGGGAAGTTGACTCCAAGTTAAAAATACATGTGTTGGATGTTAAAATGGTCTGCAGCTAAATAAATTGTCTTAGTAGTTCTTAAAATAGTAATTTGGATCCACTTCTATTTTTGTTGAGATAGGTGCTTCTGTTTCTAATAAATTAAGCTTCATCACAACCTAAGAAGGAGGGAAAGGTTTTTATTCCTCCTGTGTGTATGGCAAGGCCTTTCTAAGTTAAGGCCTCACCTGGCTAGTGGTAGATTTTAATGCATCAAATGAAAAACCTGGACTAAAAAATGAAAAAGTTGCAGAAGATCTGCTGGCCGTACATTAAGGGCATGGAAGCATCAAACCTGTGGTCCTTGAACTTCAGGTTTTTCTTAGGATGATAGGATATCCATGTCTGACCAGGATGGAATTTGCCATGAACCGCTTGTGTGCAGTGGAACCTTGGACCAAAGGACTTGGCCAAAGCAGTTACCAAGCTTTAAGCCATCTTTCACAGCTTAACTGAGACTGTTTTTGAAGGACAGCTAACTAATTCGAAAAGGTTAAGAAGGCTGGTAATTGTGGTTATGCATGACTTAAATAATGCTTGTTAAAGGGGTACCATTTTACAGTATAATTTTTTAATGGAGACCATGATCATTGGTTACAGTTTAATAGTGAGGATCTATAGGTCCTGTTAAACCTGAGCTTCACTAAATAAAAGGTCCCTTTTTACTCCACATTAGTCTCTCAGCTCCAAAAATTAGTATGGAGAAGATGTACATAAGAGAGTAGTACTCAATAAATTCACAATGCTGAGAATTTTACGATCTGCAGGAACAGAAATAACACTGTCTAGCTTCTTAATCCTAGCAAAATGTACTTGCACACAGGTAAGAAGTACTGTGAAAGGTGGTTCCTTGCTAACGTGTCCACTGATTGACATCAGTTTAGTGACACAGCAAACACGGTGAGGGTGCTTTTGGTCCCATTGTCCGGACCATTCATGGAGATGATACAATGTGGAGCCCAGTACTGATCCCTGGGGGGGCCCACTTGGGACAGGCTACCAGCCTCAGTAAAACACACTGATCACCTATGAGGTGATTCCTGCCCATCTCACAGATCACTCCATCCAGTCTATATTTGACATTTGTCTAGGAGGAGGCTGTGGGAAACAGCGTCAAATGCTTTGCCAAGTTGCAGCTGAACAATACTACTCTCTCTTGACATGCTATTTTTCTGTAGCATTTACCAAGTTAGCCTGGCATGATTTGCCTTTGATAAACTTACACTGGGTTTTCCCAGTCACCAACTTTAACCATGGCTTTAGGTCATGGGTCACTCAAATCCTCAACTTGAAAGAGGCTAAGAAGTATGTTTTCTCTGCCCCTGTGCAATTCTGGCTTTACTGCAGTACAAACTGCCATAAAACCACAAGGCCGGCAGCTGCAGAAGTCTCTTACCAGCTTAACAGCAGTTCAAAACCTGTGATACTAAACACAATGCCAAGTGGTATCTGGGAACAACAGCTTTTCTTTGAATGTTTCAGCAGTTTTGACAGGATTTCTGCTCTTTAATGGCAGTTTTTCTGCAAATCTGAACCTTGACTGCAAACTCAGAGACACCTTTAGCTTCAGGGCAAGTAATGGACCCTGGTCAGAACCTGACAGGTTGCCATTTCATCTCTTTGCAACCAAAGGAAAGGGAATACATATAACATTGACATATGTGATCATTTTTAATCAGCAAGGTCTGAATTTACATGGTGTGACACAGAAAACAAATGAGGAAAAAAATGCTAAAGGAAACCGTCCTGAAGAAACCTAAATAAAAATGTTGGAACATCCCTCTGAACTACTCTTGTAAACAAGGTGAAGTGAGCCTCTGTTCTTCCCAGCAGTTTCTGTCTGCCACCCAATTCTATGGAACCACTGGGACTCTTCCAGGTAACTCTGGGAAACAGTAATGTGCAAACACCTGCTGAAGCAGGGCAGTGGCTGCTCAAATCTGAGCATTTTTAGGGCTGTCTCAGGATCAGGTTGGTGCCCACCAGGAACACAAGGCCCTTCCTGTTCAGCTGCTCTGGCACATGTGATTATTCCTACACAGAGGGAAGATCTTTCAGATTACTTGTGGACCCCAACAGTTCTCTAGCCTGGCAACTTAGTTGACTCTTCCTTTTCTTTGTAGACAGTAGAAGTTTGTCTCTACAGAGATGGGAGTAACTATCACTATTAGTAGGGAACTACTACTCAAGGCAGCTCTGAATACATGAAGGATCAGTTTCCTTAAGCAAGCACCTTCTGCTGTTTTCTTTACCGTCACATTTCCTCAAATTTCCCACCAGATTCTGGGACAGGAAGTAGCAGTTCCCTCCTCTCTACAGCTTCAAACCCAAACCTTGTGTTCATGCTGCTTTGAGGATTCCTCAAAAGGAAGCATTTATTCCTGCACAGCATTCTCCCTCTTTTTTCTCCTCCTTCAACAGGCCACATGAAAGGTAGGAAATGCAAAGACAGAGTAAGGTCCTAGCAAGCAGCATTATTGAAAAGACAGCAGTGATGAAGGCAGTCAGAGGAAAAGAAGGAAAGTCACTGTGATGCTTGCAAGTCCAAAAGACTAACTGTTCCTCAGCTCTCTATCTAAAAATAGGTCTGGAAATACAGGTTTATGACGAATCTTCTCCACAAGATATCAATCTGTGCTATGCATATCAGTGTCATCAGCCAAGAAAGGTCTTTATGGTCTGATATTCTTACTGTTATGTCAGATTAATGAGCTGACTGCCATAGATGAGGGGGTTTGAAAGACACTCAGTTGAGAAGGTGAAGGCCTGAGGCACTTGCACTTTCTACTACTTAAATTACATCTCAGCCTCACTCCTATCCGTGCCCCTGCCCCATAAAAAAAACCCAAACCCTCCCCCCGGCCAAAAAAACCACCCCAAAAATAAAACAACAACAACAACAACAAAACCACAAAAAACCCAAACCAAACAAACAAAAAAAAAACCAAAAAGCCCCCTGGCAACAACATGTAACCTGCAACTATGTTATGAGTCAAGAGGTCCACCAATGTTTGGACAAGCTAGGATGCATCAGGTGAAAGCACCACACTGTGACCCCATTATGAAGCCATTGAGAAACAAGAACTCCTGGGAAGTATTCTCCAAAGTAAAGCTACAAATATGCTGCAGAGAGATTAAATTCTGTCAGTAATCTAAATTCCAGTGGTGAAAAAAGCTGAACAATGGCACATTTTTACACAGGATGCATATATATTTTATTTTGGGAATAACATTAAAAATTGTTTCTTAGTCTAGAATATCTATACAGAATTCAGGATATAGAGTGCCCTTTTAAACTCAAATTTTTGTCAAATGTACAAAAATATTACAGAGAAACAATTGTTAATCAAAGCATAGTAAATGGATGCCATTTTTCAACAGTTCAAAACAGTCTCTAAACCAGTGCAAATTTTATTGCATTAAGCTCCCAGCTCACTTCATAGATTCATAATTTATTCACACTACATCATTTCATCCTTGTTACAATATAGTTTATTTTAAGCTCCTCATAGGAGTTTCATGTGCTTCTAAACAACAGCAAACAATCCCTTTTATTTGCACCATTGGTTGATGCAGACTGAAAGAACAAATAGAAATGCCATCCAATCCTCTCATGTACGCATCACAATATACAGCACAGGAGAGTACAGAACTAGAATCCAATTCAACCATTCAGTTTCAACTCCTAAAAGTTAAAAGGGTGTTTGTTTCTAAAAAGATCCATAGTGAAAAGTGGATATACAGAATGCATTTTAAGGTTTTTATTAGTTGAAAGAATAAAAGAACCCTTTTGTTGAAAATATACAATTATGTGAATAAGATTACCTGCTTACTGTTAATAAAATAGGTGTTATCTGCATTGAAATAATTGTTGAATTAAGAGTTTTAAAAAGAGAAAACTACTGAGTGGATTCTTCAGTTCCTTACATTTTAACAATTTGTTTTAAAAATATAATTTCTATGATCTAATTTAATATACATTTTGAAAATATCCCCTATGTTGCAGTTATTCAAGGAAAGCAGTAAACTCAATGAAAGGTATAGTCTTTTAGCTGCAGCAATACAAAAAGCCATTAATTCACAGTTAAAATAGAATATTACTCATTCACAAGTGCAATGTAGCTTGAGCTTAACCAATGTGAAATTCCACCAGGAACAAGACTAAGTTACTTGC